>JAQGEQ010000266.1:0-33268 GCA_034620365.1 Pegea sp. RAD2-039
GTAATTTGTAATTAATACCAAGATTTAAAAACCTGAATAGATTTACTTACTTCGAAAGTTGAAAGTATGTTTAACTTTTACAAATTTACAGGAATTTAAAATAAAATTATTAAAAAAGTGGCTTTTAGTGATTTATTATTTATTTTTTTTTAAATTTGATTCTATATGCAAAATATTGTTATTCTCGTAAATTTAGAAATCAGATATCGATAGAGATTGCTTTGTTAAATGTCATCTGATAGTCATAAAAGGCAAAAACTCTCTGTATATCGTTACGATTTTATCAAGTTGCATAATAGTAAAATTATTGTTTAAAATTAACAGATAACCTTTTAACGAGGAATAATTAAAAAGAAATTAAAAATTTTCCAAAAGAATAACGTCAGTTATCTTAATAAATTTTAATTGATAAAGATATATCTCTACTGAAAAGTTCTGTACTATAATTGATAATCAATCAAATTAACTGACAGAACAACGCAATTTTAAAAGTAAATGACAGAATACACACAACTGATGGTGTAGATATAGGCAAATTTGTAACAGCATTTTTTAAATTTGTAACTAAGAAGTAGATTTTAATCACCGGAGAACCGATGACAACTCAACATTTCATTTATACTTAGATACAACTTTAAGTTAAATGACTGTTTTTATTTTATTTTCAAAAGTAATTGCATTAGGCTCATGTTAAAAACTAATAAACTTAGTAATAAACGGTTTCTTAATGTTAATTACTTAGTCATAGCAATGATTAAAAATTCAATAAAGTGAAATTTGATCTATCGTTGTTTTTTCAACAAAATATTTAAAAATTGTTTTATAACATTTTAAGTAACTGTTAACTGTTGTACGCTTGCATATGTTCTAAATAATTTACGGAATTGCAAAGATAAAAAATGATCAGAAAATAGAAGAATGAAGATGGTATTTGTTGTACTTACTGTTTCATCCAACTATAACTTAGGTGGAATGTGAATACATAAGTTAGTTACAATTAATTTAGAGAAATAGTTTTCTGTATATACTATCGGATGATATTTAAGAAAAGTATTTTTAGCGGTGATTGCATCAATTATAGAAGTGGTTTTATTGCGATTCATGTCCCTTATTAAAAGACAGAAGTGTACATATTTAGTAAAAATAATCAACAAACTTTTTTTTAAAAATAAAATTTTACTGTACTAATGAGATCATGCATCAAAAATCTTCAAAAGCTTTAAAAAGTTTTTAAACGTTAAAATTTTGAAAAAATCTCACCAGATACTTTTTAACTTACATTAAATGACGTCAATTACTATGTCATCGGATACCATCTTATTTTATTTTTGTCAAAGATCTACAGATATAAACATAACTTACTTTGTTTACATCGCTTCATTATGATCTTTAACAAAACAACTTTAATAATATTTTTTTATATTACTTTTTACACCAGGCAGTATCCCTTAAAGTAGTTGAATTTAGTTACTAATTCGAGTCTATAATTTTATTAACAATCAACAAATTTTATACAGGTGTTTCATTAAATATACTTGGATTTGATAAAAATATTGTACAAACAGCTGACAAATTAAATACATTCTATTTGTTATTGCAAACTGCTTTGTTTGAAAACTCAGCTTGGTAAATGTTATGATTAAATGAATTAGCAAACATATATATGTAAAAATGTTTGCCTTTCAGTTTAGTTAGGTAAATATTATCTTATTGAACTTCTTTTTACAAAAAGTAATATTTATTTGTTCACTTGAAATCTTTACACTACATAATGTTCATGGGTTTTTTGTTACAATCTCAACGTGAAAAATTCCTGTAGCTATTATCAGAAAATTATGGTTGAAAAATAAAAGAAATTATGATAGCCTTATTCAAAACTTTATTAAAGTTAAAATTAACTTATTCTTATATCTGCTAAAATCATTTGTTAATGGAGCAAATGGAGTTATCTAATTGACTTTTTTTGGTCTAAAAATAGTTTCTTTCCTTAAAAGCAAACACTTTTGCTTATCAAAACAAAAAAAGGGCAAGATATGAAAAATATAAATATAACAATGCAAAAAAAAATTTCATTTATACTTAGAGTGTATTAAAAGTAAAATAAGTTTCATTAAGATATTTTTCATTATTATATGCGTTAGACTCAGTCGAATACAAATTGGTAAACTGTTCTTATCAGTTTTTATGAAGCAGAATGCTTTTCGTAATTATGACTTTTATACGTATGTCTCAATACCTTAACAATGCACTTAGTTGTAGTCGTTTGCTGTACAAGTCAGTCCCAGTCTCGTTCTGATTTTATTATCATCTTGATGTTTAACGAAGAAGTAGCTATTGAAAGGTGACTAGCAAGAGCATTCATTAGAATCAGAATTGAAATGGAAACTTCAGTTTACGGGTGTAGGACCAAGTACTTCTAAGTAATCAATGGTGCCTTCACAACTTTTTATTTTCAATTTACACAAAAACATTTTTCAGCGAGCTTCGGCAGAATGTTATTGAATCAGCTGCATTAAACCTGCTACAGATGGCGCTGAAGAATTATTATATTCGATATGCTGCATCAAATTACAGTATATAAAATCACAACCTCAATATGAACTCAGCACTTCAGCATAAGTAGCACATTTTCATTCGATTGCTTAAAAAAGCGCGTCTCATTTGTCGAGTACAACTCTAGTTTATCTATTTTGCCAAAATTTTCATGATGTTTCGTCGTTTAATAAAAGTAGCTGATGAAAATAGGAATTAAAAAACGTCTGGTGATGTAAGAGAGCATGAGTAGGTTTTCTGGTAAGGCTGAAGCAATCGTACATAAAGTTGTCTTCATTTTAATTTAATTTGCAAAATTCTAGGACCGAATTAATAGACATACAACAGTCAAGTAATAAACCCTTAAGTTGTAGAAAGCTAAATGTTTAGTAATGGTTTTATTTTGTTTAGGATTGTTGCTGAAATTACAGTCATTAAATGTATACGATGAAGAGGTCTTTTATGTTAGAGTTCAAAACAATTGTGAAATCAAAAAAAAATTGTATTTTATGATGAATTTTACGAAAGTACAAAACTTTTATAAATACTTGACATTCTAAATCATTATAGTTAATAAAACGCTGATTCAATTTCTTAACATTTTAAAAGCCTTACAATTGTAATATTTAGTATTGAAAAAACCTTTTTGCCAACATTATATGTTCCATTTTTCATATTTCTTCAAAATCCACGCTAATTATTTTTATTAAAAAACACAACATGAAAATAAATATTTCTTTAGCTGCTTTCAAAATTTATGGAAATAATAATTTTTTTATTAATAGAATCCAAGGTCAAAAACAATTAATAATTTTTTCACGTTGGCGCATTTTTTTAGTGACCACATTTTCTACCAAAATTTTATAAACATTAAACTAACGTTTCTAAAACGTTGTTTTAGATATCTTATCTTACTGCGATTTATTAATTCTTTTTTTTAAGTTGTTACTTTATTAAAAGGTTAGAAATTGTTTAGTGTATAAGTAAAAATTTCATTTAATATTTTCTTGGTGCTGCTGTATAGTCTTCATCAACAAAAATATATTTTTTGTTAAGGTTTTATTTATCTATTAATTATCATGTTTCTTATAGTATTTGACCAACGTACTGTATAAATAAAGATGAGATAATTCACTTCAAATTTACCATTATCATATTTTTAAAATTATTATAATTTATTATAGGTGAATCAATAAACTTTTCACACAAATAGTATTTAAAAAAATTCCCTATTTGGTTTAACAAAAAACTGTTATTATTAATTTTATTCTCAAAAGATTTGTAATTTTTTTATAGTTTTCTTTGTTTGAAAACTAGATTAAATGTTAGACCTAGCTATTTTTATAAATGTACTGATTCCAAAAACAACTTCCATCTTTTCAAATCAGTTTTTTTTTACTTTTTTTACAATCATAGCTAATTAATTCTGTTAGAAAATAGAAATAACTAAAAAACAAGATTATCATCATATTATTTTTGAATTACAGCTTTTCTTTCAATTCACGTCATAAAAAAATTTATTATACTAAGTCCAATGTTTGTCAAGCAATTAATTTTGAATAATGATACCAAACTATCATCTAATTATTATCATTGTAAATCTAGCTTTATTTAGGACTGTGTAGTAAATAACAACATTGCTTAGTTAAAAAAACAACTAAACAACAAAATACTGTCAAACGAGTAAATACAGGTGAACATCGACATATTTCCAACTTTCAGAATTGTAGTATGAGCTCGTCTATAGGTGTATTAATCTCAGCACCAGGAGGCGCTTTCACATATAATCTTATTTTGACAATTCGACACGGTGGTTAATTGATGATTGGAACAACAATGGCGTCACCAAAAGTATGCGGAGGACTTGCTCTTGTTCATTCAGGTGAGTAACCACTAGGCTAATGACGTTTTTGAAAGTTTGTTGGTTAAGGTTATAATTTCATTAGCTGATTTTGAGTCTTTTTGCTGTTAGAAGGCGCATGTCACCATTGCAACATTTCTAAAAAGAAGTTTGAAACATATGTTCAAGGAGATGGTTTTCTGCAGGTAATATTCACATGATGGAACCTTCTCGAGTTTAATCTGTCAGTTTTAGGTAGTGGAGTGCTTGGAGGTTTTGAAAAACATTCAAATCGAATTGATTCAAATATAGATTTTCAGATGACAACCAAGACAAAACACTTTAATCTCACCAAGTATTTAATAGATGTCTGGATTATTAACAACAGTTTGATCACTTTGTAAATTGTCTGAAAATTCACTTTTTTATTTCAGAAAAGTCTTATAAGATTTTGCAGAAACCGTCACAGAACATAACGTAATATCCGTATGAAGTACCAGTAAAAGTAGCCCTTGCCTAACCACTCTTGGTGCCCCAGGAAGGACCAGTCCTGATGTTATTGGTTTGTTGTTGTCATTTTGTTAAAACCATCTTCTGATTTGAAGTTTAAGTTGTAGGGGCCTGGCTATTACCTGAGATAATGACCACTGAGTACTCTTTAAAGGACAAAATACTGTCAAACGAGTAAATACAGGTGAACATCGACATATTTGCAACTTACAGAATTGCAGTATGACTTGTCTATAGGTTTTTTAATCTCAGCACCAGGTGGCGCTATTACATATAATCCTAATTTGATAATTTGACACGGTGGTCAATTGATGATTGGAACAACAATGGCGTCACCAAAAGGTTGCTAAAGACTTGGTCTAGTTCATTTAGGTGACTAACCACTTGGCTAATGACGTATTTGAACAGTTTGTTGGTTAAGATTATAATTTCATAAGCTGATTTTGAGTCTATCTGCTGTTTAAAAGGCGCTGGTCACCACTGCAACATTTCTAAAAAGAAGTTTGAAACATATGTTCAAGGAACTGGTCTTCTGCATGTTATATTCACGTGATGGAACCTTCTCGAGTCTAATTTGTCAGTTTTAGGTGGTGGAGTACTTGGAGTTTTAGGTGGTGGAGTACTTGGAGTTTTTGAAAAACATTCGAATCCAACTCATTCAAATATTGATTATAAGATCACAACCAAGAATAAACACTTTAATCTCACCAAGTATTTAATTTTTTGTCTAAAATAGAGAAGTATAGATGTCATCTAGAACTCTTAACTACGAAAAAGCTTTTCATTGGCTAAACCAAGGGTACGTTTTATTAACAGCAATTTGATCACTTTGTAATACGTATGTAAAATTCACTTTTTTATTTCAGAAAAGCTTAAATAGATTTTGCAGAAATCATCAAAGAAAATTGCTTAATATTTGTATGAAGTGCCGGTAAAAGCAGCCATTGCCTAACCATTCTTGGTACCCCAGGAAGGACCAGTCCTCTTATTATTGGTTCTTATTGTCGTTTTTTTAAAACCATCTTCTTATTTGAAGTTTAAGGTGTTGGGGCCTGGCTATCACCAGAGATGATGACCACTGAGTACTCTTTAACGGACAAAATACTGTCAAACGAGTGAACATCGACATATTTCCAACTTTCAGAATTGTAGTATGAGCTTGTCTCTAGGTGTATTAATCTCAGCACCAGGTAGCGCTTTCACATATATTTTTATTTTGAAAATTCGAGACGGTGGTCAATTGATGATTGGAACAACAATGGCGTTACCAAAAGATTGTGGTAGACCTGCTCTAGTTCAATCAGGTGACAAACCTCTTGGATAAAACTAATATCTTGGATATTACTATGATTTAGAGATTTATAATTTTGAAGTTAATTTTATTAATTATATATAAATTTTGTGTAAAACATTAACAAAACACTTTTTTGAAAAATTGTATTCAGGTTTTACATTACAGAACTTTAACACCAAATTGTATTTAAGATTAAATTTAGTATATATATTTATTTTTTTGTGGATACAAATTGGTGGGCATTAAATTAACATTTTCGTTAATGGTTTACTTCTGTTTGAATAAAGCTATAGATGATATTCTATTTGAATAAATACTTATAAATTATGATAAATTTACTTTTAATAAGTGATTTGTATAGTATATATATACTATAAATTGTGGTTAGTGACAGTAAAAATCTTTTATAAAAACTATGTTGGGTACACATAACACTACCAAAACCTTATGATCGAATATAAAGAAAATTCCTGATAAAGCGATTTCATCAAAACAAGCTTGAAATGGCAGTTCCAATTTTTCAATAAAATTTGCTCTGGTAATGATCCAGCAATAGAATGCATCAAATGCCTCTCCTTGTTTTTTCGCACTTGTAGTGATGTGAGCAAAAAAATGTACGATATATGTGATACTAGCCAAAAAGCAATTGGTATTTAAATGGTTCTGCATTAAATGTAGAACCATGGACACTACTGCTCCCTTATCTAATTCTAATCAAAACTTATTATCCGACATCAGAAAATCGGTAGCTGCTGAATTAACCAAATTTAAATCATAAATTGGCAAAGATGTTACCAAGATCGATGAGAAAATTTCTAGTTTGTCTAAGTCAATGGACAAACTGGATGCCTCTACAAAGAAACAAGTCACATGGGCCTCGGTGGTCCGTGATTCCGGTTCCGACATAAATGCATCATGGTACAGGTGTAACATGGTACAGCTTCTTGCCAAGAAGGTCACCGACAAGCACATAAAACTCACTGTAGACTATGAGGACAAAAAAATAGAGAAATTTAGACCGTGAGGAGATAGAAAACAATGTGATCATATTTCATGTCTATGAGACTGATAAAGATGATGGCAATAAGTTTTTTAATCAAATGTGCTCTCAAAGACTTGATTTTGTGGACTTTACAAAGGTATAAATGACTAGAATTGGAGTAAAAAGCTCAGATCATCAAAGACCGTTGAAAGTGTCCTTTCAAGTAAATTGGAAGAAAAGCATTATAAGCTAAGGCTTGACAAATATTCGAGCGCATTAGAGTAGCACATGATATGTGTGAAGTTGATCGCTTAGAAAAAAAGAAACTTCAAAAGGAGGCGTATAACCAAAATCAGAAGGAACAACCAACTGATTTCAAATACAAAGTTTGAGGTTCAACATAGGCATTGAGAATTTTCAAATATTTTTGAAACAGTAGAAGTGGAAAACTGGACCTTCTACTTTTTTTTTCAAATTTTCTCCGCACACAACTGTGAATAACCAAGATATTAATCTACAGAAGCCTATCATCAAATCTCACAAGCATCAAAATTGCAATTTTTCTATCACATCATGTATGCGCTTCAACGCACGGTCGATTATTAACAAAATTTTCAATTGAAAGTTCTTTTGCATTCTCATGATTTCACTTTTTTGTTTATTACTGAAACTTGGTTGAAACCGTTGTATCCTGATTTGTTTTTCTGGTTGACGGTAATCTTTCTGTATGTCAAAGTCGCTCGTGTTGTTAAAAAAAAATTAACCGTTATAATATTGCCATTTCTTAACTATGATTTTTTTCTCTCTTTTGTATTATTAACATTCCATGTAATTGTTCACTGTTATATGCCTTTAGTAGTATTGATATACCATGTGTTACTCTATTACTTTTTAAATTTTTTACTAAATAGATGCTATTTGTAAAAATAGATATTAGAAAGAGGTACTATCTTCAGCTACTCTCCTTCGCATTTATTGAAATAAATGAATAAAATAAACATATAAATTAGCCGCTTTACTAATAAGAAAAGTTTGATTTATAAGATTTATCTGTTTAGCCATTTACAGTTAATTAAAAAATTTAAAATCTCTGATATTTTATTTGATTTCAGGATAATTATTTTTATTAATTAATGCTATTAATGATTTTATTGAAAGTAAGATTTATAGCATAATGGCTAAGTAAATTCCATTAGAGTTAATTAAAAACTTATAAGGGCTTGTATATTGTTGTCGCTGTGTTGTGATTTATTCTGCAAGCTCTCTACCTAGACATTGACTAATGCTCGGAAAAATTCGGCAACTTTAATAATAAGGCTGTTTACTTAAACTATGACGGAGGTTTTAATTGTACTTGTAAAAATGACTATACTGGTAATGGTACCCCATGTACTGGTTAGGTAATTTAAAACCACAAACCAGGTGAACACTTTTGTGTGTGAAACAGTCTTATTGAAATGAATTCTTAAAATGATAAAGTTTTAAATAAAAATAGGTAAGCAGTAAACTAAAATTACTAGAATGATTAGTTATGTTTAAGAGGGGCAACTACTTTTGAAGTACAGCAAATGATACAATTCGTAAATAAAAACCTTTAAAACTGTCCAAAACTAGCAAATTATTTTCAATTAATTCTTGGATATCGATGAATGTAAAAATAAAGAAAACAACTGTAACCAGTTCTCAACTTGCATCAACCATAATGGCTGGTTCAGTAGTATTTGTAACACTGATAAATAAAGAATATTGAATTGTTTGTACAGGTAACCCAAGTTCTTATTAAACTTTTGTGGTTTAAATAATAAACAGGCAATGAAAAACTGATTTTGTCATTAATTGCTTACAGATATAAATGAATGTGAATAAAAACATATTTTTGTGATAGCAATTCCAACTGCTTGAAGAAAAATGGTGTTTACAAATGTAGCAGTAAGATGGAACTTTCTGAAAATGGTATAGTTTGTTCAAATAAGTTTCAAAAAAAAATTATTTTAGTGTTGATGATTTTAGCTTTACTTGTTTACTCTACAAACGTTCAACTCTGCTTTCTAATAGATATTAATGAATGTTTTGAAAGGACCAAAACTTTTATATCCTCTAAAACAGAGTGTATTAATTCTGAAGGCTCCTACAACTGTAGATGCATCAATGGCTACTTCAGTGATAAAGAAAAATGCATAACCACGTTTTTTTTTTATTTTACATCGTCATCAGACAATTAGGCAAATAAACAATTAAGCCAAAAGTAAAAATTGAAGAACTGAAAAACTTTGTCAAAAACTTTTAAAGTGTTTTAAATGAGCACTTTTTCAAATAGAATATAACCTTATTCAAATGCATTTGTTTTTCTATGAAATAATGAATAAATTACTTCTAAATGTTTAGAGAAAATTTGATTTCATTTTTTTTGATAAACAAACAAGTATATTTTATTTTGATTTCATTAAAACTTTGATTAAAGTTAAGATAATTAAAATAAATTTTCATATGAGTGACAAGCTGTAGCTTTTAGTAATTAGTTGAATAGAAATAGCTCACTTTCTCAGATTTTCGATACTTTAGATAAATTAGATCTAGTTTAAATGAAATTTAATAATGATTACTATTATCGATCGAAGGCGAGATCAACGGTAGCTTCGGTAAATCTTTTGGCACCATTGCAAGATCTACTTAAAGGGATAATTAAAATTTGATAAAACTAAAGCTGCTATCAATAGAGGCTTTTTTTGACGCTACTATTCATAAGTGAAACATGAGCTTTGTTAAATATTATTAAAAATAAACTTGATATCTTTTAAATTCATTGTGTTAGCCGCATGTATAACATTTAGAACATTACAGAAAATTATCTCAAACAAAGAAGTCTTAAGGCGGAATGGTCTAACCACAATGTACAACATTTTATGCAAACCAAAAGCTTTGCTGACTTGAACACATGCGTTGAATAGACAACAGACAGAATCCAAAGCATCTGTTTCGTTAGAAACTATTTAAATCCAAACGCAATATCAGCTATCACTGTCTACGTCTCAAAGATGTATAGCACTATGCAAAATCGCTTAACTTCAATACTAGCAACTGGGAAGCTATTTCAGCAGATTGCTTCAAATAGCAATTTTACTTTGCAAACAAATGAAGTAGAAAGAAAAAACGCTAGCTGTAGACAAGAAAAATTCACCCTAGAGGCTTTCTGTTCCACCAATCAAGACTTTTACCGAATGGCCGTTCAAGGCCAAAGCAGCCCCTAATTTCATTAATTTTGTTCCCTCAATTTGTTTGGGGCTACATATTTATTTCAACATTTGTATTAAGAGGTAGTTAACATGAAATTTGAGTAATCCTAACGGATACAATTTTCAATTTTTCCAAACATTTTGTTTTAGATGAAATTATATAAAATATTTACTGAAACGTAATTATGTTGAAAGTTCTTATCTTGTTTGTAAATAGATATAATAAATAACGTGGTTTTAGTAAAACTGCTCTGGTCTTGAATTGTTAGAGCTTGTATTAATGAAAGTTTGCAGTGAATGGCAGCTGAACTATTCTGGACTATTTTCAATACTGTCCTATATTTCTAAGCAAATTTAATCAAAAATTTAGATAAAAAGAAATATAAATTTAATGTAAACGCTTAAATATCACAAATACATCACGTTTAAAACATTTATAAACGGTTGAAATCAAATCTAATACAATAATGACATTTAGAAAACTCACTTAGTTCAATTAGCCCAGTTACTAATTCTGATAGTCGTCTTTAACATACAACAAGTTTATGTTAGAAAAAAGTTATTAATGATGAAGCCACATCTTTAGTAGTTTAAGAAATATTATTAGTTTGTCAGAATGAAAATAACATAAAAATAAATACAAATCAAACGACATCACATACTTTGCGAATAGCAGAATTTTGTTGTAAGCAATATTTTTGAAACAAAATATTTTCTGTGATACTTGTTACATAAAAACATAGACTTTATAATTCAGTGAAAAATGGTTAAATTTATCAGTTAAATATAATTTAATTAACACATAATATTTTGCTATTCAGAGTTATCAGAAAGCGTCAGACTTGCTTTCCTAACTTGTTGTATGTGCGTCAAGTGACTCATATGCTGAGATAAACATTTCTTTGGCAGCAAGGAGTCTCTTCTTACAAAGCAGCAAGGCTCTTTTTCGGATACAACATTTTTTTTGAGAAATGATCACTTGATTATTTTCATTGACTTTCACATTTTGTTGTTTGGAAGCTGCTGACTGATCAGCACAAAAATGCAGGAAAACTTTGATATGGATTTCATATTTGGTTCGAAATCATCCGGAATTAATGAAAATTTATCTTCAGCAACTGCTTCAAGCGTAGCAAAACAGTAGTACATAATTTCTTCCTTTTTGCTGTATCGGCTTTTAAAGTTATGAGAAAACATCAGCCAATCGTAAACGGTGGTTAAAAAGACGATTTCACATACAGATAAGGACTCATGAATGAGCCCATCTGCCCATAATGAAAGTCGTAACAAGCTGATAAACATAGGTGTTCTGTCCCAACCAGATATACAATGAACTAACAATCCATTGGAGCCATCTTTGATTTTGTTGAGTAAAATAAGTAAATAGCTTTTGGTTATTTGGTCAAGATCCCAACTCTTATAAGATGAAAAATCGATTCCATTTAAAATGGGATTAGTTACTTTCAGTTGAGTGTTTACTTCGTTTTGATTCCAGTCGAAATAAAGATCCTTACCAATTCGTTTATTTTCAGAAAATTCAGTGAAAAACTCACAACCAGGATAAGGTATGGCATTTAGGCTGAAGTTTGTATAACGATTTTCTCGATCTATCTTCTCTGAAGATGACACATACAATCCATACTTCACCTTTTTGCTCTCAACCATCAAATCAAATATATCAGTAATGCCAAAACTCTGTAGAATTTGAATATCCAACTGTCTGTATCTACTTACCAATTGATCATAATAACTCAAAGAGTTGAAAGCTTCATTAGCTTCAACTTTCGATAAACTGATTTCTTTTTTGGCTATCTCATGACCAAATCCAAAAAATGATTTAAGCTTATTCACAGCGGTTTGGGCAACTATTTCTTTTCCACTGGATAATGTTGATGACCTACATATGTATGTGCCAAATACTTGCATGACAGGGACAGGAAAGCGGCATCTTGCTCGGCCAAATCTGCCATCAGTAACAATATCATCAAAGAGCGTTGTATAGTAAAAAGCTTCTTCAGATTCCAATAAACTTTCTTGACCATCAACAAAGTTATTTGCAGTATTTTTTGATTTGATTGGGATGACAATTTTATGAGGATAACTACTGCAGTAACGACCATTATCATTGTCTATAGCTTCACATTTAGAGTCCCGATTAAAGAGCTCAATACATATATCAGAGAGCTTTTGTGCATATGTCTGCTTTTCCCAAAAAACAGTCGGCTCTATAAGAGCAGCATTCATTATTCTTGCTAGAACTTCAGTAATGGGTCCATTAAATTGGTCTTCAGTAAAGCTTGTCATTATTTAGATTCAGATATTGAAAATTTACTAGACTAGAATTTAACAAAAGAGAAAAAATATGTATTATTTCACTTTTGTAATAAATATTTTGATTTTTACTCGTACCCAAATATTTTAGCAAAAACTATTCAAAGCCTTACAAGTTTTTAGTGTAAAATGAATGTCCCAGTCAGCTTAAAATGTACTTTCAAAACTACATTTTAATACTTTTACATAATATATTATAAACATCAAACTTTAACAAAGCAAAGTCTTATATTCACAAATGTTTTCATAATTAAAGCAGAAACTTCTTTATATTATATTTGATTTTAGCTTTTAATGAACAAAAATCAAAAGCAAAATCATCTAATAAAAATACTTATAACTTATCCAGTAAATCAAAGGAACTATCTAAATTATTTTTGCCTATTTAAAAATTTAATCAAACTTCTTTAAAAAATATTTTCTTGCTAAATATATAATCTATTATTTATATAAAGTTTTTTCATAATTGAAGTAATAGAAATATTTATCACAAAATACTCATTTATACGACTTTAATAATAATAATTATTAAAAGTTTTGTTAAATATTAAAGTACAACTTGAAGATTAACTTTATACTAATCAGAAAACATGTAGCTAACAGTAAAAATATGCAAGTCAATGATAAATTTTAAAATAAATTAAGAAAAAATAAATAAATTATATAATCATAAAACAAATAAAAAATATAATGATAGTTTAAAAAATCCTTTCTGAAAGTGTTTGATAGATAAAATAAATAGTGAAAGATATTATAACAATTAATTTTCATTAATTTGTTAACAAATTGTCACCAAAAAGTATAAAAAAAAAAGAAATAATAGTTAAATAAAAAAATACAAAGATAATTATAAAATGAAAAAAACTATACAAACAGTTTCATCAAATTCTATCATTAAATTTTGAGAAAAGAAAAACTTTATAAACAAAATCAAAATTTGGATTTAACTCTAAGAAAATTAAACATAAACCAACAAATAAAAAAAAATTCATAATAAAACTTTTTTATATATCCTTAAAAAAATTTAGCTAATAAAATAATAAAATTTCAACAAAAGTAGTTTTGAGTGAATATAAGCATCAAGTTAAAAAAATGATTAAACATATATTTATTTTATAAACGACTATCAATCATCTAGAAAAAAAAACAAATTTTGACACAAACGAATAAGACATTACAACACAATTGAAACGAATTATAATGTTAAAAAAAATTATTTAAAGAAAGTTACAAAAAAGCTCTTAAAGTAAAATATTTCTTAGATTTGAAATATCAATTCAGCCCATAATCAAGCAAATCTTTATTAGCTTTATTGCTAAATTGACAACTTTTAAATCAAGGGATTTTATACAGAAAAAGCCAGAAGTGTTATAAAAGAAAATTGTGTTTATTTAAAATACTTTTAAAAAAACTGTTAAAATTGATAGCTTAATTATTATTTTTCACAAATAAAACAAATAAAAAAATAAATTATTCAATAATGATTAAAATATAAAAATGTTTAGCAAACATAAAAATAATAAAAGTTTATAGTAAGTCAATACAAAAATCATAAGATATGAATACACTGTTTGATAAGATCAATAGAATCAAAATAGTCAGCCTAAAAAGCCAGAGCTTAATACTTTGATTAGTAAATGGCTTTTTTTACTTTATAATCCTAAACTATTTGTTAAGTACCAATTATCAAAAGCTTTTTCAGAATTCTAAGGACCAAATAATTTGAAAAAATATAACTCTTGAAATAATAACATCGAAAGATCTTAAGCATTTTATAAGTAAGCAAGCAAATGACGGAGACGCGAAAATGGAAGTGGTGCATGCAAATATAGTTCAAAGTGAAAACAGATAGTTGAATAAAAACTGATTAAACTAAAAATCTCAATAAAATCAAAATAGTGTTTCATTTAAACTTCTGATGAAGTGAATCAAGTTATTACTTTTTCATTTCCAAAAAATGGTCAACAAATCTCACACGATATTGAAATGACAGAAGAATTTTCTGATTTCAGTTACAAAGCTTAATTTCAGCATAAATTGTTAGAAGCCTCCAACTGATCCATTTATTGCATTCTCTGAACCTGGTCGCTTAAAGAAGATTGCTGATGAAACTATCAAGGTTTGATTAGTTTTATTACTTATTTTCATATAGCTGTGTCAACTCCAGAAAATACTTTGTTAACTGTTGATATTTTTAATTAAAAGGCTAAGTACGAAAATAAAGCAAATAAAGAATTTAGGACAAACGTTTATCCGTTTGATGAACCAGAGCTTACCCACTGAGAAGAAGAAATAAGAAACGTCAGTGATGCTCCAATCACTTTGTAAACTTTTTATTTATAAGACCTTATATGAGGTGTAGGACTCTTTGTAAAGAGGCTATACCAAACAAAAAGCTGAGATTGTAGCTCAACATCGAGATTATCAAAATATGGGCTTTAGATCACATCCTGATATTATACATTGTTAGAACACTAGTCAACTGATTAGTGATGTATGTGACGGGTTAATACTTTGTTTTAATGATATACTTGGAAAGTTATCTACTCAATGAAGAATTTGTTATCTTAGAAAGCTTGTAGAGAAGATTAAGAAGATGAAAAAAGATTATATATATATATATATACTGCAACACCTGAATATGATATTAAAGTAGTCACAAGGCAAATAGAAGCAAGTAACAAATACATTTTTAAAATATTTGAAAGATTTTCTTTTATATAAGTTCTATTATTATTATAAAAATAGTCTATTCTTTATTAAACGCAAAAGAAGTTAGATTTTCTACTTTTATAATCATAAACTATTTTTTTTTGTTCTTCAATTTGTACTACTAATGATTTTAGTTTAAACTTATATTCTATGAAAACAATTTTTTTTGGATGATTTAGAAATTTTTCTGACAATATATATTTATTAAATCAATTTTTTGTAACGTGAAGATTAATATATACTCACTAAAACCATCATGTGTTGAAAAACTATTATTTTTTATTTGCTAAATTTTTCGGAAAATTTATAAAAAAGTTTTATGACGAGTTATTTCCGATGTTTTGTTTTTTTTTTAATATATTTTCTAGAATTAATAATCTTGAAAAATTATAATAAAATAAACTTCATTTAAAATCAGATTGTCAGTGGTACAACTGGACTAGTTGGAGTAAATGCTAAACAATATCTTCGATATCCGAAGTTTACAGAACAACAAACAAAAAGGCCCTTGGATCGAAAGTAAAAGATTGCCCAAGAAGCTCAAGGGAAAGTAAAAAGTGTGGACGTGTCTGTTGCCCAGAAAATTGTGTCTGGGGAGATTTGTCAGTATATACGCAATATACAGTAACATGTGAAAGTGAAAATTGCACTAGATGAAGATCAATTTCAAAATCTGCCAAGTGTGGAGGGAATCCTTGCACTGGATCAACAAATCAAATAAACCAATTTTTAGGTGGTTGCTGTCCAATTGACTGTGTGTGGGGACAATGGAGCAGTTACGATCAGTGCTCACTTACATTTGGATCTGGATCACAAAGCAGACAAAGAAATATTACGTAAGAAACTAGCTGTGGTGCAGCTGCTTGTGTTGGTCCAAATACACCAATAATAACCTGCAACACACTACGCTGTGCTGTTGATTGTCAATGGATTGAGTGGAGAGATTTTGAACCATGTTCAGTGTCTTGCGGTAAAGGAAAGAAATCTCGTTCAAGAACTGTTCAGACTGTTGCATGTTGTGTAGGTTAATTATGTCAAGGGTCATCTGCATGTACCCTATCTTGTAATACTCAATGTTGTGCTGTTGACTGTAAATGGACAAATTGGAGTAAATTTGGAGTCTTTTCAAAGTCTTTTGGAGCGGGATTACACTCTAGACAGAGGGGAATCGCTACGATTGCAAGTTGTCAGAACAATTCATGCCAAGAATCAAACAACGACAAAAGATCTTGTAACAGTGAATGTTGTAAGGTTGATTCGTATTGGACAGACTGGACTCCATGGCAAAGGTAATTTATTGTATATTTGATTAGCAACTATAAACTTTATTCTCAAAATAAAAATATCTAATACAACTTGTGGCACCGGCAAGCAAAAACAATTTCGTAAAATCAAAAATGAGGCAAGTTGTGGTGGTAATGCATGTGAGGGAGAACGTGTTCGATAGATGTTTGGTAATTTACAAAATATAAAAAAGTTTGTTGGAATTTAGAGATCTATTTTATTCATCAAATCACCTTTCCTGCACTATTTTGATAATTGAAATCAACAATATAATTCAAAGTTATACTTTAATTAAAAGTGTTTAGTTTCTTTAAAGAAACATCAAATATTATATCATCCATTATTTTTATCAAATTAATTGTTTATATCGTTTAAAAGAACTAATAGATATAAACCTATGAGAAAGAGTCCAGTCGCATCCCAACTAACATATACACGGGCTGCAGAATCCGATTACTGTCACTACCTCCAGCAGTGCCAGCTTGGTCTTTTGGAGATTCACCGCTTAACAAACGGTTCATTTCTTCTAGCATGTACTGAACATGTAAATCAAAGTATAAGTTTGATTTTAGCAAAAATAAATTCAACTTACAGTTATAGGATCGACTTTCTTGTTGCTTCTCCGTTTGGATTCGTCTTTTCGAAAGCCAAATATGCAAAAACATTTATAAGCTAATAATTTTATTTCTGCTAACCTTCGTGAAACATTCCTTCACAAAGGCATTGTTTTAATCTGCAGCATTGGAAACTTGAGAGTCTATTGGATTCACTAACTGGACTTACCACTGATCTTTCAAAAACGTATGATTTTTTTTCTATCATTTCCAGAAAAGTTCTCTACATGCATCGCACTTTCTTATCATACTACTTATTATTACTACAAATTAAAATACCTTAAAATATATAACTCAGGACACACAACACTCTTTAGAAACTTCAAAAAGGCCTTAACAGGAAGCTCATCATTAATTTTAGTTGATACATATAAAACAGGAGAAATTAAACCTGGGTAAGTAAACTAAAAACGAGAAAATTTGGACTTTGAGTAATGACATTCAAAAGCGATAATCTAAAATCATGGGAAATATAGTAGAACTAAATTCTAAAGATCTTGGATGCAAGCGATGTTTTGTAAATTACTCAGACACCAACGCCTCTATCATGCAGTCTATCGCAACCCAAAACACAGAAAAGATTACCGTCAACCAGAAAAAAATCGGGATAAAACGGTTTCAACCAAGTTTCACTAATAAAACCAAATGTGAAATCGTGGGAATGCAATCAAGCTGTATAAAATAATAGAGTATTAGACTTTTCTTTTGTTCTTTAACAACAACTTTTTATGTGAAACTTATCTTAGTAATGTTTATCTGGGAAAATTCTGTATCGAATAAAAAAGATATTTGTAACTGAAACAAAGGATTTCTTTTCAATTGAAACGAAAAAAGTACTTTAATTTAAAAATACCTTAGATAAAAACGTTTGAAAATAGTAACTATTAAAAATTTTGAAAATTTCATAAAATTTATTTGAAAACAACAAACTCAAGATTCTTTATCCCAGGCAAACAAAAAACTTTTAATTTATGAATTTAATTATGAACTATATTGTTGACTTGGTTGATATTAAAATAGTAAAATTTGACGCTGAAGTAAATGGGAGTGAAGAATTTGACAAAACTACGTCAGGTGGTCAAAGATACAAGAAAGACTAAGTTTTATAAAAAAGTTCTGTAAGAATGATCTTCATTCTGTACGGTTACTCTTTAATTTTAAATCTTAGATTATTAATAAACGTTTTGTTTGAACATATTTTGTCTATTATTAGACGAAAAACTATTTTAAACTTAATTAACTTTCATTTCTAACTAACTACAAACAAAAAAGATATGATTTGATGATTAAAATAAAACTTCAAATTCTAACAAACTTTTTTATATTTTGGAAAATCAAACAACTAAAATCATTAGAATATTCATATATGAGCAATTTGATATTTTTCTGAATAATTTTGCAGAGAATACGACCTCAAATAAAAAATTTAGTGAAATTAAGCTTCATAGCAATCTACCAATAAAATTTATTTATTAAAATGGGAAGTCTACACATTTGTCAGTTACACATGGTTTATAGCTCACTATGACTTCATCAATCCATTCATTAGTTTTTACAACTTCTTCCTATTTGTTTGTTACTTCATTGTAACAATTGATAACTTCAACACCTAAATCATCTCCGGATATACCTCCTGAATCAATCAAATGGCTCATCACAACTTTGCAACTATTGTAAAAATCAAGCATTTTTGAATAAATTATTACTATTATATAAAAATAAAAAAAAATTCTGATTGGAAAGTTTTTCAACTAGAAACCAAAGTAAATTTTTACCAAAAGCATAAATCTTCGTATTAAGGACAACAGATTTTCGGCATACTCTTGCATTATTCATACTTGCTACAAATTCCCATTTATCATTGAAGACATCGTATCGCTCAACAGGCTTTCATTCGTCCTCATTCCAACAACCCATGGCGTAAATATAGTTGCCAAGTGTGACTACAGCTTTAATGATTTTAGAATTAGTTATCATCATAAGATTAAAACGTCTTCATGACGTCTTCATGACGTCATCAGCAAATACCTAGTGCCCATCGAGGTGTCAACATCGATTTTGAAAAACTACATGTGTTGCTTAGTGGATCATACTTATCCACACAAGCAACTGAACCACCGAATTCTTCACCACCAACAACATACAACATCCGGTTGAAGACAGCACAACTGAAATAGTCACGACGTCTATTTAGTGAAGCTCTTTCAGTCCAATCATCAGTAATGGTATCGTATCTGCAAATAACATAATAGTTTTTGATAAATGGAGTTTTAGTTGAAATTCTATTTCATCACTCACTTCATCAAACTTTTGCCATCATCAAAGTTTCAACAACATACAATTCATCGTCTAAACTTTTGAACTTCTTCCACTCATTTAAAATTGGGTCGTAAATAGAAATGTGATGAAGTCATATTTAGTTTGCAATAATAATGTCATCATTTGTTTTATGCTTCCAACTTTCCTCTTTAACCACCATTCCTCTTTAACATATAAGTGAAACTGTTGATTGCAGCTGAATTTGATGGATTTGAAAGACATATCTTCGGAGGTTCAAACCAAACATCTGTTTCAGACAAACTAAACTCTACGCGTTTTAATGTTTTATCAGCGGATCTATCTAATTCACCTGTGACGTCATAAGTCAGCCGTTGAAGTGAAAAGTATTTAATTAAATAATCTTACCAGCGGAATATCAAGTTGTCTTTGCTTACTTTCAATTGGGATGAAAGCTTTGAGGTCTTCGATGATCTTGCTGAGATATTCATAACAACTAGATTTAATTATTTCACAATTTTCTAACTTCATCGAAATAAACTTTGATTTTATTAAATGGCATCGTACCTAGAGAAATTTCAATTTTATAATCACAAGTCTTCAACTTCATAATTTCTAAATACTTATGTTCTTGATTAACTTAATTAAGTAATGTTTTCTTGAAGTTAAATCATATTTGATCCACTTTAAATGAGCAATGAATATTTGGGATTCACAAATCACATGAAGCTCATCTTTAGAAGTTATTTTATAAATTAATGACTTTTTTCGTAGTTTGAATTTTTCAGTTTGTGAAATCTGGTAAATATCATGTGATCAATCAAAAACTTTTTCTTATCAAATATGAAATGAACAAAATCAGTAGAAATAATGAAGCAAGGGATTTATTCAAAAATCTTTAAGTTTGATAAAGTAAAAAATTTTTCTACTTTTAATGTTTTAGCCAAGAGAATAACATTTCTCTATATTCTTACTTCTGCAAAGGTTTTTCCGATAATTTCTTCTATTTTTGTTGAAAGCTCTAAACATCCATAATTCTCAGCAAATGTTGCAAATCCAATATAGTTAGAAATTTCAATTTGACTATCCAAAAAGCTGTAAATAATAAAGTAAAGTTACAAAAACTATTAAAATAAACCGATTTATAAAACTACCTTTTTTGCTACATAACTTCTCTAAACCATTTATTTCATAAATAGAATCACCGATCATGATTATCTCAACATTTTTTTCATTGATTATTATTTCATTTGTCGAAATATAGTCTAGAAGATTAGAGAAAACATTTGGGTCTTTCTCATTTAGGGTAACGTCTCCAGAATGTGTTTCTCTGAATCCACCTTAATAAATTCAAATAGTGTTTTGTGCTCATCACGAAAAATGATTTAGTTTAGGCCACAGGTGGGAGACTGACATGCATTCTCTTCATACTCAAAAGTGAGTGCAACTTTTAAATTTGAGGTTTTAAATAGCAACATCTTAAAATAAAAGTAACAAAGATAGAAAAATAATAGAAAATTTTCGGAAAAACACAATAAAGTAAATATTGTACAAAAAACCTAGTCATATTTTGTTTTGCTATTAAAAAAATTATATGGGATGTATGAAATAAAATAAAATGTTATAAACACATTGTTTAATAGCTTTTACTTTCTGAAGAGGCTTCTCCTGTAAACAATTTTGTGGAACAGCCGAGATCTCAGAAGTCCTATTATTTGGTGATCATAATTTAATCGCAACCTCCTTTATTAGTGGTTTTCTCGTATAAATTCAGTTGTTACAAAATCAGCACGCCTTTGTAACCGAGAAAGGCCCATTCTTGAAGGTTCTCCATGGAAGCTACAGTCTGCAAGATTTTCTGAGTTTTCCCAGCCACAACTCTTAATATAAAGTTAGCTCTATATTATTTTATTTACAAAAATAAAAATAAAAGAAATTAAAAAATGTAAACAATTTAAACAATTTTAAAACTAGAAAAACATTGTAGGAAAACTCTTCTTAATAGAAACAAAACAATTTCTCAATTTTATCACATTTTCTCTTGATAAATACATCACAAAATAGCAATTATTTTAAATTTACTAGACACAAAAGGTTTACAACATTAATGATTCCATATCGTTTCTAATTACGTCTTTGAATACTCTAGGACTAATCATTACAATAATCAGATAAAACTGATCCAAAGAAAAAAGTAGAATGGTAGAATCATATTCAGAACTAAACATATAATTGCCATTAAAAACCAAAACTAGGATATGATTTTTTTCTATTTAGAAACTTTGTCCAACAGGCGATACTCTACTAGGTAAGACGTTCTATACTTAATTTTTGGTGAAGAAAACCTTTTATAAATCTCTGTAACAACGGTGTCATTTATACTGAACCACTTATTTTGTACTTTTATCTCCGCAATGTAATGACCATATTGTGCTTTAGATTGAGTTGACGAATATGGTACAATTATCTATATATAAAATTGGTTTTAATTTAGAGATTGTTTTTAATCATCAAATAAGATGTTTTATGTTAGAAGTTATTTAGAAATGAAATTTCATCAAATTTTTAACAAATATTTTGTCTAATAAGAAACAAATTCTGTGAAATTAAAACATTTATAAACAATCTAAGATTAAAAATAAAAGAGTAAAGAATGAAGATCGCTTTGATAACCAACTTCAACAATTCACATAAAAGATTGTTAACATAGAATTTTTACGATCGTTTACTTTAATCAGTTATGTCCTGCCTTTTGTCTCAACCAGACGCTTCTAACGCAGTTTTTAATCATTACATCTCTCATCATCTATATCAACTACAGAAAAATTATCATTAGTTGTTAAGCTCTCATTTTAAAAGAAAAATTTGTCTATTTGATACCTTAAACCCAAAGTAGAATGTCTAAAAATATCTTGCTAATATACCTTTTCGCGAATAATATAATTGTAATATATATAAACAAGATAAAATTACAGAAAGATAGATGTAATCCCTGGCATTTCGGGAACCCCCTATACAATGTAACAGTATTTTGAATACAGTTACTTAATTGTTATAATCTCTTCTGAGTTTTAATATTTGAAATCTTTAATCTACACTTTAATGAAACCAAAAATACTTCATGAAAACTATTGTGGACCCAAATAGATCTGGCAAGACATTACGTTCAAATGTAAAGAAAAATCCTGACAAACCGACTTCATCAAAACAAGCTTGCAATGGCAGTTACCAATCCTGCAACAAGATTTCCTCTGGTGAAGATCCGGCCAAAGAATGCTTTAAATATCTCTCCTGGTTTCATCTCACCTGTAGTGATGTGAGCAAAAAAAATGTACGATATATTTGATAACAGCCAGACGAAGCAAATGGGATTTAAATGGTTTTGCATTAAATGTAGAACGATGGACACAACAGCTCCTTCATCTAATTCTAACCAAAACCTATTATCCGACATCATCAAATTTGTATCTGCTGAATTAGTCAAAATTAAATCAGAAATTGACAAAGATGTTGCCAAGATCGATGGGAAAATTTCTAATTTGTCTAATTCAATGGACGAACTGAATGCGTCTATAAAGAAACATATCACTTGGGCCTCGGTGGTCGGTGATCTCGGTTCCGACAGCAATGCTAATATGGTACAGCTTCTTGCTAAGAAGGTCACAAACACGCACAAAAATCTCACTTTAGACCATGAGGACAGAGAAAACAATGTCATCATCTTTAATATTTTTGAGACTAATAAAGATAATGGTAGTAAGATGTTTAATCAAATATGCTCTCAAAGATTAATTTTGTGGAAGTTCCGAAGGTATCAATTATTACACTTGGAGCTAAATGCTCAGATCATCAAAAACCGTTGAAAGTGTCCTTTCAGAAAAGTTGAAACAAAAGCTAGTTTCTTGCCAAGCTGTATAAGCTAAGGCTTGACAAAAATTCGAGCGCATTAGAGTAGCACATGATATGTGTGGAGATGATCGCTTAGAAAATAAATGTCTTCTAAAAGAGGCGTATAACCGAAATCAGAAGGAACAACTAACTAATTTCAACTACAAAGTTCGAGGTCCAGCTTAAGAATTATCAAGTTTTTTTCAAAAAACGGAATTGGCAAATAACCACTGGACCCACATCTTCTTTTTTAAACTCTCTCCGGACACAATTGTTAATAACCAAGATATCAATTTACAGAAGCCCATCATCAAATCTCACAAGCATCAAAAAGACAATTCCTCTTTCACAAATAGGTATGTTCTTCAACGCACGGTCGATTATTAACAAAATTTTTCAATTGAAAGCTCTTTTGCATTCCAAAATTTCAATTTTGTTTTTATTACTGAAACTTGGTTGAAAACGTTTTATCCTGATTCTTTTCTGGTTGACGGTAATCTTTTTTGTGTTTTGCGCTGTGACAGACTGTATGATAGAGGCGGCGGTGTTCGCGTAATATAAAAAATATCGCTTGTACCCAAGATCTCCAAAAATCAGATTAATGCCATTGATTGTTTAGGTTTTGTGATTATCGCTTTTGATTTTCATTCCTCAAAGTTCAAATTTTCTCGTTCCATATGTACCCTCTAGGTTTTTGAAAAAGGTCCAATAAATTTTTGAATAAGGTTAGTTATCTCTAAAAGGAGATAAAATTTGATATGAATAAAAAGAATAGAGAGATATGAAAGAAAGCGCAGTGACTTTTTTGGCTGATTAAGATTGGCTTGTAAATCTTTGGATAATAACTCTCTATTAGAGGAGAGAGAGAATTTGATAAATGAAAACCACGATGGATTTGATGAAGCAAGAAGTGAGCTTCATAATATCACTCAAGAAGAAAAAAGTTGAAAAGTTCTTGTCCTTATTTTATCCAAAAAACAAATAAATGCTGATGAACAGGACTTTGACATTTTAAAGAAGAGGTAATAGAAAGATCACCCAACGGGCTTCACCAAGTGTTACAAGGGAGAATCCCGATGGCAACATCATGAGTAGAAAGAGAAAGAAGATGAAGACATTCAAACAATCCATCAATATTTATCCATTATATTTATTTTGAAGATCAGATTTTTCAGTGGGGCAGCAGCATTTGTTGATGAACTCTGTTAAAGATTCAAATGTTAAGAAGAGGTGATAAACGCGAGATGTCACACTTTTCAGGTTTATGAAATCAAATTTAAATTCTAACATGAACAAACCGTTAGTTGTAGAAAAACTATTCTCCTTCTACAAGTTTATACAAGGACTTGATTTAGTTGAAGAACTTTAAACATAATTTAAGAAGCATATTTAAAATGTTTTACTCAAATCCTTTAAATCTTTTTATGTTCTTTCAAACTGTTGAGATATCAGAATTTAATTTTCTGAAAAAAATATTTGACAAATTAAAAAAAGGTTGAGCAAGTGACAATAAAAAGAAAACAATATTGATATATGAAAAAAACAAATATGAAAATACGCTAAATTATATAAGTGAAATATCTAGTATTTAGATTACCACTTTTAGTCATCATAAGATGTAAAAAACAGATAAAATCTAATATTTCTTTACCAACCAAGAATTTTCCCCTTACTCATATTAGTGTGGATTACTTTGTTTAATGATTAAGAGTTTTTAAGATTTTATGTAGCTTGGTACTAAAATAAAAAATATATTCAAGTAAAATTATTTTTTCAAAACATAATTGAACTAGAAGACAGTGGAGTACTTTTATGGGCAGCAACATGATAAAGTTATTAACTAACAGTTTAACTTATAAACAGATAAACAATTATGGTAACCACAAAGTATTATCAATTATTAAAGTAAACTTGCAATAGTGCTTTTTGTAAAATTTGAGATAAATTTACTTATAGATGTATAAAGTAACATTAAACTTATACTTTAAATTTATAAATATTTAGAAGAAGAATATTATGAAAAACAATATTAAAAATGCTTCACACAAAATAATTTAATTCAAATGATCATTGATGATTTTAAAATTTATTTTATTCTGCTGACAAGCCAGAAATATATTTATTTAAAATCATTTGAAGCTAAAATTGAAAAATTCATTTAATAAAACTTTCAACTTAATACTATTAGCAAGGTCATATATACTTTAGATTAAAATAAATTTAATTTTAAGATGATAAAATAATTGCCAATTGATAATAAAATATTACACTGAAATCAAGTATTTTATATAAACTAAGAAATTAATTATTAGAATATAATTATTCTTCAAATAATAAATTATATGATGAAGAATTATATATATAAATTTTTCTATGTATGCTTCAAGCTTTTAACCCTTGTAATAAATAACAAATTTTGTATTTACTATTAGCTATAATAGCTTTTTTATTTTCTTTTATTTAATATTAATTTATTTTAATTTAAACTTTATCTGCATAAGTAAGTTTTACGAATAAAAAATAATTATCAAATTTGACTTTGAAGTTTAAATTATTTTCTCTAAGCTAATCTTGTAACTTGCTAAATAGAATATTTTTTTTAATTTTAATCATATTTGAATAAGATTAGCTGAATTAATACTTAAATAAGATTTAACTACTATTAACAGCTTTACAAATTATGTTGATAGTATTGTGCTCACCATTTCGCACCAAAATACATTGTAAGTTTAAATCTAGCTGTTTTGCTTAGCACAAGCTGGTCGCTGTTATCAAATTAGGAAGGTAAATGAGATGTCGCTTTAAGCGTATGATTTATGAAGCCAAAAAACGTTTTTTTTTGCTAGTTAATAGGACTGTACTTTCTCTTCCTAAATAGAAATCAGAAAAATACTCCTTATAAACTTTACAAAGATCTTTGTAAATGTTTAGGCAAGTATAGATCTATATTAACTCGATAAGAAGGTATGAATTATTCAATTGACTCTTTAACGATGTTAGTTAAACGAAGCTAAATAGAATTAATGTCTTCGGACGAGTTGAAAGCAGAAATCCAGTCAACATCTGATAGAAACTTGTTAATGCCATCATAATTTCTACAGTAAAAAATCCTTTTGTTTGAAGTTTTAACTTTCATAAAAAATGTTTGATGGAACTTGAACTCAATCATGTTGTGATCGCATGTCAAATCAAAAGGTTCTTTTTGATAAACGTAGATAATGTTCCTGGGTTTTGAAGTGATGAGAAGATCCAAAGTATTACCACTAACTTGGGTCGGAAAATAACCTCCTGATATAGATTATTGGCATTGAGGAAACTAACAAAGGCATGACTTAGAAAAGATGAAATAGTAATAACGCTATCCAAGCTAAACGATTTTCCAATAAATTTTAAGTTTGGGTAATTCTAATCAAATTTACTTAAATTAAAATCCCTAAAATATATAACCCAGGACACACAACACGCTTCAAACCCTGTCAATAAAGCCTTAACAGTAACCTCATCATTAGGTTTAGAGGGTGGTAGGTAGGTACATATAAAACGAGAAGATTTGGACTTTGAGTAATGATAGTAGAAAGCGATATTCTACAATCCTGGAAAAATAATGTCATCGATCTAAATTCTGAAGATCATGGATGCAAGCGATGTTTTGAGAATTACAAAAACATCGCCGCCCTTATCATACAGTCTGTCACAACGCAAAACATAAAAAAGATTGCTGTCGACTAGAAAAGAATCAGGATAAAACGGTTTCAACCAAGTTTCAGTAATAAAAACAAATTTGAAATCCTGAGAATGCAAAAGAGCTTTCAATTGAAAAATTTTGTTAATAATCCACCGTGCGTTGAAGAACATACCTATTTGTGAAAGAGGAATTGTCTTTTTGATGCTTGTGAGATTTGATGATGGGTTTCTGTAAGTTGATATTTTGACTATTAACAATTGTGTCCGGAGAAAGTTTAAAAAAAGAAGATGTGGGTCCAGTGGTTATATGCCAATTCCGTTTTTTTTTAAAAAGTTTGACAATTCTCTAGGCCTATGGTATACCCCAAACTTTGTATTTGAAATCAGTTGGTTGTTCCTTCTGATTTCAGTTATTCGCCGCTTTTAGAAGACACTTATTTTCTAAGCGATCATCTTCACACATATCACGTGAGACTCTAATGCGCTCGAATATTTGTCAAACATTAGCTTATACAGCTTGGCAAGTAACTTTCAAGTTTCAGTAACAAAAAAAATTGTGTAATTGTGAGTGCAAGCTGCATAAACTAATAAAGTATTTGACTTTTTTACTAGATTTGTAAAAACAATTTTTTTTCAACGACTTTTTCACTTGTCTATGATAGCGAAACCTATCATAGTAATGTTTATGTGGGAACATTCTGATGTGCTGATGAGCTCGTTTGATTTGATGATTAAAATAAATTTCTAAATTCTAACAAAATTTTATATTTTTTAAACTATCAAACAACTAAAAAATATCAAAATAATCATGAAAGACCATTTGATTTTATTCTAAATGTTTTTGTAAATAAACACGAACTAAAAAGCAACTTTATACTGAAAACAAGCTTCACAGCAATCTACTAGTAAAATTTATTTATTAAAATGGGAAATTTACACATATGTCAGGTACACAAGGTTGATAGGTGACTATGACTTGATCAATCCATTCATTCGTTCTTGCAACTTCTTCCCATTCATTTGTTACTTCATTATAACATTCGACAATTTCTACATAATTATCTCCAGAAAAACCTCCTGAAACAATCAACAAGCTCATCACAATTATGTAAATTATTGTTAACATCATAAAAATTTTATTAAAAAGTTTTTAAATTCCAAACATAAGAAAAATCTTACCAAATACATAAATCTTCTTTTTAAAGACAACAGCTTTTGGGTATCTTCTTGTATATTTCATACTTTCTACGAAGTCCCAACTATCATTGAGAACATCGTATCTTTCAACAGTCATTAACTCTTCCTCATTCCAACCACCAATGGCATAGATGTAGTTGCCAAGCGTGACTACAGCTTTAATAATTTTAGAATTAGTTATCATCGTAATATCAAAAAATTCAGAAATCAAAAATCAACATGACGTCATCAATAAATACCTGGTGCCCATCGAGCTGTCAACATTGATTTTGATAAACTCCATGTGTTGCTTAGTGGATCATATCTATCCACACAAGCAACTGAATCACCGAATTCCTCACCACCAACAACATACAACATCCGGTTTAAAACTGCACAACCGAAAAAGGAACGATCTTTATCTAAAGAAGTTCTTTCAGACCATTCATCAGTGATCACGTCGTATCTGGAAATAACATAATAGTTTTTCAGCAAATGAACTTTTAATTGAAATGACTATCGATCGCTCACCTCATCAATGTGTTTTCATAAGTTTTAACAATATATATTTGATTATCTATTGCTTGTATAGTCGGGTCATAGAAAACCATGTTTGAACTTTTGCATTTTTTCCACTCATTTGTAATTGGGTCGTATCTAGAAATAAGATGACGTCATATTTAGTCTGTAATGATGATTTTAATGGTTCAGACCTTTCCATGTCACCATTACCGCTTAACATATAAGTGAAACCGTGAATTACAACAGATCCTAAAGTGTTTGAAAGACATATCTTCGGAAGTTTAAACCAAACATCCGTTTCAGATAAACAGAACTTCACACTTTCCATTAGTTTCTTATCGGATCTATTACCTCGATCAATGACGTACATCACCTGTGACGTCATATGTCAGTCGTTGAAATCAAAACTATTTTATTGAATAAACATACCTGTGGAACATCCAGTTGTCTTGGCTTACTTTCAATTGGGATGTAAGCTTTTAGGTCTTCGAGGACCTTGCTGAGATACTCATAACAAGTATCTCTAATTATCTCACAATTTTCTAATTGCATAGAAATAAAATTTGGTTTTATCAAATGGCATCGTACCTAGAGAAATCACAATTTTATACTCACAAGTCTACAACTTTATAGTTTCTAGATACTTACGTTCTTAATTAATTTATTTAAGTAATTTTTTCTTGAAATTAAATCATATTTGATCCAATCTAAAAGGGCATTGAATATTTGGGATTCACAAATCACATGAAGCTCATCCATAGAAATTAGTTTAGAAATTACAGAGTCTGGTTGTAATTTGAATTCTTCACTTTTTGAAATCTGGTAAATATCATGAGATCAATCAAAAAAGTAAAAATAAGAAAGAAACTATTTTAATAATTAAAAAGTTTGATGAAATAGAAAAAATTATTTCTGCTTAAACAGCTTTAGCCCAAAGAATAATTTTTCTCTATTTTCTTACTTCTAAAAAGTTTTTTCCAATAAATTTTTCAAATGTAGTTGAAAGCTTCAAATATCCATAATTCTCAACAAACGTTGTCAATTCGAAGCAATTGGAAATTTCTATTTGACTTTCCAAAAAGCTGTAATTGATAAATCATAGTTAGAAACTATCAAAAGAAACTGATTGAATAAACTAGCTCACGTGCTAAAGCACTTCTCTAAACCTTTTATTTGAAACATGGAATCTGTGATCATCAGTTTCTCAACATTTTCTTCATTGATTAGTATTTCTTTTGTGTAAATGTATTCTAGAAGATTAGAGAATACATTTGGGTCTACCTTATTTATGGTAACCTCTCCAGAACGTGCTTCTTTAAATTTACCTTAATAAATTCAAATAGTTTTTGGTCGATTTATTCAGTTATTTTACAACTGAAGTTGAATCTTGAATCTAACTTACGACAGAACATAATTTCAAAATAAGGTGAAGCAGCAGCTAATACTCCTTTGTTACATTTGAAACTTCGTTCCAAGCTTTCCAATTTCACTTTGACGGTAACATCACAAATCTGAGAGGTTTCAGAAGAGTCATTTAGATTGAGTTGGTGACGATTGGTACAATCATCCACTTCTAAAGATTCATCCCTGAAAAACCCAAAAACATAATTAATTTTAGTATCAAAATCACAAAAAAGAAATTAGAAATAAAAACTAAATAAGAAAAAAATACATAAAAAGTAAATAATTGAGAACACATATACTTCTTTCAGTTGTTAAAATGATAGATAGAGATAACAATAAAGTTAAATTACTGCTCATTAATTATTTAACAGTAAGATCACTCTAAAACAGAAAAAAATATAATAAAACAAAGTTAAAGCTAACAAGACTTAAATTATTAATATCTTTCTAGATGAAATAAAATATTTTTTTAAATTATTTATATTTTAAATAATTAGTGAATATAATTAAATTTATTTCGAAAACAATGATAGGTGAAGACACAAAATTCTAATAACCTTTTATCATCTGTAGGTGGCATAATTGAATCTAAAACAAATTTGCTACATGATCTGAGTACCATTTTGATCCAATTAATAATTTTAGAAACTTCACCATACATTGTAATGAAGTTATACAAAATCTTATCAAGTAGAGACATAATTTTAAAATTCCTTTTTGAATCTTTTTGATAAACAAAACAATTAGTGAAAGGTTTTTAAACAATTAATTTTAATGAATCTGTCAACATATTTAGAATTATATATAATTACTATTATAGAATATAATAAATATAGAATTCATATTTATATAAAGTTAAGACAGCAATTATAAAAAAACAAAAGTTTTAGAAAGAGATCTTTCAAAAAAAAAACGATTATTTTAGTTTACATAAAGAAATTATTAGTAGATTTACAATTTACAACCATAAACATAATTTAAACTTAAAAACAAATATAAATTATTTTCTAAAACTAGTTCTCTTGTTGATGTAGTTAAAACTAATTTAATATTGACAGAAAATCTCCAAAAGTATTTAAATAAAATTTACAGCATTCTTTAATAACTGATCAAGAGAAAATTTCTTAAAGCATATTTAGTCTAAGATTGAAGTCACACAAAAACCTTTTTATTTATTGATAGATTATACAATTAGTTGAAGAAATCTAAAACTTAATTGCTACTAAATTGATGAAATAAATATTTAACTCAATATGAATAAAATTATATATGAAATAAATAATAAAAATAAACTAAGATTTATACAACATTCAAGAAAACCTATTATCTTATAACATATATACTAATTAGAAATAAAAAAATTGTTATTTAATAATCTAAGTTAAACCATTCAAATATTTTTATATTAATTACAAAAGTTATAGAAAATGATATTTTATAAGAAAATAGAAAATGAAAATCAAATAAAAAGTTTAACTAAATTTAATAACTATAAAGCAAAAGCTAAATATTGAAAGATTTTTTTAATAAAGAACTAATCATCTTGTGATGATTAATTTTATTCAAATATTAAGAAGTTATCTTTAAAAGTATTTATTGAATTGTAAAGCAGTTTTCTATATGTGAAAAAAAATTTAAAATTAATGATTAAGTATACTAACAAATAAACATATGATAATAATATTTATACATAAATCTTAAAAATGATACAAAAACAAAACTTAACAAAGAACAAATAAATAATTTCTGATTTATATTCAAAAGAGTTTAAAAAATATTAAATAAAACACTCATTTTTTAAAGAAAAGTAAATATGATGTAATATGTCATAAGCTCAAAAGTAAAAAACATTATAGGTTTTATACAAAAATAAAAATCATCAAGAAAAATCATCTGTCAAGCCATCTAAAACTTAAATGATTAATTTAAAAAAAAGTTAAAAATTAATTCACAAAGAAATTATTTAAAAAAATTAAGAAATCTCTGGTTGGACTTTATTTTATGTAAAGCTGCACTATCTAAAATATTGAACACTCAAAACCGTCCTAGAACCAATAGCAACAATATTCAACATAGATGGAACCGAAGAGCATTATTTTTTCGATTATAAGGTTGGAAAAATATTAGCCAAAATGTTTATATTTGAAAAATAAATCTAAATCGAAAAGTTCTCTAGTCACCAACAGAAGTATAAAATCTTTCTACTAAAATTATATCATTAGTTTTTTTAAACAAAATTAAATTGTTTAGGTAAAAAAGTGAACAGTTAAGAAATTATTAATATAAACGAAGTTGTGAAATCTTTGGTGAGCAAATTTTAAGAACAATTAATTTTTGTAAATATTATTATAATTATTTTAGAAAATATTAAAATTAGCATAACAACAGAATATCACATATATAAACTATGTTTGTAGATTTAAAAAGTTTGTAGTCATTGTGACACTAAAAAAATAGTTGATGAGGAATTAGCTTTAAGAACACAAAATGAAAAAATGGCGTTTCATAAAAATCTTTCAGTTAAACTAATGAGCATTCCTAGGTGTTTTAGTGATAAAGAGAGAAAAAGAAAATAAGAAGAAGCAAAATTGAACTTTTTAAATTAAAATATAAAGTTTAAATAATGTTTGACTGGAAGATTCTAAAGTAATTTGTGATAAAAAAAGCTTGCCTATTATCCATTGTCATTGAGCGATCGACTGGGTTTTAATTTATTGTTTTATTTTTGTTAAAATTTGTTGTAAAAAGTTTTGAAACTTCAACAATTATCTGTTTAGTATTTTCTGTTAGTTACAAACATAACCATAACCGTTCATACAAAGTTTATACTTGTGAAGCAGCTAGATTTTAACTAACATTGTATTTTGTATATACTTTGTTAGGGCGAAATGGCAAAAATCTTATTATTAACAGAAGAATAAAAATAGTGACGGTGAATAAATTTTATGTAAATAACATTTATATCAGTCTTATTTAAATTTTATC
>JAQGEQ010000165.1:0-303185 GCA_034620365.1 Pegea sp. RAD2-039
CCTAACCCTAACCCTAACCCTAACCCTAACCCTAACCCTAAACCCAAACCCTAACCCTGATCTTAGAAAACTCCTATCTTTGTCTCTTAGATATCAGTTGGTTGATGCTAAAGTTAATCCAAAAAATAATTTTCTAAAGTATAAATTTGCGAAAAACTTTGAAAATATCGGTTTTTGGCTAATAATTCTTTTTAAAATTATCTAATTAGAAAGAAACCAACATACATCAACTTAACTTTCTTACTTAACATTTTAATCAAAAAATTTCAAAGAAAATCAACACTAACTTTTTAATTTAAACTGACAGTTACTTCGGAAAAACTGCAAGATCCTGGATGCTTACTAACGAGATGACGACCTTTTGTCGACCGGCCTTTGAGCATCGTTATCGAGTGCTTTGACCCGATTTACAATTTGACACCAAGTCAAAGTACAACAAATGTTTCAATTACTCTTGCAACAACCCTCAATCAGTAGGGTAAAATAAACCTGTCTAAAATGTGGTTCAGACCGTTTTAGATGTCTGTATTCTACTTTTTATTCTCCACTATAATAGTTATAATTAAGTTTTACAATGTTAATTATTTTAGTTTACTTCTTTTTTATTGATTATAACTATTTTTGAAAATATCAAAACTACTTTTAATATATTTTTTATTCGAAACTTCAACAAAGTTTTGATGAGGAAATACAATTTAGTAGCATTTTAAACTTTCATGATAAATTTTTGATGTTCTGTTTAACTTTTACATAAATTAAAACTTGAGGAAATTTAATACAACGATGTTTAGTGGAAAAACGATTTTAGCTTTTTGTCAAATGCTGAATTTTCTAAAAGAAAACTTAAAAAACTTGTTTTCAAAATTGGTAAACTTTTTGTATTTAAAACAATTTAATCAAGAAAAATTGAATTGAACAGAAAAATAAATCAACTCGATTATTATATTTATTATTTCGATATATTCAGAAATAGAAAGTTTTGGTTTTTTAAAAGTATAGCATCAAAAAAGAAAAAGGAAATTTTAGTATGAAGTTTCAGATATTCACTAAATAAAATATTCAAGAAATTAGAAAGTAGGATGAAGTTATTGGATCTTTAAATTCGGCTCAAATGATATTCAGTTGAGCTTGATTGCTTGTCGTTATTTGATTCTTGATAGATATTTTTAATAAAATTGTAATTAAAATCTGAAAACGAATAAAAGCTAGATAAGACAAACACAAACAGATTTATATCATGTAAAAGTGTGTTGTAAATTTTTGGACAATTTTTTGGAATAAAAACCTCAGAAATAATCCAACTTGCACAAATTGAAAAAATCATGACGAAATTACTAATTGTAGACGAACGAATGACATCAGTTAACTTTGCTGATTTTGTATAGGTTTTGTTCTGCTTTGCAGTGATAGCAAAAGCTTTGTTTTGTTTTATATGAACTCTTAGAGGATATACAAACAAACCAAGAAGCAAAATTTGAGAAACAAAGGTCAGTGAAAAGCCAATGATTACAGCAATGTCAAATTTTGATTCTTTTTTATTTCTTGCACACCCGTGTTCAGTCATCGTATGTAAAGATGACAGATAAACCAAACTCAATATAATTAAGCAACCCAAATTAAACATCACAAGTGTCATCCAACTGATTATATTCACAATTTTTGTATATAGATGCTTTAACATCTTATTTTTATACAAAATGTGGTTTCTATACCAAAAAAAGTTAAAAATTGTTAGTAAGCTAAAGCTATATAAAGAGAAAAGAATATTTATCAAAACTACACAAACATTATTTTTTCCCACCATCGGATGATATATTCCAACAATTATAAGACTATTGGATGCGATGTATCTTAAAAGGACTAAACTGAGAAAGACTTGAATAAGACTCCACAAAATTTTGTACTTTTTATCATTACGATTACTCAGTTGTTGTAACTTCATCTTTTTATATTTTGTGAATGAAAATAGAAAACAAATGGTTGAAATCATTAGAATTATAAGAATAGTTTGAGGAAGAATCCATAAGTATTGATAGACTTCAATTTGATAATCAGTATAACTTGAGTTAAATACAAGGTTGTCACTAGAAATATTTTTGTTCATTTTTGAGTGAAAGTATATTACAATCACTTGTAAAAATATTTCCTAAGTTCCCATATAATCAGCTGTAAAATAATTAAATAGATTAGTTTTTAAACTTTTAATTTATAGGTAAAATAATGTAAAATTTTACTATCACATATACTTCTAGTAGATATTTTTAATATATTTCTTAACAATCATAAGGCATTACAAATAGAAGTAGAAATTCGAAAGAGAATAAGTAAGATATCAAAAATATTTAAATTTCTTCAACAACCTTATACAAAATTGAAGTTTTGTTTTAGGAAACAATTTTGTTTAAATAACTGTAAGAAATATTCTTAAATCAATTTTAGTGATCACAAAATTTGAAATATATTTCTGTAGATGCAAATAAACATCTTTCACTGAGTATCTTTTCGGAGAAGCTTAAGCTTAATACGTAATTCTAGTTTTTAGATCAGTTGTTTTAAGTATTTGATATATTGTAAATACAAGTATGCAACAACTCAGTTTCAATAGAAATTTCTAAATGTTCTTAGCAAAAATTATCTCTAAAGAAAACATAGAACTAATAACAAGGTTTGCTGTAATTAAACTAATCAAATCTATTTCAAAACAAATAAAAAATTTCATATCAATATAAATATTGAAGTTTTAAGAATATCATGAATATTTTTCTATCTTACAAAATATTTCCTGTTACTAAAAGTGCTTTATTATTTTAAAACTAAGTTTTCTGCATTGAATGAAAAACTGTTAGTTGTAAACAAAATTTATCAAGAAAATTTATGAAAATAGAAGATGGAGAAACAAGAACTTACTAATGATAAAAACAGTTCAAACTTTTTTTTTTTAACTTTTTTGTTCTATAAAAAACTTTATAGTCAGTTTAAAATAGATTTTATTTACTGTTTATATACAGAAAATGATTAAAGATTTATTTTTTTTTTACTTTAACTAATACTATAACAAAATTTCATATAAAATTAATACTGTATGTGTTAGTTTTAAACATTCCTTTATTTTGTCTTAAGAATATTGTAAGATTTAATAAAAAAGAAACTTACTTAAAAATATATCAAATATTTTACAAAAAGTTTAAGTTTAGCCTAAACCAAAAATTTTATTGTTAGAAGGAAAGCTTTTTTATTGAAAATTAGAATATCTGTTAAACATTATATTATAGAACCACAAAATAACCGAAGATTAATCTGTTTTACAAAAATAACCTAAATAAGATATTTTTAACGATTTAAACAAATATTTTTTTTTCATTCTTCGATTCATTTTCTTCAACAAATATTTTCATACACAAAAGTCTATAAGTTTCCTTTTGAATTTATTCTAAACTCTACTAAATCTGAATCTTATACGAAATATTTATTATTATATTACAAAATGCAAAAAAAAACTTTAAAAATCAAAACTATTAAAGTTTATCTAAAAGTAGTTTTGTCTAAAAACATAAACAACTGTTTATTTATTTTTGCTAATTGTTATCAGAGACAAACAATATTTGTAAAGCAAAGCCTTATATGGTTTGCTTTTTCGCTTAAGTTTATTTTATTTATTTATCGTATGCTTACAGAGATCTATAAGTTTATTTGATTAAGTGACGAAATGCTGTTAACAAATTTCAAAACTTATAAAAACTGTTCAAAAGAATTAAACTGTTTGCGAATCAAAATTAAAAGTACTTTTTTTTAGATGACTTGTTAATAATAGGCTAAACAAAATTTTAAACTATTCAAAACCAAAGATTGCAAAATTATCTGTTTTAGTTTAACTTAAAAAATGTTATATGATATATAAGATGAAATTTTATAAATTCTAAAATATTTTTAAAAGATTTAATTTTACCTTTTTTAAAAGTTGTTTATTGAGTGACTAATTTAACGTTCAGCTTTTTATAAAGATAGTTGATAGATTAAATAATTTGGTTTCGGGAATTTTAAACAAATGACGATCAAAGTTTGAACTTCCAGCTTTGTTTTTCTTTTAATGAGTTCAATATTAAACTTTTTTTTGAATTATATTTTTACCATTGGTAGAAAATTTTACTTTTCTTAGAAATTAAATAAAACCTATTTATATTTATATTTATATTTATTTAGTTTAAACTTTTACAACAAAACTATATTTAAAGATTATGAACAGAAATGAGAAACTTCTTAATTCAGTTAATTATTTAGCTTAAAAAAAGAAATATTATTTAATACATAATTAGAAAATAAATATCTGTCTTTTGAATTTGAATTATTATCAACTTTTTAACAAACTTCTCACTTTTGTTCTTTTGGAATTATTTTTAATAAATAATCTTTTTTTTTTAACCAGTATTGATACTTAAGACCTTTTTCATTATCTTACAAAAGTCATATTGTTTTGTGTTTGCTAAAACAATTCAACTATTTATCATCATTTTCCATGCATTAAATAAAACAATTTTAAATGTAGAAAAGAAAAAGGTTAATAATGCTACCTTAAGAACATCAATAAAGACCTAAACCAAATTTAAATAGAGACTTTAATTATGATTTGTGGTCTTTAATAAATTGCTTACTTTAGGAGATAAGATTGGTTAATATTCAACTTCGGCAAATTTTCTACTAATATTAGACGCTGAACTGAATTAAAAGCTGATTATGATTGTATGGATGATATTTAGATTATTTACTGATGAACAAAGTCACTGTAAGAAACGGGACAATAGCTGATCAATGGATGATTTTTCAGGAAAGAACCAAAACTGATATTTACAAGTATTTTGCTGTTAGAAGATAGATAGCATTTTGTATTTATTGACAAAAAGTTATTTAAAGAAATTTTACTTTCATTTATCAAAGTTTAAACAGCTTTCATCGACAAATTTTGTAAAAACTAAAAATAGATAAAAAAAATAAATTTTATGTTAAACTTTTTAAGATTCTGATAAATCAATAAAATTCTAACTGAAAAAAAGTAAACCTTAAACAAGTTTTTAAAGTGATTATTTATTTAAAATTTTAAAAATATAAACTTCATATCTTCAAGTTATAAAGTTTTCTAAAATGTTTAATGTTAACAAAATTTGATATAATTTTCCTTTAATTTCTATTTTAGTTAAAAGTTTATTGAAACAAATGAATAAAACGTGTTTTTAAATAAATTGTTTTAAACAGAATATCATGCAAAGACTAATATTATATATAAAAATATTTTAAAGAAAGCAAAATAAAGCTATCAGCCTTATTATTGATATTTTTATTTCAATATAAATATCTTTTTAATTATAAATTAAAGTTTGAATTTATTTATTTATTTAAATTACCTACTTATAAAAAAACGATAACGTTTAACCTTTCGTTTTTCTTTTTTTTTACTAAATATTTTTACTAAATCATAAAAACAATTTTTTATCGTTTCTTTAATTAACATGAGAGTTTAAATTTCCTAAATCTCCACCAAAAGTTGCAAAAGTTTGTTTCATTGTGAAATAAACTACAAACTAACAATAATAATACAATGATATTGTTGATAATTAGTACTATTAAGATAACTGAAAGCTCAGGATAACTCCAACCACGACATCAATACGCAATCGCGAAAAACTCGCTTGCTGCTAAAATCAGGAAATTTATTTCCTTGAAAACAAGTGGTTCAAGTAGAATTTACGAAAACAACTAAGATAATACAAACTTCTGAAACTCAAATAATAGGTTAACAAACAATCTATTTCATTTTGAAACATTTTAAGACATAACTTTTGATTTATTAAATACGAGTAACTTGAAGCACATGTGCGTTCAAAACACATCTTTCAGAAATAGTAGTTTCATTTAAAGTGAACAAATCCAAAACAAGCTCGGTTAGTTGAATGATCTGTTGATTTTGTTAATGTGATTATTTATTCTTTCTTTCAGTTAAACTTGTAATCCTGAAATGTATAAAAATCGAACAAAGAGTTATAAAGAACTTTATATCTACGAAAAAAATCGAATAAATTTTAGGAGCAATCAACAGAAGAGACAACTTAGCGACCATCTAATAAATAGAAGATGAAGTCAAAATAATCAGAGCGCAAATTGCAGAGATACCAATTGGTTTTCTTCAAGGTATTCAAAATTGTACGATTATTAACTGGGTTTGTAAAAAAAAACACTTTTGTTTTTCTTATTATGAACTTTTGAAGGGTACATAAGTAGACTAAAGTATAAAATAATACAAAGTAGTCAATAAAAATCCCAATAATGTAGGTCTTTCACAATTCAAAATCAGTCATAGAATAGACATTTACTGAGTATGCAAGAACAAGCAAAGTAAAAATACTTTTTTGAAACAAAGTTTAATATCAACCAACAAGTAATACTCATCAATATGAAGATATTTGAACTTCAACCAAATGAAATTGAAACTAAAAGAACAACAAGGAACAAAACATCACCAGAAAACTTACACTTGGTTCTAGTTTTATGATAAAATATATCAAGGAATAAGAAACTATTTGACTCAATATATCTGATCAGAAATAAAATTAGTATAACTTCAAGAATATTCCATACAACTTTTAGGTTCTCCTTATTTTCAAACGTCAGTTGTTGAAGTTTGATCTTTGTATAATTTCTAAAGGAGATAAAGAAACAAATGATGAAAACTATTAGAATCAAAAGACCAGTTTGATGAAGAATCCATAATTTTCTAAACAATTGATGCTGATAATCGGTAAAACTTGAATTAACTGATAAGCCGTCGTCAGAAAAATGTTCAATTCCTTCAAAAAAAACCTAGATAAGTCTAGTTACTGTTTTTTGATAAAATTATATTCAAGAACTTATCGCTGTAACAAAATAAATAAAAAGTTTGAAAAGTAAAAGCTGGCAAACGTTTATTTACAAAGCAAAATGTTCGATTTACATGTATGTAACAAAACTAAGAAAATGGTGCTACAGCAGAAAAAAGTAATAATCGTGTACGTGAAGTTAATACACTCTATACATCAATAAAACTAAATTTATTAACTAAATTGCTGATAAAAACTAATGACTTTATAAAATAATCGAAATTTAAATCTTCAAAAACTTGAATGACAAAAGCAGCCTATTCATAAATCAAAAATATTCAGATATTAACCAAAACAAAATGAATAATTTATTTATAAATAGTTTTCAATAAAAAGCAACTAATTTCATTAATATATTACTTTCTTATAAAACAAAATTATAAAAGTTATAATCTGTTAAAGTAAAAATAGAAATAACTTTAAACATTTTAACTTGCTTTTACTTTAAATTTATCTTATCAATCTTATATATACAATTTTGAAACAGTTAAAGCAAAATTAGTCTAATAACATATTAGTCTCTGTTGATAACTCTATTTTTAGTTTGTTTAAATATATAAGAATAACAGAAAGCTCATCTATATGAAGGTAATTTTAAACTTTAATTAAACTGTATTTATAAATATTAATTAATTTTAATTACAGTAATTTATCGTTTAATTAATTTCTATTTTATAGAGTGTTAAATGATTATAGATTGACCAGAAATAAACTCAAACTAATAATGAGCTTATTGACTATTCCACACTATTTTATTTCAACCTTTCATTTAGAGACTTGAGATGTTTTTAAATCCTTTGGTAATAAATTTTCTAGTTGAGTAATTTTTGAAATCTATTTTTTAAATAATAATCACTTTTTATTTATTTTAATACATTTGTTTATGTCAGTTGTTTAAACTGAGTAAACTATATAAGAAAGTTCTGATGATATTTACTAACAATCAGTTAGGTTAATTATTGAACTGATGTTTAAACAAATCTTCTGTATAAAAACACTTAGAAGCATTTTTTTAACTACTGATAATTTCTACCCTTCTACCAACCTTTCTATCAAGAAACAACAAAATATTTTTCACATCTTTTGCAAGAAGCATTATTTACATTAAAGTTTATGAAAAAAGTTAAAACTTATTTAAATTGTAAATTAAAAGCTACTAAAAGTAACTTGTTCATTTGTTTTAAATCATCAAATTGGAAATTGTATCTAAGAATTTTCTAAAACAAAAAAGATTCTCAAAACTTCTCGATTTCATTTTTATTATTTATCTTAACTCAGCTATCTGACGCAAAATAAAATTTAAAAAATAACAAACTGAATTTAAACAATTTTCAAATTAACTTCAAAGCTCAAAAAATATAAAATTTCGAATATTTGAAATATTTGAATCTTCTGTCTAATTAAAAGCATAAAAAACAATCTTCAAATATTAATATCTCATTCAGCTATTTCATTTAATCATTGAATTCTAGCAACTAAAAAGCTAGTTGTAAAGCAGTTTGAACAATATGACTTTCTTGGAAGGTTTTCAAGTTTGTTTATAACTTTAATATTACAAAATAATCTTTTATTCAATATTTCAACACACACAAATCTATTTTAAGAAAAATTCATTCAAATTTTCAGTCTTAGTAGAAATGTAGAAATGTGAATCTGTTGTCGATTCGAATTTCTTCTTTCGATAGAGTTTGACTTGAATAGTTTTTAGAAATCAAATTTTTGATGAATTTTAGAATAGTTTAATTAAGTTCTCTTTGTTTATAAATAACAAATATTAAACCAATTAATTACAAATTTCTAAACTTGATATCGTCAAAATATCGTTAAGATATTTTTTGATTGATTTACTTGAAAAACTAAAAGTTTTTCTTTTTATTTTTGTTTTAATTTAACAACCTTTAATTAAAACTAATATTTCAAATGCCATTAAGCATAATTGATACAAAACACGTGAAAATTTCTAGAGAATTTGAAGTTTTAACATTAATTAGAGAGAAGTAATTGTTAAATATGAAATTTTAATATGTAAAATATATAACTTTCTTCTTTAAAGTTAACTTGTGAAGTTACTAAAATCGAAATGAAAGAACTAAAAATATTTCACTATTTAGTTTATAAATAAAAAACTTTTTTTATAAGAATGAAATACGAATGTTGTGATTTCTTAATTCTTTTTCCAAAAAACATGAAATTCTTTTCAAAATAGAAATGAGTTTTTATTATAAGAAATTTCTTCTTAATTTTTATTCACATTAATGTAGCAACTTATTCGATAAAAACTAATTTACATTTTTTGATATATTAACAAAATTTTATAATTTTTCAACAAATGATACAAATAATTTACCAAATTATATTTGATCTAAATAACAGAAAAATGTTTTTAAACATTTTGATCATAAAATAAGAAAATAATTTTTGATAAATTTCAAAGTTTTTTCTATGTTTCAATTCAGTTTGAGTTAGTTTAAGATTTTAAGGTTATAAAAATAAAACCACTCAAAATAAAATAAATAAAATTTAAAGATTAATAAATAGATTAGAAATTTAAGATTTTGAGATAAAATGGTTATTCAAACTGACTTCTACTAACCAAAAGCACTGAAAAGATTTCGTTTTTATTTTTACTGAGGCTATTGGTTATTGTAATCGAAATTATTTAGAAATAGAAATCAGATTAGTTTTTGTTATATGCATATTCAAATCTAAAAAGTGATTTTTCTAATTATTTCAACTTGAATAACAAATAATCGTTTTATTAAAATTTTTATTTACTTTTTATTAGTTATAGATTTATACAAAATATTTTAAGACTGAAATAAAAGATTCTATTTTTCAAATTATTATAAAACTTATGTTAATAGTTTAACAATATTGTTCTAAATCTAGCCAAACAGAGCTTAAAGATCTAGAAGATTAGATAATGAAGATTTTAGGATCAGATAATTGAACTAATTCTCAAATGCCTCAGGCGTATTTGAATTATTTTTTTCTCTTTACTGAGACTATGATTATTATTTATTGTAGCTTCTGAATCCAATGGAATTGTTCATTTGCAAATTTTGTTAATTCTTCATTTCACTTTTTTTGAATATTTTTTTATCTAGACTTTAAGGTTGAAATTTTTTGTATATTTAAAAATAAACTAAATCGTTATTTTCATTGAGTTACTTTACATTTATTTTATTTTTTAGTTTCTTCTAAAGTTTTGGTTTAACTTTTATTGTTGTTTGCTTAAATTTAAAAGAATTATTAATGATCTACTAATTATAATCACAATTAGAACTCATTTAAGTATTAATGAAATATGAAATCAGTTTAAAACGCAAGTAAAAAATATCCCTATAACATTATTGAGAAATTATTTATATTTTTTAATTAATGAAATATTTACTTATAAAAATGAACTAAATATTTTGAAATTTTGTTTCAGAAAAATCGACGTTTCATCAAATAAAATGTTGAAAACGTTACAAATTATTTGTACAATTTTATTGTTGGTTCAAACAGGTTAGTGAATATTTTAAACTCATTGAAAAAATTTGTGAAAGTATCAAAAATTTATGCTATTAATCACATTTATCTCATTTCAGACTCAACGTTTGAATTTCCAGCAACAACAAACTTCACTCAAGCAACCACAGGTACCATACCAAGTAATATAACCAAACCAGAACTTAACAGAAAAGCCACAATTGAAACACCAGCAAATGGAACAGCATCACATAAACCAACAACAAACGGACCAACAACAAACGGACCAACAACAAACGAACCAACAACAAACGAACCAACAACAATTGAACCAACAACAAACGGGCAAACAACAATTGAACCAATAACAACCGGGCCAACAACAAATGAACCAACAACAATTGAACAAACAACAAATGAACCAACAACAATTGAACCAACAACAAACGGGCCAACAACAAACGGACCAGCAACAAACGGACCAACAACAAATGAACCAGCGGCAAACGGACCAACAGCAATTGAACCAACAACAAACGGACCAACAACAATTGAATCAGCGGAAAATGAACCAACAATAAACGGACCAACAACAAACGGACCAACAACAAACGGACCAACAACAAACGGACCAACAACAAACGAACCAACAATAAACGAACTAACAGCAAACGAACCAACAACAAACGGACCAACAACAAACAGACCAACAACAAACAGACCAATAACAAACGAACCAACAACAAACGGACCAACAGCAATTGAACCAACAACAAACAGACCAACAACAAACGGACCAACAACAAACAGACCAACAACAAACAGACCAATAACAAACGAACCAACAACAAACGGACCAACAGCAATTGAACCAACAACAAACGGACCAACAACAATTGAATCAGCGGAAAATGAACCAACAATAAACGAACCAACAACAAACGGACCAATAACAAACGAACCAACAACAAACGGACCAACAGCAATTGAACCAACAACAAACGGACCAACAGCAATTGAATCAGCGGAAAATGAACCAACAATACACGGACCAACAACAAACAGACCAACAACAAACAGACCAACAACAAACAGACCAACAACAAACGAACCAACAACAAACGGACCAACAACAAACGGACCAACAACAATTGAATCAGCGGAAAATGAACCAACAATACACGGACCAACAACAAACAGACCAACAACAAACAGACCAACAACAAACAGACCAACAACAAACGAACCAACAACAAACGGACCAACAACAAACAGACCAACAACAAACAGACCAACAACAAACGAACCAACAACAAACGGACCAACAACAAACAGACCAACAATAAACGAACCAACAACAATTGAATCAGCGGAAAATGAACCAACAATACACGGACCAACAACAAACAGACCAACAACAAACAGACCAACAACAAACAGACCAACAACAAACGGACCAACAACAAACGGACCAACAACAAACGGACCAACAACAAACGGACCAACAACAAACGGACCAACAACAAACGGACCAACAACAAACGGACCAACAACAAACGAACCAACAATAAACGAACCAACAACAAACGAACCAACAACAAACGGACCAACAACAAACGGACCAACAACAAACGAACCAACAATAAACGAACCAACAACAAACGAACCAACAACAAACGGACCAACAACAAACGGACCAATAACAAATGAACCAACAACAAACGGACCAACAACAAACGGACCAACAGCAATTGAACCAACAACAAACGGACCAACAACAATTGAATCAGCGGAAAATGAACCAACAATACACGGACCAACAACAAACAGACCAACAACAAACAGACCAACAACAAACAGACCAACAACAAACGAACCAACAATAAACGAACCAACAACAAACGGACCAACAATAAACGGACCAATAACAAACGAACCAACAACAAACGGACCAACAGCAATTGAACCAACAACAAACGGACCAACAACAATTGAATCAGCGGAAAATGAACCAACAATACACGGACCAACAACAAACAGACCAACAACAAACAGACCAACAACAAACAGACCAACAACAAACAGACCAACAACAAACGAACCAACAACAAACGGACCAACAACAAACAGACCAACAACAAACAGACCAACAACAAACGAACCAACAACAAACGGACCAACAACAAACAGACCAACAATAAACGAACCAACAACAATTGAATCAGCGGAAAATGAACCAACAATAAACGGACCAACAACAAACGGACCAACAACAAACGGACCAACAACAAACGGACCAACAACAAACGGACCAACAACAAACGGACCAACAACAAACGGACCAACAACAAACGGACCAACAACAAACGGACCAACAACAAACGAACCAACAATAAACGAACCAACAACAAACGAACCAACAACAAACGAACCAACAACAAACGGACCAACAACAAACAAACGGACCAACAACAAAATCAGCGGAAAATGAACCAACAATACACGGAAACAACAAACAGAACCAACAACAAACGGACCAACAACAAACAGACCAACAACAAACAGACCAACAACAAACAACCAACAACAAACGGACCAACAACAAACAGACCAACAACAAACGAACCAACAACAATTGAATCAGCGGAAAATGAACCAACAATAAACGGACCAACAACAAACGGACCAACAACAAACGGACCAACAACAAACGGACCAACAACAAACGGACCAACAACAAACGGACCAACAACAAACGGACCAACAACAAACGGACCAACAACAAACGGACCAACAACAAACGAACCAACAATAAACGAACCAACAACAAACGAACCAACAACAAACGGACCAACAACAAACGGACCAATAACAAATGAACCAGCGGCAAACGGACCAACAGCAATTGAACCAACAACAAACGGACCAACAACAAACGGACCAACAACAAACGGACCAACAACAAACGGACCAACAACAAACGGACCAACAACAAACGGACCAACAACAAACGGAACAACAACAAACGGACCAACAACAAACGGACCAACAACAAACGAACCAACAATAAACGGACCAACAACAACAAACAACAAACGGACCAACAACAAACAAACAAAAACGGACCAACAACAAACGGACCAATAACGAAAACAACAAACGAACCAACAACAAACGGACCAACAACAAACGGAGAACCAGCGGCAAACGGACCAACAGCAATTGAACCAACAACAAACGGACCAACAACAAACGGACCAACAACAAACGGACCAACAACAAACGGACCAACAACAAACAGACCAACAACAAACAGACCAACAACAAACGAACCAACAACAAACGGACCAACAACAAACAGACCAACAACAAACAGACCAACAACAAACGAACCAACAACAAACGGACCAATAACAAATGAACCAGCGGCAAACGGACCAACAGCAATTGAACCAACAACAAACGGACCAACAAAAAATGGACCAACAACAAACGGACCAACAACAAACGGACCAACAACAAACGGACCAACAGCAAACAGACCAACAACAAACAGACCAACAACAAACGAACCAACAACAAACGGACCAACAACAAACAGACCAACAACAAACAGACCAACAACAAACGAACCAACAACAAACGGACCAATAACAAATGAACCAGCGGCAAACGGACCAACAGCAATTGAACCAACAACAAACGGACCAACAAAAAATGGACCAACAACAATTGAACTAGCAGTAAATGAAACAACAACAAACGGACCAACAACAAACGGACCAACAACAAACGGACCAGCGGCAAATCAACCAATAACAAGCAGACCAACAGCAAACGGACCAACAACAATTGAATCAGCGGAAAATGAACCAACAATAAACGAATCAACAACAAACGGACCAACAATAAACAAACCAACAACAAACGAACCAACAACAAACGAACCAACAATAAACGAACTAACAACAATTGAATCAGATGAAAATGAATCAACAACAAACGGACCGACAACAATTGAACCAACAATAAACGGACCAACAACAAACGGACCAGCAACAAACGGACCAATAACAATCGAACCAGCAACAAACGGACCAACAACAAACGGACCAGCAACAATCGAACCAGCAACAAACGGACCAACAACAAACGGACCAGCAGCAAATCAACCAACAACAAACGGACCAATAGCAAACGGACCAACAACAAACGGACCAACAACAAACGGACCAACAACAAACGGACCAACAACAAACGGACCAACAACAAACGGACCGACAACAAACGAACCAACAACAAACGAACCAATCGCCAACGGACCAACAACAAACGAACCAACAATGAACGAACCAACAACAATCAAACCAGCAACAAACGGACCAACAACAAACGGACCGACAACAAACGAACCAACAACAAACGAACCAATCGCCAACGGACCAACAACAAACGAACCAACAATGAACGAACCAACAACAATCAAACCAGCAACAAACGAACCAACAACAAATCGACCCACAACAATTAAACCAGCAGTAAATGAAACAACAACAAATAGGCCAACAAATAATGGACCAACAACAATCAAACCAGCAACAAACGGACCAACAACAGACGGACCAATAGCCAACGGACCAACAACAAATGGATCAACAACAATTGAAGCAGCAGTAAAGGAAACAACAACAAATCGACCAACAACAAATGGACCAACATCAAACGAACCAACAACAATTGAACCAGCAACAAACGAACCAATAACAAACGAAGCAACAGCAAACGGACCAACAACAATTGAACCAGCTGCAAACGGAACATCAAGTGTTGGAAATGTAGTAAAAGAACAATTGTCAAATGGAGAAGCAGCATATACAAGAGCTTCTTTTGTTCGTTTGTTTTGTGTTGTGTTTACTGTTGTGTTGTTGCAATGATTTTATTCTACAGTTCTTGATTAAAACGATTCTTATGATTGTTGAATGATTCATCTTATAAAAACGCGAAGATTACATTCCAATTGATTTAATTTTATATCATTTAGATTTGATTACAAAAGCAGGATCAAAAGTTTTCTTTTAGCTTAAAATCGGTTTAGATAAACATTCAAAGTTGAAACTTCAAGATGTTGTGTTAAGTTTCTAGTATCATTAATAGATTTTGATGTTAAGAGAGCTTTATATTAAGACTTTTTAACTTATGGTTTTGAGTAAAAGTCTGTTTAGTGTTTTATGAGTTGAGAGGCTTATTAAACCAAAAGTAAATCCGTCGAACTGACTTTTACACAAACAATATTTTCTGTTGAAGTTATTTTAAACGTTTATCTTAATGTTAGCTCCTTATTAAATAAATGGATTTATTAAATTTTTAATTTCTATCTAGGATTTATTCATTTGATTTTTACAATAGCAAACTATCAAAAGAAAACTTTCTTATTTTTGATTATTTTTGATAAAACATGAAAATGATTGAAACAAATGTTCAGTTTTATTGACAGCAAATAAGATTTAATATTTTACATTCTACGAGTAGGTAGATTTTAGATTTGTATTTAATCACAACATAAAACAAAAGGCGATTGATTAGAGACAAATTGATTGATAATTAAAGCTTCAAGGTTTTAGATTTAAAGAATTGTAGTCAACTTTGAACTATTCAATTTTAATGAATCGAAATTAAAAGTTTCTTTATTTCAGTTTTTTCAAAAAATTATAAATAACAAAAATAATTCTCTTTAAAGAATTTTCACTGCAATGAACACAATAACTCAACTTCAAAAAAGATAAAAGTACTCAAAATACTTATTTTTACACTGAACTGAATTCATTGTGATAATACCGTGTTGATTTGAATAGATCAGAAATATTAAAAAGAAACTATAAGAAGGAAAAGAAGAAAAAGATGATTAGAAAAAACAGGAAAAGTTCAACAAAAAAAACTTTGATAGAAAAAAAGTAGTTCATTCTTATACTTAAAACCAAAATGAAAATGTTTCAAAGTGTTAGAAAATTGAGTATCTTTAAGTTCGACTCGATTGATATTCAATTGATGTTAGTTGATTAGTACTATATGAGTTTTGATAAAAATGTTTAATAAAATTGTAATTATAGTCTGAAAACGAATAAAAGCTAGATAAGATAACCACAAACAGATTTATATCATGTAATATTGATGCGTAAATTTTTGGTATACTTTTTGAAATACAAAATTCAGAGATAATCAAACAAACATTGAATGAAACAATTGTAATAAAACAACTAATTGTAGATAAACGAATTACTCTTCTTAAACTATCAGATTTCTTACAATCTTTACTTATGTTAAAGGTGCTAGTAAAAGCTTTGTTTTGTTGTATATGAACTTTTAAAGGATACACAAACAAAATAAGAAGCAAAATTTGAGAAACCAACTCTAGTAAATAGCCAATAAGTATAGCAATGTCAAATTTTGATCTTTGTTTATTTCTAACACATCCGTGTTCAGTCATAGTGTGTGCGTCTGACAGATAAACCAAACTCAACATAATCAAACAACCCAAATTAAACATCACAAGTGTCATCCAACTGATTATATTCACAATTTTTGTATATAGATGCTTTAACATCTTATTTTTATACAAAATGTGGTTTCTATACCAAAAAAAGTTAAAAATTGTTAGTAAGCTAAAGCTATATAAAGTGAAAAGAATATCTATCATAACTGCACAAACATAACTCTTTCCCACCATTGGATGAAATAGTTCCACAATTATAAGACTATTGGATGCGATGTATCTTAAAAGGACTAAACTGAGAAAGACTTGAATAAGACTCCACAAAATTTTGTACTTTATATCATCACGATTACTCAGTTGTTGTAACTTCATCTTTTTATATTTTGTGAATGAAAATAGAAAACAAATGGTTGAAATCATTAGAATTATAAGAATAGTTTGAGGAAGAATCCATAAGTATTGATAGACTTCAATTTGATAATCAGTATAACTTGAGTTAAATACAAGGTTGTCACTAGAAATATTTTTGTTCATTTTTGAGTGAAAGTATATTACAATCACTTGTAAAAATATTTCCTAAGTTCCCATATAATCAGCTGTAAAATAAATAAATAAATAACTTTTTAAACTTGTAATTTATAGTTTCATTATTGATTAAATTCTTAATGATTTAATTAATTGGGTATTTTATATTATTATGGTTAAATATATGCATGAATATATAAGTTGATTCTATAGAACAATTTTAATTTCTATTCTAATTTCATTTCTGACTTTTTTATCATCTATCTTCAAATATATTGAATTATTATTGTTAAAAGAAATTTACAGCAATTCTAATTTAACGTTTATAAATTAATCTTTGATAAAATATTATTTTAAATTTTTACAAATTACTTTATAAAACAACCCCATAGTTAATTTCAGTTTAATAAAAATTTAAAATCTTAATAAACACAAAGACGCAACAACTCAGCATTTATGTTTCAACAGAAATTACAAAAATTAGAAGAAAGATGACAAAAAAGTAGAAAATTTAATCTGCTAAAAAATATAAGTATTTCTTCAGATTGTTTTAAATACATTTTTTTTACTGACAACATTTGTAGTAAGTAAATAAAAGTCATAAATAAATAAACAAATTTTGTATCAAATATAAACATTAAAACAAATTACGAACACTATTCAAAAACAATTTTCTTTATATGTCCTAAATATAAACGATAAAGAAACATTCAAAACCAATTCTTGAAATGATTTTATTTACCATAATTGTTTTCTTTCAAAGCAGCAAAATAAACTTTACAAAGAATAGGCTTGAAACTAATAAAAAATCTTTTCTTTTAATAAATCCAAATAATTATTTTATTATTTTTGACTTCAAAATTTAAAACAAAAACATTATTCTATTAACTACAACTCAAAGTTTACCTTCTAAACTGTTACTACTTTATTGCCTAATAATATCAAAATCTAGTAATTCACTTTCAGCCTCAAAAGCCGTAAACTTACTTTAGTTTATTTAGAAAACAAATGATCGAAAATTGAATTTTTAGATTATGTTATTGTAAGCAAACGTCTTTTAATACATAATTGTTACTATTTAAGTTTTATTATTTACAGCAAATAAAACCCTTTTTAAACTTTAGAAACAGAAGTATTAAAAAGTTTTATTTATTTACAAACTAAATTATTACATTTTCAAGAATAATTTTTTTTACTGAAAATTTTATAGAAAGACTTTTTTTAAATCAAGAAAATCTTCAACTTTTCAAAAAGATATTTATTGTTTTCAAATTGTTTATATTTGATGATAATAATATTTTGTAAATCTTTTTATATCAATTTCTTAAGAATGAAAGAAAATTTTTTACAAATGTTCTGAAAATGCTTCATAACAAAACGTCATTCGAATGTTCTCAAAGAAAAATGTAAAAAGGTAAATGTATCACTGGAATCTAAAAATTAAACTTCAATAAGTAAATGTAAAAACTATTTTTCAAAATATTTCAAGTAATACAGAAAAATAATCTTTTTTTGCTTTTTTTTTAATGTTTAATAAAATAAACAATAAAAATTAAAAAACGATTTCTAATTTAGAAGATTAAAACTTAAGTAAAATTCTAAAAGCAAATTAATTTAAATAATTAAAAAAATTGATTTAAGCTAAAATGCTCCAATAAAATCTTTTAATATATTCAATCGAAAACTTATTTGGGGATTTATAAAAAAAATCAACTAAAAATTGATATTCAAAAATTACTCTGAAATAAAAAAGAAACTCAAAAAAATATTTCATTTATTTTTCGAGCTTTCTTGATCGAAACAACAAAAATATTCCAGAAAGAGATGAATTATGAAATGATTAAATGTTTAATAAACTATTTTGTAGCTGGTTTAAAAGTAGTTTAAACATTTTTAAAGTGAAAAAAGTTGTAAAAATTGTTTGTAATATTTATGTTTATAAAATTAAAATAATATTTGTCTTATAGTTTTTCATAAAAATATTTTTTGAAAGCTACAATTTCAACTTTACTATTTCAAATTGAATTTACATAAATTGTACAGATTAGAATATATTCCATTTTTAATATTTTTTAGCTTGAACAGTTTTATTAATAATTTACTTTTAATAAATAGTTGATATTTAATCCAACAAACTTGCTGGTTTTCTTCTTCTAACTTTTGATTAAAATTAATTTCTTCTAAAGCAATACAAAACAAACCAAAACTTGAAAACGTAAAAGCAGTAAAATCAATTTATTCAGAATAATTCAGAAATAAATAAGATAAATTTCGATTCTAAATGATTAATAAAAACTTCTCGATTTCATTTTTGTTATTTATCTTAACTCAGCTATCTGACGCAAAATAAAACTTAAAAAACAACAAACTGAATTTAAACAATTTTCAAATTAACTTCAAAGCTCAAAAAATATAAAACTTCGAATATTTGAAATATTTGAATCTTCTGTCTAATTAAAAGCATAAAAAACAATCTTCAAATATTAATATCTCATTCAGCTATTTCATTTAATCATTGAATTCTAGCAACTAAAAAGCTAGTTGTAAAGCAGTTTGAAAAATATGACTTTCTTGGAAGGTTTTGAAGTTTGTTTATAACTTTAATATTACAAAATAATCTTTTATTTTCCAATATTTTAAAACATGATAATTTTGTAAGAAAACTTACAAAAAATTCACTAAAATTTAACTTTTTCTTACAATAGTTTTTCAGAATAATCAAACACAGAAATATCAATAAATCTAATAATAAATTAATATAATAGAGCCTACTTCGACTGAGAACGGTAATACTGAATGTGATTTGAGTGATGAATACAAAAACAAACCAAAACACTGTAAGATGCAAGATGTGAGATAAAGTCTTTAGCGGTTTTTTCTTTTGTTTGAAACTATTTTCTCTCATTTTCTAGAGAGCGCTATTTAGAGCTCTTCAGAGTGATACCCTCCCAGTTTCTGGTTCTGATTTAAAAGATTTCGCACTCGCAAGTATCCTTAAAGTGAAAACTTGGATGGATGTCTTCTGTCCGACGGACATTTTCAAGCTTGCTGCAAGCTGTAAGCCACTTATCCGTTTGAGGTCTTTGAAACTAGAAAATTCCAATTTTACTTTTTTGTAAAAATGTAAAGTTTTTATCTCAAAGAATTTATACATTTTTAAGGACAATTACTAAATCTTTTAAATTGTGTACCAATACTTTCTTTCTTTACAATTCTGCTTGAAAAGGATACAGTTGAGCTTGTTGATTAAGTTTAGATTTAACAGATGAAAACTTCTTGAAGTAAAATTGTAGATATTAACTAAAAACTTTTGAAAAGTTTGAACTTTATTATTTAGCGATTTTAGTTTATAATATTCTTATTTCATTTGCTGAAATTACTTGATATAAAGTTAAAATATTAGCCATTAAGTTTGAAAAACATTTGTTTAAATTAATGAGTTTTGATTTTTTTTATTTCAGAGCTGTATTATACTTGAAAAGTAGAAAAAACGTGAAAAGTAATAAAAAGAAGATTTAATTTGATAAAATTAGGTAAAAAAGAACAAAAAAAATTATATGGCTGAAAAATTGTTTTCTTTTTCAACCGTTCAAGTTTTTATAGCATCATCATTTACTTGTTAATTTGTTTTAATCAATACATTATTAAATTGTCATTTAATCAGCTTGATAATTCTAATTTTTAAGCTTTGAGATCAGCTTCTTTTATTTTATCAGAATTGTTCTTTTTATGCTTTACTTAATCGCACAGAATCACAAACAGATTCTTTCAATTTAGCTTCTAGTATTATTGTTCTTTAAATACGGATATAAGAGAGAAATTTCATAAATCATCTTACATAATTATCATAACATAGAAATATCTTTTGATAAAATTGAAATATTCATTTATCTTTCTGTAAATACAAAACTTTCAAAATTTTCCTAATTCTTTATCTAAATAAATTTATTCAGTTTGAGTTCAAAGCTTCAAATTTCAATAAAATACTTTCTCATGTTAACTTTAAAAGAAAGAAATTTATTTTTGATTATATTCAAGTTTGAATTTGTTTCAAATATTTTATTTAAATTATTACTTGTTAATAATAATAACTTATTAATCAAGTGTTAATATTATAATTTGTCAATCGCAAAAAATAGAAAGATTAAATAAATCTCAAGATTTCTATGAAACATGTTTTCGTCAAATTGTTGCTATTTGAACAGCTTGTTGAGAAACAAAAATTTGTTTGCATCCAAAAATACTCAAAATTAATTAATAGTTTGAAATTTCTATCAGTGTGAAAAAAGAAAAAAACTATTTTCTGATCAGAAGTCAGATAAAATGAGAACTACAAATCGTTGAACAAATTCATTCATTTCTACATTTTTTAAATTAATATTTAAGTTGATCGATTTTATAATTTTGTTTTGTGAACTCTTTAAATCGTAAGTTATTAAATATTAATGACGCATAAAGTTTTTCATCAAGTTGTTTATTTAAGTTTTTATTAAAATATTTGTAAACATAAAGAGAAAGACCTGAAGATTTCTTCAGTAACTCAAATATGAATTCATATTCAAACCACTTTTATGAAAAAATTGAAGAGTTGAAAGTATCTTAGCAGCTACAAGTGAAAATATCGACAATTTCTCTCATGAATCTTCTAAAGCAGCAACTCTACAAAAAAATAAACTTTTTAGTTTCTAAAATCAATCATTTCATTTCAAACCAACCTTTCTGGCTTTTATTCTTTTTTTACATTTCGAATTTTCCTGTAAATGAAATTGTTTAGATGATTGTCAAAATTTTTGCTGAATTCTTTGTCAATTTTTGAATCAATTTGATGATCTAATTTTACATCAATGAAGTCCTTTAAAAACTTACCTTAACGCCTTCTTCAACATCTTCTAATGACTTTTCAGTGTCTTTGTCAAAACTTGGGTCTTTGATATTCTGTTGTGTTGTACATCTGTAAGGATTATCTCGTATGTAGTCATCTACATTCTATCAAATTCAAAATATATTCTTATGAAGGAACAATGAAATCTTACAGCTAAAGTTAAGAGTTTTCTCATCAGGTGAATATTAAAAATTCCCTTCAAAAAATAATTGAAAATTAGATCTAAATTTATTTATCAACTTTAGAATCAAATTGTCTTCTTTTAAAATTCATCATTTATCTGGTTTCCTAAAGTTTCCACTAAAAGACTTTTATTTTTTTAAATTTGGGTTAGAAATAAAATAATTATTGATGCTAATATGAAGGCTAATAAGTTAGACACTAATATATTATGGTTACTTTTTACGATTATTTGATTTTATGTCTAATTTGTCTGAATAAGTTTTATATAAAAGTCTTATTGTTTTATTACATTAAATCTGGGTTTAAGTGAAATTTGAATGAAAAAGAACAGATAAATATGAACATTTTCAGATAAAATATTAAATTGATCAGAAAGTTTACTTCTATCTATCAACTAAAATGAATAGATTTCAGGAAAAATAATATGAAAGCATCAAATATTTAAGTGAGAAAAAACTGATAAAAAATTTATAATTTTAGTTTTTCTTATTTGTCAAAAAATTTCAGTTTGCATCAATATTTGAAACCATAAAAAGAAAATTCTCAAGAACAAGTTCCAAACTTTTTAGAATATTTCAATTTTATTCAAATTCTCTACTCTTCAAAAGTAATTTTATGTTTTAGAAGATTTCTCATTTAAACAAGCTCATCTTTATTTATTTATCTTTAGATTGTAAAGATTTATAAATTTTAAAAATAAACTGAAATAAATCAAATATATGAATCTTAGAGATTTGGAAAAAGCTATTTTGAATCTTTGATTCATTGTTATTATATTAAACAAACTTTTTTCTTTAAAATGATTTTATAGAAAAACTTTATTCAAATTTAGTGTTGAGAGTTTTTTAATTACTTTTTTTAGGTTTTTTTTTAATTTGAATAAATTGGATAAACACAAATTTAAATGTTTAAGATTTAAATGCTTTCATTTTTAATCATTACTTTTACAAAGAAAGTTATTTGTCTTCTAAGTCTTCTAATAAGATTAAAATCAACTAAAATTGAGACAAAATTCATAAATATCTTTTTAAGTGAAAATCACTTTTTATGAAATTGTAAAACTCAAACTACTAAAAGTAAAGTTTATAAAAATTTCAACTAAATTTCAAAATTTCAGAATTATTTGTTTTAAACTAATTGTAATCATCTAAGAGTTTTGTTAAATGAAAAAATACTTTCGTAAATAAAACACTTCACCGTTGGTTTTAGAATTCAATTTTTCCGACTTTCAATTTATATTAATTTGAATAATTCTAAATATTTTTTTAATAGTCATTTAGGATATTCTAAAACTTTTATTAATATTCCTCTGATACTTTATCAAATGTTAATTGTAAATAATAAAGTAATAAAGATTGCCGAATTGCTAGTTTGGATTATTTTCATTTTTGCTCGAACTTGGCAAGATTTTTTCGATTAAAAATCAAAATACGGAACTGTTTTGTGTTTGCTGCCAGTTCATTGATAAACTGATGAACCATAGATACAATAAGTAGAGTTTTGAAATATACTTAGTAGTTTACACTGGACTTGAAATAACAAAACTTTAAACACAACTATTTGGGGTTTTCTTATATTTATACAAAACAGAATTATAAAATAATTTTTTTTTATGAACATGTAACTAACAAAAGCTTCTATATTTAAGTTAGTAATTATGTAGTCTATATTTCTAACTTAATAGATGTTATTTGTGAGAATGTGCGTTAGCGGGAGGTACTCTCTTCAGGCACCCTCCTTGGCATTTATTGAAATAAATAAGTAAATGTAAACGTAGTAATAAATCTGTTTGTTTTAAAAAAGATTTTTCCAATTGTTTCTTTTCAAGTTTTTTATCAAATTAAAATGTTTATGTTTAAAGAAACTTTAAAAAAATTACAAAATAGATTTTTTGAAAATACAAATTTGAATTATGAAAGCAAAATTCTGATTTATTAACTTATATATGAACTACTTTATAAAAATACAACTTCGCTTAGTAAATGTAAAAGTTATCTAGCAGTTCTGTCTACTGGTCAACAAGTTATTTTTACATTTGGTATTTGGAACTTACAAGAATGCCAAAGCTCTAATTCGAAATTATCTCAAATCAATAATTGAGTAAAATACTTAATCACCTTTTCGCTCAGCTCGTTGACTCTTAGATAAGATTTGTTTTGAATGCAGAATTCTTCACTTGAAGCTGGAACCTTTAAATGTTTGGAAATTATTAAATGTTGAAAATCTTTTTCAATTTCATAATTTCTATTTTTTTAATCTTTTATTCATTTAAAGTTTATATTTGGTTTTGAATTAAAGTAATTTGTTAAAACAAAATAAATATAAAGTATTAATAAAATCATTTGAAGTTTTATTAAAAAAATGTATTACTTTTATAACAAATAATTTAAACAAAGTATTAAAATTAAATTTTTTTTAAACCTAAAGGTTCAAAAAAGTTTAAATACTTTCTAATAATAAAATTGTTCAAAATAGAAATAACAAAATAAGTTAAAATGTACTTTGGAGATTTTATCTTCTTCACTTGAGCAATTTTCCTCTTTTTCAGTTAAATATTTATCAGAAAACATTTCTGCCTCCTTTTCACTTTTCTATATTTAAACACAAAAATAGAGATTGACTAATATCAAGAGTTTTATTTACTTCATCTAAAGATGACTCTGAGTTTTCCGTTTCTTCTTCAATAGTAAATAGACAGTTAACCTTCGAATAAACACTATCAAATATATCCAAATTATCTTCCGTCGGCTCCTTTAAAATGTCAAAAAACTTAAGTTACATTTCATAACATAAATTTTACAGATAAGCAGATAAAACGAAATTTTTTGAACAAGTACATAATTTAATGTAAATGCTACTACCATTTTAAGACAATTCAATTTTGCAAAGTTATTTTAAAAGTTTTCAGCCTTACAAGTTTACTAATATCCAAGAAAACTCTGAATTGAACGAAATTGAATCACAGTTTAACTCGTCAACAAAACGAGTTATTTCTACTTTTTGTATCTTGTTTGTAAAGCGCTAATTCTAGTCAATAAAAGTTAAATTATGCATGAAATCTCAAAATACTCATAGCTGAATTAAATATTAATGCTGCAACTTTGAGCCAACTCTTTTAATAAAATAAATCTTTTTCACTGTTAATAATTTCTCCGAGTTTAGTGGATTTATAGATAATAAAGTTCCCTTAAATATTTCAACTCATATTTTTTTCAAAGTTATATTCAAAACAAAACAAACTAATAAATAAAGTAAAGAACGAAACTACATAAAAAGCTCCTTTGGTTGAAATGTTGACAAAAAAAAAGTTTTGTTTAAAAACGTTACTTCAATTGAAACTCCATCAAACGATTTTGATGTGTCTTCATCAGATACAGGATAGCCATCAGATAAGTCGTCATGGAGAAAGTTGAAGATCTCGGCGGGAAGAAGATCTATCTCCTGCAATAAATACTTCATTAGATTAATTATTTAAATTAGAATATTTTTTAATGAGACAAGTTGTTGGTTTTATCTTCAAATACCATTGGTTTGTTTTTAGAAATAGTTTGCCAGCTGCAAAATTCTTCATTTTCTTCCAAACTGTCTTTAGTGAAATTAATCAAACTTCTCGAAAATCCCTTCAAAGAACTCATTTAAAAACGCCTTAAATAAGCATCTAAGTGATGAATTATTTAACTACTTCCAAAATTTCTTTACAAAACCTAAACTTGTTTGAAATTTATTAAATTTTAGTTTTTTGATAAAAAATTAAATCTACTTTTATTATTTGAATAAAAGAACATCAGAAAGTTATTTTACTTCTTCAACTTTTTCCTCAACTTCAAAATGTTTTTTTGAAATGAAATTGGAGAATGTGGTATCATAATCTTCATAACCTTTCTCATTCACCACTAATGCAATTTCTGACAAAAAATTTGTCGTCATTTTCAAGTCTTCTCTCACAAATACTTATAAATGTGACAATTCAGTCTGAATAAGAAACATAAAACAACTAATAAGAGAATGATGTTACAAGAACAATTTTAAGCGATTTACTTGCAAAAAAATACATCAAAAATTCGCGAAACCTTAAAACTTTAGCACATCTAGTGACTAATTCTATTTAAAACTGTTTCATTTTAGAAGTTTTTCTGTCCTACAAAAGGATTACGAATTTAATAGCAAATTAAAGTTTGTTTTATTATCTTTGTTTTACTAAAGAAAAATGTATTTATTTCAATAAATTCGAAGGAGAGTGCCTGAAGAGGGTACCTCCCGCTAACACACATTCTCACAAACAATTTCTGTATTCTACCATACTAAGTTTTACTTTCTAAAGATATTTTGTCAATAAACAGTAACTTTAAAGAAGTTTTCAAACTTATAAATAGATTTTCTTCAAATTTTACAAAATATATTAATCAATAAAGATCGATTTTTTGTCTTCATCAAAAGTTTGAAGACTTTTTTTTCACTTTTTGTGGAAACAACAAATTTCAACAATGAATAAAGTAATCATTTGATAAATATAGAGTTCTCAGCTTCCAAGGTCTTCTTGAATCTCACAGCTTTTCATAAACTTTCTATTCAATTCAAAAATTCTTTCCATACTTTCTCTTTTTTTAATTTTGTTTTTAATTATTCAGATTTTATTTATAAGATCATTTTATAAGATCAAGTTTTATTGATAAACTTTTTTAGTAGTCTAGTTGATAATATTTGTAAATATAAAAAGTTTTTTTTTGTCTTTTATAATTGCTTAGAAAGATAAATTTGAAAACGTTGATTTCAAACTATTATAATCTTAATTTGAAACTAAAATCAAAAGTCCGATTTGCTTACTAACAAACTGAAAATCTACATAATTTTGTATTTTTAGAAATATATACGATTATCAACTTCAATAGAAAGGTCAGAGATTACAACTGAAAGTTTTCTTATTACCAATCATAAGTCTGTTATTTCTATAGATTCAAAAAACAAAATTTCACAAAAAATTGATTTCAGAGTTTCAAACCTTTTTTTCACATTTGCTTTCCTCAAAATAATTTGAAGTCAAAATTATATTTTGTAGTTTTATATGAACTAATCTATTAAGTTTGGAAAAAACAAAAGTAAATCTGTTTAAACAAAAAATAAAATCTTTAATTTCCATTTTTTTGTGTTTTATTAATTAGTGTACCCCAGAATAATAAACCATTCAAAAATCAACATTTGTTAAATAGATAAATCTAACTGTTCAGAAAATGCAATAGATAATTCATTATAGAATCATCATAAATTTTATTATCTTCAATGAAAAAAAAATTCCAATTTTTTTGCGCTTAAAAATAACAATTTCATCAAAACCACAAAAAATGCAAATTTGATTTAAAAAGAAATATAAAAGTTGAGAATTTATGTTTTTACTACGACAGTGACAAGGAATATCTCAGGAAAAATTATAAAAGACTAAATAATGTTTTAAAATATGATACAGCTTTTAAATCAAAAGTTTTTTATCTAGAACAAAAATTGATTTACGTAAAAAGTTTGTTTTTCAAAACTACTTGAGTTAAAACAAAATAATTTCAGAGTTTCATCTTTTCAAATATTTCGATTTAATGTTTTGAAATATCTGAAATCCAATCCAGGTAATTTTGTACCTTAAAAATTGAAATTTTATTCTAAAGTTCACTATCAGTTATTCCTTACTTTTGTATAAACCCCAGGTTTGGTCTTTTCAGCGCAACCATAACCCCATGAAACTAAACCAACAAGAACATTTAAACCATGGATACGAGTCACTAGAGGACCTCCGCTGTCACCCTAATAAATAAAAATTACATTAAATGAAATTAATCAATTTTTTTTTGATAATTTTTGATTGAATTGTTTGAAAATATTTGATATTAAATTCAAACTTGAAATATTTCCAACCTGACAAGCATCTTGAACACCCTGTTCATAACCAGCACAAATCATATTATCTGAAACTTCATTCTCAATTCTATAATGAGCATATAACCACGAGTTACACTGAGCGTTGCTGATTATTTTCAATTCTGCTTGTTTAAGAACATCTGCTCTATTTGTATCTGTTAATAAACAAACATTTAATTGCAACTTTGAAATAGTATTCAGATAAAAGTTGGACCTTCAGTTTTTCCCCATCCTGAAACGATCACCGGCAATCCTTCATTTAGAGGAAGATCTTTACTTGGCAAGCAAACCGGTCTGATATGATCAGTAAATGAGACGTGATCTTTCAACTACAAATTACAAATTTGAAAAAAAAACTGTTAAAATCATACAAATGAGAATATTACCCTCAAAATTGCGATGTCATTATCAAACGTTCTTCTATCATAACGAGGATGACTAATTACTGATTCCACTGCAACTTTAAGTTCACCAAAATCTTTTTTCGAATATAATCTGTGATTCTTTCCCAACATCACAAAACAATCTTTTTCCGGATTATTTATCCTAAAAAACTTTAATATTTTCTTCTGATTCATTAAGACAATTCATTACCATTCAACGCAATGAGCAGCAGTAAGCACATTGTACGAATCAATTAAAACTGCTCCACAAAGGTGTGCTCCTATACTTTTAAATAAAGCAGCTTGCCAAGGAATCGAACCATACGTCGATGTTGTTCCTAAATATTTCAATTAAAAGTCATTAAAGATCAAATCATTTTAATTTGATTCAAAATAGAAGATTTGATTAAAACACCTCCAAAAATTCGCTGCATCAATTTGTACTTCAACTCAACTGCTGGTTGACCGCATCCTCCAGAAAACTTTGCTGCAAAGATGAAGATAATAAAATGATTTTAACAAGCTGAATTTTCACTTTTGTCATGTTTGTAGTTTGTTTTTTCAGCTTCTGTTACTTTGATTGTTTCAATAACTCCACAAAGGCCGCATGTTTTTTTACAGAATTTTTTCATTAATACTCTATACTTTGTAGAATCACAAAATCCTGATTTGAACCATTTAAAGCATCTTAAAAAACAATTTCAATTTTAAATTAAAAAAGTTTTCAAATTTATTTTATTATTAGACTTCAAGAAATAATAAATCGACAAACTTACGATAAACTGGCATCTTCGCATATAGTGGAAGTCACAAAACGCGAAGGAGCTGTTGTTTCAGTTGATTCAGTTGTGGTTGCAATCACCTCGTTGTCATCTCTACATAACTTACACGACTTTTTACATTTTGCTTCCATATAAATTTCATACGAATCACAGTAACCACGTGACGACCAAGACTTACACAAACTGTTTACGTAAAAATCAATTGAAAAAAATCGATTAAAAAACCTACAATGAAAAAGTTTCAGAATAAACTTAAATTATGAATTCTTTAAGTTTGAAATGCTTAGTCGACTAGAAGAGAATTTGAGGAATTTTTTATTCAAACAAAAAGTAAATTATTGTGAATATTATAAACACGAAAAATACTTTTGTTCATCTCTACATTCTTCCATTCTTCTTTCTAATATTAAAAACATTTGATTAAAATGTTGTCAAAATGTTTACTTTAATCAGATTATCAAATAAATATTTCATAATAAAACCTACTTTTGCAAAAGCCACATGTTTTTCGGCACGATTTATTCATCCAAACTGAATACGCAGAATTCTTACAAAACCCCATCCTTCCAAATTCTTTGCACTGACTGAACAAAGTTAATGAAATGTAAACTTCACTTTTTGTAATATAAACAAATTGCCAAAAACTTACGAGTCATAATCTGAACATGATGAGCTTATTGCTGTTGTTTCTAGTGCTGCTGTTGTTTCTAGTGTTGTTGTTGTTGTCGTTGTTGTTGTCGTAGGTGGTTCTGTTTAATTTTCGGTAAATAAGCTGATACAAGTTTTGATTAATTTGTTTTTCTCAATTTTTTAACTTTAATTTAAGATGTAACTAGTCGGTAAAAATTGCTTGTTTTAGAGATTTATACTCACTATCATCACAACCACAATCTTTTAAACAAAAACTTCTTATGTTTTCATCCTTACAGAGATTATACTTAAGAATTTTGGAGCAACTAAAAATAAATCAATTTTTCAAAACATTTATTTCGTTTATTTTGTATTTAGGCTTCATTAAGCTGAAATGCTGAATTAAAATAAAACCTAATCAAGTTTATCTTATGATCTTATGATGACTGCAGCTGCAAATATATTATTTATTTATAGTTTATTAACAAGCTACGTACCTATTATCATCCAGAATGTTCTGACATAAAGAATTAGAATTTATTTGAGTTAAATCATTGCATTTTAAGTTTTTCTCATCATCTATTAATTAGAAATTGAATTTCAATAAATGAATATTTAACAAATTTATGAAAATTATAATTTTAATGTTAATATTACATTCTTAAAACTAATTTAAAAGTAAAACAATGAGAGAAAACTTCTCAACAATTTAAACATTGAAATTACATTTGAATATAGAATTAAAATTTAGTATTTTCTCATTACTTTATCTATTAGCATCGAACGGTCTAAATGAAATACGTTATAAAAAAGCATGACAAAAAATAAAACAGGAAACTCAATTTTAAAACATTATTTTGAATTTTTTTGAATTTGAAATAATAGTTAGTTTTAGAAAGAAAAAAAATTAAAAAACTTGATTTTATAAAATATTTTGATAAATTCTTATAAGTTTAAATCTATTAATTATTTTAGATAAGATCAAGCATTAAATCAATGATTATTTTATTTTAGATAATTTTTACCTGAAAGATTACCAGGAAATGAATTTTGGGTGTTGAAAGGGGGTCCATCATCTTAGAAAAAATCATTTTTCAAAGTTATAAAAGATTTATCATTTTTAATGTATTTCAAAATATTTTAAAAATTAAGTTAATTTCACGAATAAGCAAAAAATTACAGATCTAAATGTTGACTGTTTGGTTTATTGAGTTTTAATAAAGTGTTTGTATAAGATAACATTTTATTTATTAATCTTCTAAATCACAAGAAGCACTTTTTAAGAATCTACTTTTTAGTAATAAGCTAGTTGAGATGATTTTTTAATATTTAAGAATTTAATAAATAACCCTAAAAAATCTTTACACTTACTTGCAAAGCAGAATAAAATACAGCAAGCCAAAGAAGAGAAAAATATCGAGTTCATATTCACCTTGAAGTGAATCAAATATTTCAGGAAGTTTATCAAAAGTGCTTCTTACTGATACAGCTGTTTAAATTTGAAATGAGTAATTTGCTAGTTAAGGTGTATATATACGTAAACAACAATTCCACTTTCATCACGAAGTGATTTCCGTGAAAGATAAGCTGACGTCATTTCCATTCTGACATGAACAAGTGCATCTTGTGACTACATAAAAAGTGCCACAATTACCACAAGGTTTTATCTCTCATCAGTAAATAGCCTTGTGACATTGATGGAAATTTTCATGCAAAAAAATACTAAACTAGGTAATAAACGATAGCTAATCTGGAAGTTTTAATTTTTGTTATTCTAGTTAACAATTTCTTAAAACATAAAACATTTTAGGGGAATACCCTTATTATTTCAAAAAATCTGATCAAATTTACCAGAAACTTTTTTTACTTTTAAAAAGTCAATTTTTGAAATTATTTTTTGTATGAATTAGTGATACATCAGATGCATTATATTAGTCACATTTGTAGTCAGGAAATACCTTAAAAAAATCTATATTTAATTAAGTTCTTAAAGTGAACTTTCTGTTCGAAGAAATTTAATTTTGGAAACACTTATAAAAAGATTTATAACTTCATTAGATTTGGAAGAAATATTCTTCTGCGTTTGAACGAAATGCAAATTATTTTCATTTTCAGAATTTATTTGAAATCCCTGTTTAATATCGATCACTAAAAATAAATCAGCAATTTTTTGTTAAAACAAATCGAAATGAAAACTCCATTTAACAAAAATATTAAAATAATTTAACAAAAGACAAATTACAAAACAAACAAAAAGTTTAAATTTTCTTTTTGTTTTGAAATTTGCTGATCCAATCAAGGTATGCTTGAACCTGTAGAAAATATATTTAAAAATCTCGTTTGTATATTTTTTGTTTACTTTTGTATAAACTCCAGGTCTGTGCGTTTCTCCACAGCCATATCCCCATGATACTAAACCAACAAGAACCTTTTTACCGTCTGTTTCACTCACTAAAGGTCCTCCACTATCACCCTTCAAAAAAATCTGAGATATTAAACAACATTTATTCAATCCTACTAACTTGACAGGCATCTTTCTTTCCCTCTTTATATCCTGCACAAATCATATGTTTGTTGATATCATTACTTCTTCCATAAAGCTTTTCTAACCATTTGTTACAAATGTTATTACTAATAATTTTAACGTCAGCACTTTGAAGCAAGTCTTTTGTGTTCACCAAATCTGAAATAAATTTTCGATTTTTCAAATTCTGAAAATTATCTTCCTCACTTCTGGTTTCTCCCCATCCTGAAACAGTTGCAAGACTCCCAATATTAAGTTGACTGTTTGGTGAAGGAAGACAAACAGGTCTGATGTAGTTGGTAAATACAACTTCATCTTTTGTCTTTAAATTAATGTCAAAAAGTCAGAAGAAGAATTTGAATTGATCTTCATACCGTGATGATAGCGATATCATTATCATTAGTTTGTGAGTTGTAATTTGGATGAATAATAATTTGAGAGATTTCAGCTTCAACTTGACCTTTATCAAAATAGTTTTTATCTCTGTGATATTTTCCTAAATAGATGTGATAAGACTCAGGTTTAGGATCTGCAATTCTGAAAAATAAACAAATTTTATTCATTAGCTAAAATTTTCACTAAATATTCAACGAGAACAACAAGAAGATTAACTTGTTAAAAACATAAGATCTAGGTTTCCACCTGACAAGCATGACCTTAAATTAGCAAACATACGATGCAAACAACAACATTGATAAAAACAAGTCACTTATAACAAACACTAGTAACAAAAACTTAAAAAAATATCTTCAAAAAAGAAAAGAAATGTCTGAATCAATAGTGGCTTCATCAATAAAATATCAATTCAATAATTAAATTTCTTAAATTGTTGAAAAATGTTCTGTAGATGGCCAAAAATGTTTTTAAGTTGTTTACCTGCTGAAGCAATGAGCGGCTGTAAGTAAATGCTTGCTACTTATAAGTGTAGCTCCACAAATATGCCGATAACTCTCATCAAATAAGCTAGCTTGCCATGGAATTGAACCATAAAATGAGGGTTTACCTACGAAATCACAAGAAATAAGTTCTGTAGACTTCTGTCAAACTAATTGGCTTCAAATATTTGAAACTTTAACTTATCTATCGTAGATTTAAAACTTTCAGAAAAAATTTAAATTTTATATTTGAGTAAAAACTTTAGTATTTAGTTTGCAACACTTCAGTTTCAAATTATAACAAATATTTGAAATCTTACCGCCGACAACTCTTTCAGCTATTGTAAACTTCAAATTAGAATCAACTTTACCACAAGTACCGGTGTACAGTTCTGAAAAAGACAAAAAATTAAACTTTCAACGTTCCATATTAACAAATTTAGATACTTGTAAGAAATGTATTTATTTTCTGAAATGATTTTTGTAACATCAAAAGATGTTGTCTATAAAAAGTGATTCTCAAATTATTTTGTTGGTTTTGTAGTCGAATCATACTCCTTGTGTCAACTTTGTTACTTAAGTAAAAATGTGAATCAGTATTTCGGTCTATGAGATTGTTCTAAATGATATATTTTCTAGATACAGGTATTCTTTGAATTTATCAGTAATTTTGCTTCAAAGTTTCAGTCAGATTAGATAAATGCAAATATACTAAGAATATCTAAAATAAACTTTTTCAAAGTAACATTATTACGTTGCTGGAAAGATTATAAAATAACTTTCATCTAAATCTTCAGCAGATCAATCTTTAATTAATTGATTATTAATCATCATGTAAAGAATTGATGAAAAATTTAAAATAATTTCTGTTGAGTTTCTTACCAACATCATCAGCTTCAAACGAAATAACTTTTTGTTCAGGTAAAGAGCAAACACCACAACTATGTCGGCACATACTCATCATATAAACCGAATACTTTGTACTTTTACAATAACCAATTTCCGACCATTCCTTACAACTGAAATTTGAATTATTCAAATCTGATTCTAATTTTAAACGGTTGATTCTCTATTACTGTTTAATCAAAATCTTTATTTTTTATGAAAACTTAAACAAGCATCAAACAAACTTTTCTAAAGTATCTCTACAAGTGTTTTTGCTCAGTACACTTTGCTTGCATAAACCACAGGATTTCTTGCATTGACTTTGCATATAATTCTCATATTTTGCGCAAAATCCTTCTTTAGACCATCGTTCACATGATCTAGTGATTGGAAAGTATTAGTTACTAAATTAACAAACATGAATCTGCTTACGATAACTTATCTCTACACTCTTCTACTATTTTTTCATCTTCTTCATTTTTATCTACAATAAAATTCAGACAAAAGCTATTTTATTAATCCAAATTTAGCAGTTAACTTTTTAACAAATTTTAAGAAGCTTTTTTTTGAGGTAAAGAAACTTTCTGGAAGTATAATATAAATGATCTCACATAGACAAGACCCACAGGTCTTTTGACATCTTGAATCAAATGAAGAACAAAATCCGCGGTCCTTAATTGCTTCACATCTATATTTCAAAAAGTCTTTAGAAGAGATTATCTTCAATTAGCTTCAACTTACATTGATGAAAATATTTTATCTTCACATGATCTTGTTTTTAAAGATAATTTTGTTAAATCTTTTTTCGATAGATAATCTGTCGACATTAAACTGATTTTTGTGATTGAACTTTTATTTTTTTAATTACCTGAGCATTTATATTTCAAATTAATTTGTTTAACATCCTCATCAGAAAAGTTTTCTCTTTGAGCTTTTACCATTTTTCCTGTTCTGTAAATAATTTAAGAATTAAAAACTTTATTCAATTTTGATGAAAATTTTCAGCAGATTCAGTTTTAAATCAACTTTAGATTTTAGAAGTTTACTTTTTGTTCAGAATTGTTGCTAGTCCTCTTCTCTTAGCAAAATACTCGCCCCCATAATGCATTACCGATCCCAAATCATAAGGTGAACCATAATTTTCCCAAAACTTTTCTTGCTTTTCGAAATTCTTTTTTGTCACTAAAATTATCAAAAATTGTTGAAGTTTCTGCTTCTAAATAAGAATTAAAATCAATTTAGAAAATCAATCTCTACCATCCATGATATTGTCCCAAACGATAGTCACGTGGTTGTCGCGATCACCTCTTGATTGCTCATGCCAAAAGCCAAGCGCATGCATCATTTCATGGATAACTGTTCCTAGTTTAATCTCACAGTTTCTTCCAATTGTTATCTGAAGTTTTTGGTAAACAAATATTTAAAGAAGATCAATCATCACTTAATCATAAGTTTATTGAGTCTCAAGAAAATGATTTGATTACAGAAGATTTATCTATTAATAGAAAGTTAATCTAAGAAACTTTTAGTAATCTGTTAGATGTAAGACTTACTTGTTGTTTTCCTCCAGTTCTTCCAATGTTTGAAGAGCAACCCCCTAATCCATAAAACTCAACAAAATCTTTCTGACTCTTCCTTTTGACGAAGCGGATGCAAGTTCTTTTATTGTAACGGGAAATTGCTTCTTTAATTTGACTTTCTTTTTTGCCAGCTAAAAAAATAATATTAGAAAATTGTTTCAAAGAAATCTTCAACTTACTAATTGTTGAATGTAGGGTGTAGGGAATCAAAACAAATTTTCCTGTCTTCGGCCATTCGTATCTAGCAAGGTTGATTGCATCTTTTGCACCAGGAGGAGATGCAACTGAAGATGGGTCGTAGTGTTGCATTAGTTGCCAATAATCTCCATCTAAGACATACAAATCATAACTTCTCTTCAAAGACAGCTATTTGTAACTATTTAGAGTTGAAGTAGAAATTCTCTTTGACATAAATTAACAATTCTAATCTAAAAAGTTTCAATAAATTTAGGAAATAGATTTGAAAGTCTTCTATTTAATAAATCTTTCAACTTTTCTCTGAAATTTAAACTTAAAAAGAAACAAACATTTGATTTGGATATCGCCTTCAAAATTCCCACTTCTTTTACATTCGCATGTAAAACATCCTCTCCCATCTCTTTTTCGTCCAATAGGACAACAGTGCAGGCAACCATCTGTTCCTGGACACCCTTTCGGCTCATAATGATTTTTGATGTATGCTGAATAAATCACAAAATCAGATTTTCGAATATTCGAAAAAAATCAACAAACCATTTTCAACATCCTCTGCTGTTTCAGCTAAATTTTCTTCAACACGTATAAAAGATTCCTCATCTTTATCTGTTAATCTTTCTTCTTTTGATTCTTCCAGTATTTTGTTCACAACCACAGAATGAACTAAGAATTACAATATTAATTTCCTAGATTATAAACTGGTCGAACTTACCAATCCGAAACAGAAGAATTAATCTTAAAATTACAGAAATTCTCATTTTATAAAATTCAGTTCAAACTTCTAAACTAAAGATAATCTAAGGACTTGTTCCTGGAGATATATATAACACTAACATCCGGGCTCTTCATCATTATTTTGGTGATTTCCCGTCACGAGGAGGAAGAGAAGATTTAGATAACTTGTTGTCATCTCAGCTTCTCACTTCATTTGCATAAGATCAATAATGATGAGATATGTAGACAAAGAACGTTAATCACAAATTAAAATAAACAATTACTTTCAACAAAAGATCATTTTTCGAATGTTTTTATAACTTTCAAACAAAATGTGATTAGATTACAAAGAATCAATTTTGTTGCTTTGAATCAAACACTTGAAACGCTTTTCTTTGTTCGCTTTTCAGAACGATTAAAAGAATAAAAAAAGAAAAACTTTTAAAATTTCAAATATTTATTCTAAGCTTAATTAAATTAAATTTTTACAAATTTTTCTTTTAGACAATTTTTGTTATTTTAATTTTTCACTAAGACATATGTACAAACAACATGTTTGTGTGAAGTCATGGGTTTGCTGCAAACTTTCTACTTGGTCGTGAATGACGACATCTTCCTCATTAATCTTTGCATCCGCTCCAACATCATGAACTGAAGTTATAGGAAGGAACTACAACAGATGACTGAATCTTAAAGATAGATTGTTATTAATTTAGAAATCAATCAATTAATTATTTGTTTTTAGTTTTGGAAATTTTTTATGAAAATTAATTCAGTTGAAACTTGAACTTTAAACTTTTATTTTTAATTCATCTTCATCAAAACTAAAGAATTTTTTTCATAAAGATTTTCTATAAAAGATGTAAGATGTTGAAAATAATTTTAGGAAATTAATTTGGACCAAATTTACTTTTTTAATCTTATTAAAGAACTTTATACTTTTATGTTTATTCTATTTTAATTTTTTAATAATTTCGAAAATTTTTGTGAAACTTTTTTAACTCAAAAAATTAATAGGAAATCTGGTAATTAACTTTTATTAGCAAATGAGTTGAAAGGTTTTAGTTTTGCCTGAGGCTTTCAGTCTTGTTATTTAGAAGAGTTACATAAATAAAAAAATCTTCTGAACAAACATAAGTTAAAAATAAAAGTTTTAAATCATTATGAAGTTCTTAGGACTTTAACTGTTTTGAGAGTAGTTAGAACCTTTTAATAAACTCTTAAAAGTAAAAAAAATTATTTTTGTAAATAATATGTTTTCTTTCGATTTTAATGTTTTATTTAGTTTTAACTTTCGTGAAAAATGGAATAAATATAATATTTATGTATTTATGTATCATAATTTGGTTAATATTTAAACAAAATTTGGTTTTTAGTGATATTATTTAATGAAAAGTTATTAATGGATATTTGATAGAAAGCAGACTTCAAAAGCTTTTTTAAACGTTGATTTGAAAGTTTGAAGAAAAACTGAAAATTTTCAAACGTTTTAGACAAAGTTTTTGATTTAATCACAAAATAGTTTCGAATATAATTTTTTGTTTAAATAAAAAACTGTAAAAATAGAAAATAGTGATTACTAATTTGTAAGCTGAGTTTTGTCACTCAAACAAAGAAATCAAATTAAAAATTTCAAAAATAAAGCTAAAATATTCGATTAAAATTTCATCTGTGAATCAGATATAATAATTCTGATGTCAAGCGTTCTTACAAACAATTAATTTGATTTGTAGCTACAAAAACTTATCCAAATTACTCTGCCAAGTGATTACTCATATTAATGTCTGTTTATTTTCAAAGTTTATCTAAAATTACTTAGGCAACTGATTAAAGATTTGCTGATCAATTTGCAAATAAATAATATCTAAATCTGTTTCAATGTTTATTTGCTAATCTCGTGTAATGACTCGCAATACTGCTATTTTTTCGTTTTTCTGTAAAAGATTATCTTTTATGCTCAAAATGTTTACAAAAAGAAAATTTGAAATCGGCTTTTAAAAACAATTAAAATGTATTTTTCATCCTTTTGATTTTAACATTTTTTTACAAACAAAAATATAAAAGTTTGTTGTGTATTGAAATTTATCTTTTTAGTGTATATCGAAAACAACAACAAAATAAATTAATTAAAACTTATTAATTTCCAAACTTGATATTCAGCTTTATGTAAATTTTCCAAAACTTGTTAAATACAAACTGATTTTAAATTTATAAAAGTTAAATTTCATTTTTGCTAATTTGAAGTAAATAATGATTAAAAGTAAATTACACTTCTTTGGAAGATTTAATTGGTTAAGAAAACTTTTCAATTAATTTTTAATTGATTCAATTTATCAATAAGGAGTAGAATCGTAAAGTCAAAGAGGTTTTCAAACATTTTTAGCAAAATTTTCTAATTTATTCATAAAAGTTTTTTAATTATCTAGATGTCAGTTTTAATAACTTTGAAATTCTACAAAATTATTCTTGCTTACAAATTCTCTAAAATTTTAATATAATTTTTTTCTTTTATTAATTCCAAATCTTATATAATTCAAAGCAACTTTAATTAAACTCTCTTAGTCACCTTCAAATACATAATGACGTAAGCATCTCAAATCGATCTCAACAACATAGATAAATATGACGTCATAAGCCAGACAACTGTTATCTTAGTTACAACCAGAATGTTCTGGCGTTACCAAGGGTATTTAGATGTTACAACTTATAGCTGCACTGATATTATATTATTTTTCTTTTGTTCATTTTATATAGGGTTTCTTTAAAACTTTTTTATAGAAAGTTAAAGTTGAATAAAAAGACTTTAAAGAAGTTTTTTATACATTTTTTAGAAGTTTTATTTTTGAGTAACTGCAACTACTTCAAAGAAGTAAATTTAAAAAACCAAAAAAGTTTTCAGCTTTTTAAGTTTCCAAAAAATTATTCACTTAAAAAAGCTGAAATAAGATTTATGAGATATTTGTTAATTTTATAAAATAAATAAGATAAACTCTGCAACTGTTTTTTCTTTTAAACTTTTTCTAATGAGCGACAAAAACCTAAAAATTGTGTTTCACGATTTGAATTAAAACTTAAAAATTTCATTTGTAAAAAATTTAGTTTGAAAAATACTTTATATCAAACACTAAACAAAGAAGTACTCTTTGAGTTCAAGTTATCAAATTTAAAAATAGTTAAGTAGATTTTAAATAAGGTCAATACATCGTACAAAGAAATATATTTTTATCTTAAAATCATTTAATGATCAGTAGAAATGCCTAGCAAGTCAGGAAGGTGTAGTGGTGATGCTTTACCTTTAAATGATAATCTTGTTTATGTAAATCGTCTGGATTCACCTTTCACTTCATCACCAAATCAGAGGTATATTTCATTTCAGTACAATACGAAATTAACAATTAGAGTTTTTCTAAATAATTACAAACAAGAATAAAATGTAATCTCAGTAATATTCGCTAAATTAAATATGTAAAAAAATGAAAATATACAAACCAAATTTTAGCTATAAGTATCAAATTTTAGCTATAAGTATCAAATTTTACTTTAACTGTCACACAGAGTATTTATTTTAAACTTTTTATCAGTTTACTTCTAACAGCTACTTCATCAAAACATTTTGAACAAAATATTAAATATTTAAAAACAAATCTAACAACAAATTTTTTTATTTAAATTTTCTTCTACAGACATCGTGAAAGTACAATGCAGCCTTACAGAGATGGAAGAAGATACAATTACCGAACTCCCTCGCCAGCAAACCACTATCGACAAATCAAACCTCAATCTAAAGAATATACGCGAGCACTACTCGCTGATGAGGTAAAGGAGTTTTCAGGTTGATACTAAGATCACAAAAGTGAACTATTTAGGAAGATGATGTCTTATATGAAGAGCCGGAAAGAAGTGAGATTTTGGATAAATACAGGTTTTCGAATTTATTAGAAATCTTTCGTTAAATTGATGAAGATTTTCAACAGAAAATCTTATTCTCTTCCGATGAGGCAATCCCTTGCTATCTATGATGACACAGATACAATGGATTATGAAATTCCTCGCGAATATCTCGCTCAAAAAGATCCTTACGGAGTGAAGCAGGAAAAAGCGCGCGAACGTCCATATGACGCAATAGAAGCAGATGCTTCATATGATCGATTAGTGAATCGTCCAAAACGACCAGGGCTTTCACCGAGACGAAATCACTATGACTACTACTACTACATAGACGAAGAAGAAGATCCTTACACTGATCATCGTCATCATCGAAGTTCAAGTGCTGACACTAGAAGGAGCCAGAGCGCTTTGGAAGATATGAATGATGATCATTACCTGAAATCCTACTTCCGAAATTTTAGAGGACCAAGTCGTCGATATGATACTGATGGTGAATACAGTGATGTAATCTATGAAGGAAGACCTTATGAAAGAGACTACTACAGACCAGAGTATGAATATCGTTCACATCATAACCCGAGTGATTATGGTAGATATGGATTCCATGATTATAATGATTATTATGATAGAAACAAAAGTCGAGATTATCGAAGTGGAAACAAGAGTTATTCTGGAAGAGATTCTGGTGATTTCAGTCATTCAAGAAGCTCTCAACTTGGATTTGATCCGCCTCATGGTGGAAGAGAATCAAGATCAACTTATGGAAGAAGAAACTCACAAAGATCTAATGATTACGATTCTAAAACATCTCTCACAAGACAAGATTCTCATGGAAGATCTAATTCATCTTCTCATGATTTAGAAAATACTCATAAAGACAAGAATCAAGATACACATCAAGATGCACATCAAGATGCACAATCCAACCAACCAACAAATAAATCAAAGTAAATTTCACAAAAATTTCATAAAAGAAAATAATCCTGAATTGTTCCAGTGCTGAAAAACGCTTTGAACCATATCAAAGAGAGCACGAAATCATGTCTTCGTTGAGAAAGTCGCGAAGAACACGCGACTTCGAGCTGGCTCCTCCAGATCCTATGGACTTGAAGAATATTTATGTGTTCGTAAAAAGATCTTTTAGAAATTACTTTTTAGCAAAAAGCTGATTATTTAAAAAAGTCGAATTTCTGATGTCGTTATGAGTCTTCAAGTTTCAATGAGATATTTTTTAACATTTAAAAATGATTTGAAATTGAACAGTTACAAGACAAGAGGTCCAGATCGACTCGAGATATTCGATCGAGATAATGAAGTTGCAGATTACAATCGCGAAGACACATATAGAGCTCCAACTTGTGACATTAAACTTCGTTCACATACTGTATGGGAAAAGGTGGAAAAAACTAAAAGTAGTTTAAGTGTTGACTTAATCACGTGACTTGACAACAGATGTACGTGAAGTTCACGTGTACTGTCAAAGGTAAACCGCTGCCGAAGATAATTTGGTACAAAGATATGATTCCAATTCAACGAATGGTGGCTGATGCTGGTCATGTGAAGATAACAAGCCAATATGGAGTTCATACTTTAGAAATTTACAGGTCAGTTAACAATGTTTTTGAAGATTCCAAATTATTTTTAATTTAATAACTTTTTGATGATCACTTATTTGATGTCTTTAAACATTTTAAAAGAATAATTTTATTTAAATATTTTTATCAATTTTAAATATTTATTTAATTTATCTCAATAACCACAGAAACTATTCAATTATTTTGACAGCAACAAAAATTAAGACTTTTAACTATTAAAAGATATTTCAGCAAAATAAATGAAGCTTTTGGCGATTTATGATTTAATAAAATCTAATTTCTTCATTTGAAAGTCAATTGCGAAAAAAAACTTAAAATTCATAAAATTTGAAAAAGTTTAAATTTGTAATTTGAAAAACCTTTCTTTGGTTTCAGAGCAAGATTAGATGATAGTGGAACTTACCGCATTTCAGCACAGAATTGCAAGGGTGAAGTTTCAAGTTTTGCCACTTTAGTTGTTCGTCGATATCAACCAGGTAGAATGGGCTACCATGAAATTAAAACTGGACTTCATACTCATTTATCATACCAAAATATGGACGGTTTAGATGTTCAAGGTCAGTTTAAGACATTAACATTTTCTAGCGTGTTTTTTGGGGTTTTTTGGGGTTTTTGGGGATCTTTTGGGGCATATAGATTTCTGCTTCATTTTTCAATTATTATCGAGTTTTGAAAAAGTTTGATTGAAAAAGCTTCTAGAGAATTTAGAAGTTTTCAAAATTAAAATGATTTATCGCCGAGTGACAAACGTTTTTTGTTGAAAATTGTGGAAATTTCAGACTAAATTTTCAGCTTGCTACGAATTGAAAACTCATTAATGTTTTTGGTTTTATCATTCAAGCTTTTATCAACAAAGTTTTGTTCTTGTGAGGAGCATTTGGTTTTATTGATTGATTTCTTTGACGTGATCTTTTAGTTTTGTCTTCAGCTCTTTTCAATATGATTTTTCAGAAAATACAGAAAAAGATTTGATTGAAAAAGATGAAGTCAAGGAAGAAGAAGAAGAGAAAAATGAGATAAAAATCGATGAAAAAATTGAAGAAAAAATTATAAAAGACGAAAAAGAAGAAGAACTGAAGAGCGAATCAGTTATCTCTCAAGACTCTTTTGTTCTTGACATCAGTGATAAGAAAGAAAAAGATTTAAAAAATGAAACAGAATCGGAAATTGTGCAGAATGAAGATGACAAAGAAAGAAATGAAATCAGTGAAACAAAAATTGAAGAAGTAAAGCAAGATGATAAACAGTTAGAGGAATACCAGCAGAGTGTAGTGATAAATGATGCCAAAGTAGAATTAGATGGCTCCCAAAGTGATAAGGATGCAGCAAAAGAAGAGGAAGTCCATCAAAGCATCGAAGAAGAAGTTATTTGTAAAATAGAATCAGGAGAAGAAAATAAAAGTTTGGAAAAAGAAAAGTTTGATGAAAAAGAATCCAACAAAGAATGTGATCTACCTCAAGATGAAGATCAAGAAGAAGCAGATGTGGACAGAAGCTGCATCATTGAAGAGTTGATCGCTGAAAGTGACATGGGAGGAAGTAACTCAGATCCAATTCAAAAGAAGAAAGTTCGTTTTGAAGATAATCAGCCGAGAAAAGAGATCAAAATAACTCCTGTGGAAGAAGATATCATCATTCCTGAGTATAGTGGATTTGATAAAGATGTAGTTGATGATGACTTTACGACAGCTGTTGTTATCAATTCAGAAGATATGATTATTGAAGAGATTATTGAGCCAACCAAAAAAGAAATAAATAAAACGACTTCCGGTGAAATGTTCGAAGCAAGCGAAGATCCGGAAGTGATTGCGATAAAAAGTCTTGATTCAACTGAAAAGAAAGAAAGATTAGCCGAATGTTTAACTGATAAATTGTCTGAGCCAGTCAAAGATGAAAAGTGTTTTTCAGTAAAGTCTAACACAGAATTAGTTTTAGAAGACGTCATCGAAATTGCGCATGTAGTTCGCCAGTCTCAAGACAGCCAAGATTTGCATCAATTTATGGATAATGACGAAAATGTTGATAATTAGTTGATTAGTGATTGCGATTCAATCGAAACTTTTTCATCTGCTGATGTTGTTTTGCACAAACTGATCAGTTATATTGACAAACTGACTTATTGCGTTTGTTTAAAATTAATCTGAACTTTACAAAATTCATAGAGATCTATAATTCTTATAAAAGTAAGAATAACAAACTACTCAAGTGGTTGGCAGTGTTATGACATCTCTTTTTTTAACTTATATTACCAATTACGATATCTTTAACTTTTCAAAGTCCTTGTGATTGGCTAGAACTAATTAAATGTTTTAAAGTTCAAACTCAATCAAATAAAAAAGGAAAATTTGATAAATCTGATAAATGATAAAAAAATATTCTGAGCGCTTATTAGTTAGCAATTATGCTTCGTGTATTTTGGTATAATATTGTTTGAAATATAAGTTTTAAATACAAAAGATGTGGGAACATTTGTTTTTCGATTATCAACTAATATATTTGTTCATGTGAAAAAGATGTAATCAAAATTTCATATTTGTGAAATCATCAAGCTTGCTTCTTTAAAAAACAATAAAAATAATATTAGAAATCATCAACATGAAACAAACCAGTTGATAGACACTAAACAAGTAGAACTACAAAAATCTATAAATATATCTAAGCTGTAAATAATCTTTAAAAATATATCAGCAGAAAAATTGATAATTTCTTTTTATCGAATCAAAATAAACAATTTTTTTAATGTTTTAAAAACAACTTTTATCTAATCAATGTTAGGTAAACGAAAATGTGTTAAGCCGATTAATAAAATATGTTTTGCTCAAATACTGATTTAAATTTTTAGCTTTGATGAAATATATAAATGGTTATAATATATTGAAAATAGTTGATCGTTAAACAGAATTCACAAAAATTAAAACTTTTTCGTCTTTTGTTGAACTTCGAAATATTTCAAAGTGTTCTCAGTACAAAATTTCCAGTAATTTTTGATAAATCAAAAAACAGAAATTCGATTTCCAGATAATTTTGTGGAAATTAAATAAAACTTTGTTTAAACTCACAAAAATTTAGTTTGTTATAACAAATGATTTAAGTTTTTAAACTATCTTATTAAGACACAAATATCTTGTTGTCACTTGATAAATTGTCAAAATATTTCTCAAGTTATTTTTTAATGGAATTTAAAAGTATTTAAAAAAAAACTCAGTTCTTAAATATTTGAAACAAAAAAGACTTAAAATTACTGATAAGGGTACCTTACATTTCAGTAGATTTTTTACTAATTAATTCAAAACTTATTCAAAACAACTCAACATTTTTTTAAGAACAAAAATTTAGGAGTAAAAAAAACTAAAAAGATATTTTGTTAGAAAGATTACTTTTTGCAGGATACCCAAAGTTTGTGAATAAATTGCAAAACCAAACTGTAAATGAAGGAGAAGCAGTGAAGTTGGTTTGTAGTGTTGAAGGATCTCCAAGTCCGGATGTATTTTGGACTTTAAACGGTAAAAATTTCATCTTTTAAACGTTGATTTTCTTTTTTATGAAGTTTTTTTAATTTCAGGGAAAATCTTAGAGAATAAAGAAAGCTTCATTTGCAAGTTAGATGGGAAAGTAGCTAGCCTGTCAATCAATAAAACTCATCCTGATCATGAAGGTTTGTAACATCTCAACTTTACCCACAAAATCTTCATTGACTTCCAGGTGAATATGTTTGTCGTGTTTACAATTCAATTGGAGGAACAACATCTCGCTGTTTCCTTGCTGTTCATGGGATCGGTTCCCCTCCTTCAGCACCAACTAACTTGTCTGTTGATGACGTCACTACTGATTACGTCATACTCAGTTGGACATCAGTAGGCTACGAAGGTGATTCCCCTGTGGAAGGATATATAATTGAAGGGTTTGTTTAAAAGAAAGTTTGAACAACTTTTCAGTTTTTATCATTTCAGAACTGAAATGGGAACAAATAATTGGGAGAAAGTGATGAAGAAGATCAAGTTGACAACCGCTCCTCTCAACTTCCTTAAACCTGAAGTATCTTACTCGTTTCGAGTTCGATCTTTCAATAAAAGCGGTGAAAGTTCCCCATCTTTTCCAGTGAACTCCGTGAAACTCCGACGTCAGCAAAACTACGAATCACCAAAAAGTCAGTTTCGAGTCTTTCCTTGAAGCAAAATTGGAATCAAATATTTTAAGAAGCGCTGGAAGTAAAGTTTTTTGAAAAAGAGAACTTCTTCTCTTTGGTATGGAAACAGCGATCCAAAAAATCTGACAAATTTACGAAGCTGTTGATTGAAAGTTGTGAGGATTCAGAGTGGACTGTGGTTGATGATAATCTTCTTCCAAATATTTCCTCTTATCCAATCAAAAATAGTTTCAAAGATGCAAAAAATTTGAGGTTTCTTTGATTTCAAATAATTAGATCTTGAAATTTGAATGTTTTCAGATTTCGAATTAAATTATCAAATGATGAAGAAACCGAGACTTTAGTGGAATCAGAGATATCAGCAGAAGACTCATCAGGTTTTCGATTTGAACAAAAATTATAACTTCTCATTTAATTCATTCTTATAATTTTTAAAGCAGATTCAAATTTACAACAAATTGAAGAAAAGGATGAATCATCAGAAGTTGAAGTCTTGTTTCCTCCAACAAATATCAACTGTTTGAGAGTAAGCAGCAGATTCAATTGCTAGAAAAGTTATTTCCAAACAAGCTCGATCACTAAGCGATATCTGTTTGTTGTTTTCAATCAAATTGATCTTAAATATCCTCATTCGAAAGACTTTTTCTAGTTGACGACTTCAAGTACTTCGGCAACATCAAGTTGCTAACCCTAAAAAGTCTTGGGGAATAGTTCTATCGTTTCTTCTAAATTTTTCATCAACTTCTATTTGACCCAAACTTTTATTTGTAACAAAAGTGATTGACAATTAGAGCACACGTGACCTCATCGAGATCGGTTGGACGCCGCCAATCAATGACGTCACAAACCATCAATTGTGTTATATGATCGAGTGTCGAAAGATGACAAGCGACAAGTGGAAGCAAGTTAATGAAAATCCGATCAGGTTGTAAAGTATAAAAACTCTTAGATTAAATCTTATCAACATCTGAACAGGTTCACGAGGTTCCCAGTTGCTGGACTCCAACAAAACGAATCTTATCAGTTTAGAGTCAGATCTGTGAATCAATCGACAACGAGCAACTTCTCAGATTGTAGTGACTTCTTTGTCGCCAAAGATTTCTACAGTGAGCCACTTTTTCAGTTTCTAAAATTCTTTGGTTTAAAATCTTCATCAACTTTTTTGAAACTCAAATAAACTACAACTGAGTGGTCAACTAATGAAGCAACTTTCTTTAGATGTTCCTACATGGAAAGGAGACCCAAAAAATTTATTCCGAATCGCAATTAATCAAAAAGGAAAGAAATGGTTGACTAAAAACTCTGTGAAGATTTGCTGGGATACTCCTTCATCTGATGGAGGATGCTTCATCCACGGCTACCAGTTGCAGTAGTAATCGAATCAAATTATTTAAATCTTCAAAACTTTTCGAAATTCCTGAAAATAATTTATGTTGAAAAATACTGAAATTAATTTCAGCTTTTCAATCTTTCAGTCGATCTTTACAAGAAAACTTCCAGCAAGTCAACAACAAACCTCTTCAGCAGCAACAATTTGTAATTGAAGGATTACAAGAAGATCAGTTGTATGAGATGAGGGTGAGAGCTTGTAATCAAGCTGGTTGGAGTGATTGGTTGATGATGTCCGAACCAATCCTCGCTCATGATCCAGGTAACCAACTCCGAAGATCTTCTTGATGAAATCTGAATCTAAATTTGTTTAGAACAATTCAAGGCTCCTACAGATGTAAAGATCACAAATTCAGAAGAGGATTTTGTTGATATTAAATGGATGCCACCGAGTAACATCAACGAGATGAAACTTGTCGGATATTTAGTTGAAAAGTGAATATAAGTTTGAAAAGTAATCAGAAAAATGATTCTATTTTATCAACAGACGGAAAGAAGCTTCAGATATTTGGGTTTCTTGTAATTTTGAAGCAGAGTGGATAAAAACAGAATATTATCGAGTCAACAACTTGACTAAAGGTTCCTTCTTCAAATTTAACAGATCTGTCAATCGTCAATATTATTTACTTTGTAGGAGACACAATGTTCTTCCGAGTTAAAGCTGTTAGTGAAGAAGCTGTTAGCGATCCTTCAATGGAGTCTTGCTACATCACAATAGGACAAAGCTCAGGTGAATTTGATTTTTTACTTTATTGGTAAATAAATCTACAATTGGAAGATTTCTCAGCAAAAATAAACATTTAAAATCTTACATTTATATAAAGTGTATCTGAGTTGGTGATATATTATCTATATCATTGTGAATTTGGTTTAGTTTAAAATCTCCTGATAGACGAAACAACAAAAGTCTTAAGATAAATCTAGATAATCACAGCTTTCTAGTAGTTTTCGTAGCTTCCTTAGTAAACCTGACGCTTTTTATGTCTGCATCTGTAATTTATGTTCACTGTTACTAGAAATTCAAATTTTCGTTGTAATAAAATCTTTTTTAAATTATTTTAACAATTCTCATAAAAGTTTTAGAACAACAAAACGAAGATGAAATATCTGTTGAAGAAAACGTTAAAGAAGTAATAATAGAAAAAGGTAAAATAAAAAACTCCAAAATTAATCATTTGGGAAATGATAGATCGATAATTAGAATTAAATTTATTTTTTACTTAAAAGCTTTTTATTTAATTTAAATATTAAGTTTTTTTAATTATTTGAAATTAGATTTTTCAACACTACTAGAAGATTGTCAAATCGAATATGGAGAAGAAGTAACTTTTTGTTGCTCAGTAAATGATGAAGCAATTGATGTCAGCTGGTTTATTGGGAAAGATGAAATGGTAACAACATTTTTCAAAACTTCTTGTATTTATAAAATCATTTTTTAGCTTCCAGTTAATTCAAATGAAAACTTCCTTGAAATCTCAGATGGTTTTCACAGATCTCTTACAATTAAGAGTTGTACTTTTGATGAAGATCAGTTTATTTGTTGTCGCATGTCTGAAACTGAAAAAGATACACAAGCGAAATTGGAGGTTAAAAAAGGTATTAAAGTTGTTTCTAGGGAGAAAAGATTCTATTAAATAGAAGTTTAGAAGATCTTTCTTTAATTCCAACAAATAGATCGTTAACTGAAATGACATTTACTTTTATATAATTGAATTTTGAAGTCGAATCTCCGAAATTTGTTGACACATTTGATGATATTAACGAAGTCTCTGGAGCAACAATATCATTCACTTGTTCAGTTTCTTCGGAAAATGCAAAAGTAAAAAGTTCTTTTCTTGATTGAGTTCTCAGCATCTTTATTAAACTTAACAAATTGAAGTTGATTTTGTTTTTTATCAAATTTTGAAGGTGATGTGGTTCAAGTACAACCAACAAATTTCTTCAGATAATGAAAAATGTCGAATTGAAATAGATGAAAAGATTTATTCACTAATAATAAGTGATGTTGGTGTTGATGATGTGGGAATTTATTCAGCAACTTTATCAGATGAAACAATCTCTGCCAGCCTCATTATTGATGGAAGTTAGATGGAGTTAAAATGAACAAATTCTTTAAAATCTTTTTGCTTCAGTTTCTCCGAGCAGATTTCAACGAGAACCAGAAGATCGTGAATGTTTTGATACTTGTGACTTTGTTCAATTTGATTGTATCTTACAACCTTGGCTGAGTTATGAGAATAAACTTGTATGGTTTCATAATGGAAAACAGATCGAAGAAAATGATTTCAAATATGAAGTTGATACCAAAGATGAAAGTTCTTTCTTAAAAGTATTTCGTTTATAAGTTTCTAATACAAAAGTTTCTCTAAATCAAAAAAATTTATGAAATAAATGAATAAAGTTTTGATTTAACGATAAAAACTGCTTTTCTGTGAAATATTTTATTAAATGAACCGACTTTTTGCTAATTATAGATTTTTATAGATAAAAAATCCATCTGAGGCCGATGATGGCTTCATTGAGTGTGTTGTTGATGAGCAAGTTACTCGATCCATTTTACGCGTTCAACGTTAGTTCTTTCTTTCTAAATGTTGCTAATTTAGTGAACAAAACTCAAATTAACTTTATTTGTTAAAATTTAAAGATAAAAATTTATTTCTTTTTACACTTTTATGTTTTTATACTTTAAAAATTATCTTTTTTGTAGGAAAACCCAAACCAACGGACTATTGTGAGTTTCAATCTGTTTATTGATTTCAATAATTACTTTTATGATAAAATATTTATCATAAAATAATGAAAAATTTATTTTAGTGATTAATTTTGAGCAAGCTATTCAAGTTGAACCCTTTCTCGATGGAATAAAGTTGTTTTGTGTTGTGGTTTCACTAAAAAGTGACACAAGAATAATTTGGTATCATAATGGAAAAGAATTGCTTATTGATGGATTTAAAAACAAAGTAAAAGGCAATTTTTAGTTTAATTTTAAAATCATTTTAAATAATCACAAAATATCTGATGTAATTTTTAATTAGAAATAATATAAATGAAATTATAATACAAAAGAATGAAAACTAATTAGTTAGAGAAAGTTCAGTTTTAAATTTTTCAATATGTTTCGATTCAATAATAATTTTCATGAAGAGTATCAACGACTTGGATAGTGGATTTGTGTCTTTAATGATCAATTCTGTTGATGAGGTAGATGTGAGAGGGAAGTACACTTGCGAATTCATTTCTCCTCTAACTACTTTTGATACAAAAGTGAATTATGAATTCACTGAAAATGGTTGGAAAACTTTTGATGCAGTTCTTGAATAATCTTAAAACTTTTTAGAAACTCTTTATCTACTTCAAGAAGTTGATGATTATAAGCAGAATTTGATAAAGAACAAAAAGAAAAAAGTTGTATTCGCTGATGAAGTAAAAGATGAAATTGAACAAGTAACCAAAATATTAATAGAATCAAATTGCTCATCAAAAACCTTCTAAAAGTTTTTATCTTAAAATAACTCATTCAATTTATCCAAATAAATATTTCGGAAAATTTAGAATTTTTTATATTATATCCAAATTAACAAGTTCAATTTTATTCAAACTTTTGCTTAAATATAAGATTAAATCGGTTTTTCAATTACTGATTGAAAGTTGTAAAAAATTAAGAAGAAATAAAAAGATCCTCTCTTTTCTTATACTTGATCAAAATTGTTACTTAAATTGAGAAATTTTATATTTCAATATTCAGTTTTCAGCTTTTCTTCTATCTTTTCAATCAAAATAATTTCACAAAAGTTAATTTTTCGTATATTATTTTAGAAGATCAAAAATTATTTTGTTTTTATTAAAAATTATTAAATTTTTTACAAAAATGATTTCAGGGTGATGATGTGGAAGAAAGAATTTCTGAAATATTTGAAGTAAAAATGTTTAATAATTGAAACCTTTTAAGTAAAAGTAACATTTCGTGCCTAAAACTAGATTACAAATAATGTGAAAAGTAAATTTGTAAAATAATTTTTCAAAGTATTCTATAATTGAAACAAAGCTGGTTTAGAAAAAGAGGAATGTTTAAAATAATATATAAATAAGTAAACATAAGAATAAAGTTTTTGTTTGAATTTATAAACTATAAAATTAATTCAAAAAGTTATTCAAGTTTTTTTTGAACAAACTTAAGTTAGAATTAAAAATGGTTTATTTAGATAAATAAATATTACCTAACTAGTTAACTTAAAAATAAAAACTAATTATTCTATTTCTTTGTTTTATTTTTCTAATGAAATCCTTTTTATTTAAAATTAGTGTTTGTAATAGCTAATATTGCTTCTAAAAATTCATTTTTAGGTAAATTCAATAAAAAGTTTAAATTTTGAAACAGGAAGCGTTCTTTTAAATAATTCAGGTGAATTTCAAAACATTTTCAATTAAATTTTTTTATCATAAAACTAATGATTCCAACTTCAATTAACGAATAATTCAAGAATAAATAATTATTATATTTAAAAAGTTTAATTTATTTGTTTTGAAGTTAAGTACAAAAATTAGGTTTTAATTTAAACAATTTTTTGTTGATATTTTGAATTTTACAGATTTAAAAGATGGAAATGACTCAATATAATTGCTTGATGAAGTTTGATTATTATAAATTTCAAATATTTATTGTTAAATTATTGAATAAAAGATTTATCGCAAAGCTTTGGAAAGAATAAGTTTCATAAACACCTTGTAAAAGAACACACAATTTTTTAGTTTCGTATTTTGACGCCACAAATAAAACACTTTAATCAAAAGATTCATATTTTTGAAGTAAATAATAAAATTGCTACTTTAAAAATTGCAAATTATTGTTACATCTAGCATTTGGTAATAGTTTTACATCAATTAATAAATTTTTATATCAATTATACTGTTATTTATAATTAAAAACAGTAAAATATATTGTTTAAGAACTATAAGACAGGTTTTATCAGAAATATTTCTGGTGGCTTTCAAAGAATTAAATTGATAAATCAACCACAAAATGTAGCTTTGTACGATAGATATTTCAGGTAACTTTAATAAACTTTTATTTTTCATTTGTATAAATTGGATGGCTTGTATCTTGTATAATTTTAAGTAGATGTTTTACTGCGAGAACTTAATAATTGACAATACCTTATTCTAAACAATTCTGCAAAAATGTGTTTGATTAAAATAATTTACTAAATTTTCTCGGTTGCAGATTTTATAGTCACTATCAAAAACTTATTGTTACAACTTTTCGTGTGTTGACAAAATAATAAATTATTATTGTTTTAATTTTTATATAAATAAATTTGAATAATAGGTCCTAAAGTTTCTGGTAATATAATAACTGCTTCGACCGAGAACGGCCATGCTCGATATGCTCAAGAAGTGTTGTTAAAAACAAAGCAAAACACAATGAGATGCAAAAGAACTAACGAAGCAAAACATAAAGTTCATAAAAAGTTAATTTATTTGATTTTAACTAAAATTTCGTTAATTTATTCCCGCTATAAGAAATAGAGTTTTGATATTTTCTAATAGCAAACAAACTTTTTAAAATTAGTGACACCAACAAACATGAAACAAGTTAATGCACAAAATATAAAAATTGAAGATATCAGATATTTAAGCCTCAAAAACTAAACTTAAAAATATTTGTTTTAAGCTTCTTATTAGCAAGAAAAAATTGAATTTATCTTCATAATTCTAAAAACCTGTTCACTTTGAGAAAATGATATAAAAATATTGTTTATACGAAATAGATTTCCAACTGTTAACTTTTAGATTAGACTCTACAAAAAAAGAAGTATCTTTTTTATTTCGATTTTATTAACAACAAAATATTTAAAATAATTTTATTTGCGCAAAATGGTTTATGAAGCTTAATTAAAATAAACACCAAATTTACGCAAAGCCATGTTGATTATTATTTAATAGGAGTTTTTTTTAATTAATTGAAAATGACCTAAAATCAAATAAAACAATTTAGTTGATATAAATTATGAATTTCTTTACAGTTTATCCATATAAATTGATTGAATAATATCGTATATTTATTAAATGATAATATATATAAGGTTGTTTTTGAAATGAAATTACTTAACAAGTTTCCAAATTTTTCAATATTATTTCCAACAAAAGTTTTCATTAAAAATTTTATGTTTTTTTGATAAAAACAATCTAACTGATATTTCCGATAAAAAGCCATCCAAAATTTATTTGTATTTTTGACTTTTTTATAAATATCTCAAAATTTACTAAACTTTATCATTTATATAAAAGTTTTGAGTATTGAGTTAGAATTTTCTGAAAGTTTTTTTTGAGATTTCATTCAGTTTTAATAAATAAAATATATTTATAATTTTGTTTATTATTGATTCTAATTGTATTATTGAATTTTTATTAATTCATCATTTTAATTTATACTTTTTTAGATTTTTATTTTGTTCTTTAGAATAAAATATTCTTTTTAAGTTGTTAACAAAATTTTATGTTTTGAAATAAAACCTCATTTAGAATTTTACTAGATTCTTTTAATTTAAAAACTTTTTTATATTTCTTTTCTGAAATAGAAATAAATTCATTATCTCATCACTGAAATTATATATTTCTCTTCATCTAAATTATATTTATAAAGAATATAAATTAATGTCAGAAGTAGAATTGTATTTAGCTTCATAGTTTATTAAAATTGTAGAAATTATTAATTATTGTGTCTTAGGATTAAGACATTTTTTTTCAAGATCCTTATCATTAAAATCGTCCACTGATTGAAGAGATTCAAAACCAATTGTCATGACTTCCCAAAAAAACAAAAAAGAGTAAGTTTTGTTGTTAGGAAGATTTTGAAATAAATTGATCTTAATTTCAGTTTCACTCCACAATCTGATATTGCTTTAAGAAGGAAATTTAGTCAAGGATTTGATTGGGGGAATTACCTTGAGGAGCAAAGATCTGTCGCAGTTCCTGTGTCAGCCTTTCCTCATGTATAAAAACGATTTTATTTCATTATTAGAATAATTTTTTCAATCAGCCACAAAAAGACTCAAACTTTTTGTATATAGACTCCACTGATGACATCTTGGTTTAAACTTGCTAAGGGACATGTTTTTGAGTTTAGCCACACAGACACACCAACAAACGAAAAAGCTCAGTGGATTGCTTTTGTTAGTTTCCAACTTACCGCAAGAAATCCTTTCAAAATCTTATTTTTTTAGATACAGAAGTTGGCAGGTTACAAAGCTCTTCTACGAATCCTAGGAGATGAGGATGGAGAATTTGACTTCTGGTGTAACTTAGCTAATGGTGATGTGTATCCTTTGGATCATCCTCATATGGCTACTACTGTAATAACTCCTCCAAACTGTTAGTTGATGCTACAAACTTGGATGAAGTTAATTTAAAAGTTTCACAGCAATCATCGATCGACGAACTGATTGGTACGATTTCTTCTGTAACTTCATCTTGAACACTACATCAGTAAAAACCAACTTCCTTGATGCTGTAAAAAGCAGTTTGATAGGACCTACAGGTGTTGGAATGCGTTTAGAGGTTTGATAGAAATCACTAAGATAATAAATTCATCTTCTAATCATCTTTTTAGGTGATGGATAAATCGTCTTTACATCGAAACCGAATTGGAATCGTTGATAAAAACCTGGCAGGTCGCTTGTGTGTTAGATACGAAGACAGCGTTGATGAAGATGATATATTTTGGTGGATATTTTACTCATTGCTGATTGGTTGATTTAATGATCTTTTGATGTAGGTGTCATGAAAGATCAACTGTTGTTCATCCAATCGGGTGGTCTGAGATGGTTGGACATGATTTACAGGTTAAAAAAGGTTTAGAAAATAACTACAAAAATGTTCCTAATATGAAAAATGCGAAAGCTGAACATTTATTTCAAGTAAGATCACATTTAAGTTGGTTTTTTTCATAAAAATATCTGAAATAATTTGAAGATTTCAGCTGAAGAAAACTTTAGTGGTCATTTCGAAGTAGGAATGAAACTAGAAGCAATAGATCCTCTGAAATTATCAACTATCTGTGTAGCTACTGTCGCGAAAACATTGAAAAACGGATACATCATGATATGTGAGTTTAGACATCAATTTAAAGAGATCTTTACTCATCAGTTGATGTAGCAATTGATGGTAAAGATGATGCTCTTGATGATAAATGCTTTTGCCACCATCGAACATCCAGTTCTATCTTCCCCGTCAACTTCTGTAAAAAGAACAATCTTGAATTAACTCCTCCGAAATCAAGTACGGAGTCTTTGATTGTGAAGATCTTTCTTTCTGATTGATGATTGGTTGCAGGTGTTGCTTCTTCATTTGATTGGGACAAATATCTTCAAGAAACTAGATCAAAAGCGGCTCCTAAAAGTCTGTTTGTGAGCCGAAGTCAGAGTAAAAATTTTAAAGCTAACATGAAATTGGAGGCTGTGGATTTGATGGAACCTCATTTAATATGCGTAGCAACTGTTGTCAAGTAAATACTTCGATAAGATTTAACTAATTTAATTTAGTTCAGTGTTTCCAAATTGAATTTGTAAAAAGTTCTAGAAATTGAGTTTGTAAACTCTCTGATAAATCAAATGAAACTTTTAAAAATCAAAATTCTCTCAGAGTTGTTGGTAATCTTCTTCGCATTCATTTTGATGGTTGGGACTCAGAGTATGATCAGTGGATTGGAGAAGATAGTCCCAACATCTTTCCTGTTGGTTGGTGTGAACTAGTCGGTCATGAACTCCAACCACCGCAAGATGTGACTCCAACTCCTAAAAAAATAAGTAAATATCAAAATCTGATCTTCATCTTTTGATCTTAACTTTTTCAGATGTAAATGAAGAGACGGTTGTCAAGAAGCGGAAAGCGAAAAAAGGGCGAAGAGGTATTTGAGATGTTTATAGATTATCTGATGACGTCATCTAATCTTCAACAGGTCGACCTCCGATTGCGAAATCGACGACTTTTGCAAAATCATCTAATCATCTCGTATAAACTTTTCTATTTCATTTTTATTTCTAATAATTCAACTTGTGAATTTCTCAGGAGTTTTTAAATGCAGCTGAAAGCGATGGGGAAATCCCTAAGAAGGGACTGAAAGTATGTAAAGAAGAAAACTACTGATGATGTCTCAACTTCATCTCTCTCATCTTTTTTTAGTTATATAAATATTTACTGAACCAAAAAAGATCATCTCGAAAGATAATCGCGAAGTTTTCATCGTCTAATTTGATTTAAAAATATTTTTTTGGTTTGTTAATTTAGTTAGTTAAATTAGATCATCGACACAAACAGCATACAAGTATTCAAGTCTTCTCACAAATTGTATTATGAAATGAAAACTTTTGGACGAATCTTTTACAGATCAGGATTTGATTTTTTGTATTTTTTTATGTTAGTCTGTTTTTTCTGCCAAAATATAATTAATAAAGTTACAATTGTTTAATGTGATTCAAAACCAACAACTTTGTATATTTTGTTCGATTTTTTACACAGTTTGAATTATATTAATGATGAATTTTAACTCTGAGAATAAAGATTATTAAAAAATATCTGAAATATAAAATGTAGAATTGGAAATAAGCGAATTTCAAAAGGATATTTGTTTAATGTATTGATTGAATGTTTTGCAAATAAACAAGTTTTTAGCATTTATGAATCATTATACCAAGTTGATCATAAGTAAAAATAGGAACACAGCAAGGTTATGAATAAGTAGAGAAAATTACGATAGATATATTTGTCTGGGTAAATGTTAATTTAAATGTAGTGTTGGTTCTTGTGCGTATTTTATAGTCGAATAAAGCTTTCTATCATTATAAAATTGTTAACAAACTTTGATGATTTTTAAACTTTATTCTAAAAGAGGTGACAGAGCTTGATGTAGTAGTGAATTCACGGCGAAACTGTAGTTACTCTATTAATAAAAATTGAATCTTTTGCTGCTGAAAAATGAACTTTAACTACTACTCATGAAACCTAATTTTGATATTCTTTAAAAAAAATTTAAATTATTATCTGTAAAGGAAAACGAAATGTGTTTTTATTAAATAATAGTTTCTTAAGCGGGGAATTTTAGAATTTAGTTCAACAACTAAAATAGTCTGAAAGGATATTTGCTGTTTAAAGTAACATTCAGTATTTTAATAGATGTGTTTTGATATGATATTTATGTATATAGATAAGCTGTTTTTATAATATATTATCACATTTTTTTATCGTCATCATTATACTACAAACTTTTTATTTGTCACTGTTTAATTTTCAAGTTCTAATTTTTTAAAACTTAGTTATTTTATAATTTAATAGCTTTTTCTAATTTGTTTTTTGCGTCTCAATACTTATTAATTTGTTTTTTAATTTTCAATAAAATTGCTTTTTTTTTTAAATTGTTATATTATGAATAAATTTTTGTGATTATTTGAAACGAATTAAATATTATAAAATAAATATTAATAGATTTTATTGTCAATTTATATTAGTTTGACAATTTTTATATTATATTTTTTTCATAAAAACTTATTTATTTTGAATTATTACTAAAAATTTTGAAAATAAATAATTTATAAGAGAAATGAATTTTAGTTTAATTAATTAAAGAAATTATTTCTAGATTATATAATTAGTTTAAAAACTATTTAGCTTTTTTAATTTTTAATAGTTTACTAGCATTTTTTATCTTAACAAAAAATGTTTAAATAACAAATAATTTTATTAAAAAATGAAATTTTTATTTCTGACTATTTTTTAAATATTAATAAATTGATAATAGAAAAAATTTTAGAAGATTATCTTAAAAACTTTTTTATTTATTTTGCTTCCATTCAATACAGTTTTCTTTTGATAAAACTTTTTGTCAACAACAATTTAAGAAAAAGTTTTTAGCAAAATGATGAGAATTCTACAAAGTTCTGGAATAAAAGAAAAATTGTCAAAAAGTTTCATCTTAAATCAAAACCATGCTGTGAAAAACTTAATCGGTTTTTCAACAGGTTCAAAAAGTTTCTATTTTCAAAACCAAACCTTATTTCAAAAACAACATTTTTTATCTCAACAGAAAGCTCAGAAAATTGTACAGTCCCTCAACCTTTCATTGATTCGAAGATTTTGGAAGAACCTTACAGCTTTATGGGCAAATTAAATAGTGCAAGAGAAGTTCTGTTGAAACATTCAGCATCTACTGATGAAGATGCTATAAACTGGTCAAGAAAATGGTCAAGTTATTCCACTTTTAATCCATATATCCTTCCATTTCCTTTAAGGTTTTATTTTTCATTGAAACTTTTTGAAAGTTTAATTTGATCTTTTTCTAAGAATGGGTTTTCGGAGAAAGTTTTGTGTTCAGCCCAATAAATTTGGAAACCTTGAATTACTGAAAGTTCAAAATTTTCTTCACCTAACTCCACCAGCCGTCAAGAAGCATTGCCAATCTCTAAAAAGTTGGTCTTCTTCTTCTTCTTTTATTTCTTTATTCGTTTTTAAATTAAATTTAAGTAAAGAAAAGTTAAGAGCTTCAAAATTTTGATCTTTTAGAATTTTGCACCAAATTTCCTGAAGAGTTACAAACTGATGAAGATTGTGAAAGACACTTCCCAGTGGAAGTCCACACAGTCGATTATGTTGCATCTGCGAAAAATCCTAGAGATGAAAGAGCGAGAACAGTTGAAAGAAAAGTAATTTTTCAAATCTTTTTAATCTTTATCATGAAATCATTTCTCAATTCAAGATAAGACTTGTTCATCTGGCTCTCGATTCACACGCCAGAATCAAACTGAAGCATTTAGTTGGAGATAAAAGATACAATAATCGAACTGACACACTAACCATCCAATCAAATCGTTGTCCACTTCGCCAACAAAACTCAGATTACACCAATTATTTGCTGACAGTCTTATACTTTGAAGCTTGGGTAAGTTTCCATCTTCGAAAAACTTCTCAGTAAATTTGATTAAATTTCTAGAAATACGAGAAATGGGAAGATAGGAGTTATATGAATAATGATGGAAGCGACGATTACTACTGGTGGACTGATAGCTCTTCTTATCAAAACGTAAAAGATGTAGTAAACGCTCGAAATGAAATTTCGAACAAAAATGTGATTGAAAGTAATGGTGTGGAAATTAGTGAATATTCTAAAGCAGTAAAAGATATTAAACTTGAAACAAAACCTTTAGAATCGGGTAAATATTCAGCTAAAAGAGCTGAACTTATAAAAGCTTACCGAAAATCAGTTATAAATATATTTGGACTTGATGAGGATCTAGAAACTCATCATAGAGATTTATCACCATCCGTTTAATTAAACTTCTCAAGATTGATACTTGATCAAATATTTATATTTCCTTTGAAATAAGAAATAAAAGTTTTTTTTTTCAATTTGTTGTCTTCAAGTTTCGAAATATGATGATTTAAAGATGAATTCTCTTTTTAACAATTGTTGTTCTTGTAAATATTTCAATAATTATTTGGCAATTAAAATCTAATAATGAAAGAAGCTAGATATTTAGTCAATATAATCTACTTGTTGCTTGACAACTTCTGCAAATTTTGTGAAAAGCATTTAGATGAAAATCAAATTGATATTTTTGATATTAACAAAACTTTTGTGAATAGAAGACTTAGTTGATAAAATCAACTTTTTAAATTTCAAATTTTTTAACGAATGAAAGAATTTTTTACAAATCAGTTTCTTAATTTAGTTTTGAAATTTTCATCTAAATTTTACACTAAATACAAAACTTCCAAAAAATTTTCAAATCGAATTTATTACGCAACTAAAGTTTGATTGCAAAACTTTCATTAGTTGAAGTTAAAAAAACGATTTTGAAAGAAAAAGATGAATAAATCACAAATTCGTAGAAGATAAGGAAGGAGCAAGATTTGATTGCGGAGGTTAGCAAGATATTTGAAGTTGAAAAAAGTTCAATCTTCTTCATCAGATTCATTTGAGACAGATTCTAGAGAATTGTAAGCTGAAAAAGTGGTTTAAATTCAAAGATTTTCTCCAAATTCATCTCAACTTACATCTGCTACCTGTGAAAGGAACCAACCAGCCGACTTGAAATAGTTTCTCAATATCTTCAAGACGAGTTCCTTTTGTTTCAGGTAAAAACAGGAAGATGAAGACACAACCAGTTGCAGCAAAGATTGAATATAACAGAAACGCACCTACAAACAAAACCACATCAAAACCTCAGAAATATTGTTTCTAAAAGTTTATTTAAAATAAAAAAACGTCAAAATTTTACAACTAACCAAAGAAAGTTTGAATTTATCATTTAAAAAAGTGACTTTAAAACCATCTATTAATTTAAATATTTAATTTTCATTAAAATTTCTCTTCCACGAAAGTAACCTTGATAAGTTAAAGCTTGAGTAATATTTAGAAACGTCAACGAGACAACCACATTCGCAACCCAATTAACTGCTGTACTGTAAGAGTTACAAGTTTCTCGAGCCCATTGTGGATATATTTCAGCATTTATTGTCCACGGCATAGGACCCATACCTAATCGGACAAAAATTAGAAAGAGATAGAAGTAAGATGTAAAATTACCAGGTGCAAAAAATATCAAATAAGTTATCATTCCTACAAGAGCCATAATTGAATATTTAGTTGGACAATAATTAGAAGCAAATGAGAATTTGGTTGTTTCGTTCACACTTGTACATCTTCCATTAATAGCCACCTTAAAAAGTCACTTCTCAAATCATTGAAGAAATGTTCGTGAAGTTTAAATTTCTATAAACTCTTGATGTAGTGAATTAAAAGATTTTGTAAGATGAACAAATGCAACTTCATTTGAAATTCAATTTTCAGTTTAAGTGAAGAGCTTTTTGAATATCAGCAAATAACCTGAGGGTTTGTCTGATTGATTGGCAAGCAAGAAGAATATTGAACTTGATGAGAAGTATTAGGAGATTTGACGAAACAGTAACCACAAGATGGTGACTGCATACAGTCGGCGCAGTTTCTAGAGTTAATTTCTCAGTTATGTGAACAAATTCAGTTTTGAAGCTTACTGGAAAGAGTAACAGAAGCTATCTCCTGGTGTTTGTTGATGATTAAGTACTAAAGGTGAGTTTAGAGATGATAGAAGAAAACCAAGAGATAAAAATAGCAGTGAAAATGTTACTCCTGAAATAAATTACAAATAATCTTATTTAATGAAATAGTTTCCAGATTTGAGAAAATATATTTACAAATTAGTGAAAGACAAACCAGTTAAACTCATTAAAGTTAGACTTCGTCTTCCCATTCTTTCAACCAACAAAATTCCAACTAAAGTAAATAAAAAATTGACAAAAGCAACTCCTGCAGCTAACCAGATGGCGGTACTTTTATCACCAACTCCTGACATTTGAACTATAGTAGCAGAATAATACCTACAAAAATATTTTCTCTTTTTCAACCAAGTTTGCTTTCAGTAACTCAATCTTACATAATGGTATTTATTCCAGATAATTGCTGAATAAGTTGAAGACTACATCCAACAATCAGAGCTCGCCGCAAACTACAATCTTTGAAAATATTACATAAGGTGATAATACCTGAAAATATTGATTGAAAAGAAAATATTTTGTGAATAATTGTCTTCTGTACCCTGATTGGTTGATTTTTTCTCAGAAATTGATTTTAGAGATTCATATTCCGTCTCCGCTGCTTCTTTGTTGTCTGAAATCTGCAAATTTGATTTTCAATAAATTGACCAATCAGCAGGTTCAGAAAAAACTTTGAAATAAATTTGAAATGTTCAAATTATTTAGTCATTTAAAGATATATTGAGTATAAAATAGAAAAGAGAGATTCTGTCACTTATTCAGATTATTTCTAATAAATTAGTTTTTTTAATTCAATCAGTTTTTATATTAGAATATCAATAAAAATGTAAAAATATTAAAAAATTTTGAAAATGATTTTTTTTAAATCTTTTTTTGAAGCTAATAAATAATAATGATGATAATTATTAACTTATTATTGAAATAAATCAGGTTATTAGAAGAACAAGCTGTCAACAAAATATTAAAAATCTATTTTTTTTGAAAGAATCAGAAGATTTACTTTTAATGAAATACCTTCAACAAAATCTCTCTAGCGTTTGAATATTTATTTTTATTAATTAACCATCTTGGACTTTCTGGTAGAAAACAGAAACCAACAAACTGAATAAATGCTGGAACAGCAGCTAGTCCAAGCATAAACCTAAACAAGAAGATAGACAAAGCTCCTTAAATTCATCTGAACAATCTCACCTCCATCCATTTTCTTTATCTTTACTAAATAATCCGTCAATACAACTTGCAACAAATTGACCGAATGTGATCATCACATTGTTGAAAGTGACAAGTCTACCGCGTATATTAGCAGGAGATATTTCAGCAATATAAACAGGCGCAGTCATTGAAGCAATTCCTTCAAAATTGTTTCATTCAACAAAAATCTGATTAAAACCAACACTCACCAATACCACCTCCTACTATAGCTCTTCCCACTAAAAGAACTTCTTTAGTTTTTGTTAAAGATAATATTAAAGATCCAGAAATAAAGATTAAACTCGCAATTAGCATTGAACCTTTTCTTCCAAAATATGAGTTTAATATTCCACCAATTAAAGAAAATAAAGCAGCGAAAAAGACAGTTACTGATATCACCATCTCCTAAATTGTTATTTTCATTTAAGATGAAATATTGAACAACAAATTACCTGCCAAAGTGTGGAGAGATAAAACTCATCTTTCAACATAATCATGGCTCCACTGATCACACCTGTATCATATCCAAATAAGAATCCTCCAATAGCAGTGAAAAATGTCAACAAGTAGACAAACATCTTCGAGTTATTCTGTCAAAAAATGAGAGAAATTTGAGTTTATTTGAACTTGAGTTAAAAATTTCAAATGAATCGACTAAATGTTTATCAGAGAGAAAGTTTTTAACAAACTTTGATGGGAGAAGATGTTGTGAGCAAGGACACGCTGATGTCGTCAACAGTTTCTTCCATCATAATTAAATAATAAATAAATTCTGATGTCTAATTATAAAATTGTAAATTCTGCAAACAAACAGAATTTTTCTAATTTTTTATACAATCCATTAATATATAAACAGAAAACTTCTAAAAATTTGTTATAAATAAAAAGAGAAGAAAAATAAATATTTTAAATTAAATTAAATAATTATTTGTTTATATTTATTAACCAAAATATGAAAATTGATTAACTAACACCATAATATTTTAATAAATTTTTGTTGATATATTGTTGCAATATATAAAAAAAATTATCAATTAGCTAAATATTTTATTTTGCGTTTATTTCATAATAATTTCAAAATAAGTTAGAATTATTTTTGCATTCATCTGATAAGGCAACCAAATGTTTGTTTACACCGAAAATGGTGGAAAAAAAATAGTCGTAAAAAATAACTCCTTTTTAATTTAATCTCTTTTACATTAAATTATTTTAACTGTCGATGTATTTTGTTTCTTTCTTACTTTTTTGTAAATTAAAATAAAACACTTTAATTAAATTAGATAATATTTTTTTTATGAAAATAAATACAAAATAAACTCTTTTATAAAGCTGACATAAGTCATAGAATACTTACTTAGTTATTACATTATATTGATAACGATTCTAATAATAATTTAAATGTGAGATAATTTTGTCGTTTCCGTGGAAATTGCATTAAACAACGTTTTCTTTTAGCCTGTGTAAAGAAACTTTTTTATTTAAACTCTGAAACAGAGTTGTCAAAAAGCTGGTAAAAGATTTTCATTGTAATAAAAGTGATTATTTTAGATATTGTTTTTTTTGTAATTCTTAACTTCATTAACTTGTATGAATAAAATCAGAAATTAAGAAGATAAGATCTTAGACTCAAAATAGTTTTAAAATCCACAAAAATGATCCAATGAACTTCATCTGATCGACAAAACATCTTATATTATAGAATTGCTCTTTTCTCTAAAGATCAGTTTTTACCAAAATTCTCTCTTCAACAAGTTCGATCTTTTTAATTACATCTTCTGAAAAGTCACCAAACGTTTTTCAATTCTGAAATTTATCTTTAGGTCAGTCGTTATCTAATAATATGAATATTAAATTATGAAGAAGAATTGATTTTTGAAACCTCTTTTTATCATAAGTTAAATCAAAATAAAAATATATCAAAATATAACTTAATCTTAATTATATAGCCTTTTTCTGACAAAATTACCTTTTTACGTTTTTCAGGTTTAATATTTACAATAAATAAGTCTTTTACCAATTTAAAAAGTTATTTTCTTATTTAAATAAGTAAACAATCAACGATTAAGGGAAATCATTAAAATAATTTATTAACTTTTATAAGTAAACTTTCTTTTTGATAAAATGCTTTTTACTTTATCTTAGGTTTTATGCTTTTTATGATAATTAAAATAGTAACCAATAATTAGATTAAAGTTATTGAAAGGTTTTAGTCGATTAAAGGAGATTAATATTTAGTTACAAAAAAATCATCAAAATGTTATCATAGAAATCCAATATTGTGTGAAGAGCTTTAATCTGACTATATGCTCTAAATAACATATTTTAGAAGTTATTTTGATTTTAAGATATAAAGTACTAAGATAATATTAACTAGTAACTATTAAAACATAAATAAGAAGGTGAAATTGATACTAGTTTAATACATTTTTCTTATTTTTCTGTGTAATTATCCAAAATTAAAAAATTAAAGTTTAGTAATTAGCTGATTTTTTTAAAGAATTTATTTCATTTCAAAGAAACTATAATCACAACTTAATATGACAGCCTTTAATGTAAACAAAGCTTTTACAATAAACCCGGAAATATTGTTCACTAATACAAAAGACATTTAAAAGACACAGCAGATTAAGCTTTAAAAGAAAAGTTTAAATTTTATATCAATTTATTTCACGAAGTTTACTAAAAAATCATGCTTTGAAATTTATGAAGTAACAACTTTTTAACGATTTATATTCCATCTATTTATTGAAAAATTTGGAAAAGTTTTCATTTAGTGCTGAAAATCTTCACAGAAATGTAAAAAGAATTGTTTAGAATAAAATAAATAATAAATACACATTTATGTTTGAAATATATAAAACTAAAAAAATACAACCGGAGTAAGAAATAGATCAAATAATCACCGAAACTATTTCATTTAAGTTGTTTTAAGTTCAAAAGTTCTTAGAAATTACGAGATAAAATTTTCCTATCAATTAAAGTTGCAAATATTTACATTAGTATTACTCAAGACAAATATATTTATATTGTCAATAATAAAATAGTTCCGATAAAATATTTCAATATTTAGCTATTTTCACAATTTTGTACTAATTATCTTTAAAAGATTTATTAAAGATTTGTAAAAATTGAAATCATAATTTGTTGAAAAACTTTAATGAAGACTAAACATAAAGTTTTAAAACATCATTAACGTTTATGAACATCACAGCAATTTTGTTTAACTAAAGGCATTTAGAAAAATTATTTAAATAAACAACAAATTATTTAAATTTTCATTTGGTCTAAAAATTATTAACTTCATTCAAAACATCAGATTGAAGGTTAATACTTCTATTTGATAAATTCAATTTCTAAAAATTGTTTTTGAGTCAGAATTTTCAAATAAAAGTAGATATATTGTTTTGTAATAAAAAAAAACTTAAATCTATTTAATTTGTTACAAAAGTACCGATTATAAAAATAGAAATTTACTTTAAAGTCTTTTTTTAGACTCTAATAATTATGATATAATAACAAATAATATAATTATACAATAAATAGCATAAATAAAAAAACAAGTTTTCAATGAATATTTTGACTCTTAAAAGTCAAAGATACATTTGTAAATTCAAAGAAGCAAAGACATAATTATAAAAAGAATTCAAAAATACATCTGATTAAGTATCTTAAAATTCTAAAAATAGCTTTTCATAAAAAAGATCTTTTAAATGTCGAATGTTGAATGCAAACTACCAAGTTCAAAAACAAAACAGTGAAAATCTAATTCACTATCTGCTGTTGAACTAAGATGTTAGCATCATCTGAAGATCTTATAATCTGAGCTTTCTAAAGATTTTTTAAACTGAATAGATGAATAAACTAAATTTTGAAACAAATTTTTGCTTCAAGTTCTCTTTGTTTTGTCGAATATCAAATCAAAAGTTGTTATCATCGACAAATAAATCAGTAGCAAGCAAAGCAGTTGCTCGTTGAATGTGAGACAACTTTGCTCCTTGTGGCTTATAAGCCTGCATACACCACTCAATTTATGAAGCAAACTTATTTGTTTACATTTTTACTTGTTAATCATCAAGATAGTCATTTGTTTTTAGTTATAAAATTTATCTACTGATTTATTAGTAAGCTTTTACTGGTGGTCATCAGGTAATTAGCTCACTGTTGTTCAAATTAAGCTTGCTAGTTTGACCTTCATTGATTCTAAAAAGATATATATTAGGTTTAAATATTTCTGAATTGTTGTTTTATGTTTTAATAACTACCATCTTATTAAAAAATTTTAATAATTTGTAATTTTTAAACTGTTGAAGAAAGTTAATAAATAATAGTTATCATAATTAAATTTGTAAATAAAATTTGCTTTAAGTAATTTATAATTAGAAATTGTTTAAGTTTTAAAATCAGATTATTTAAGGAGTATAAATATCGAAAAAAAGTTATATCTGAAATTAAGAAAAAGAAATTATACAGTATAAAGCCACTATAGGAGTTGAAAGGAGATTGTATTTCAGATATTTACAACGTTATACACAAAAAATATATTTTAGCGAAATAGAAATTCGTTGTAACATCCACAAAATTTATTCTGTATAAAATAAAAAGATAATTTTTGACAGCTAATAGTTGCAAATGAAACTAATATTTAGTAATTGTTTTAAACTAAGGAAGGAAGTTATTAAATTTTATTACATCTACCTTTTTGATAGTTTGAAGTTGGTAAATATAACTTAAAAATAAACAAGTTTATAATATGCTAATAATGATAATTAGCTAACATAAATTTACAAGTTATTTAGAATATAGAAACTGTGATATGGTATCTTGTCTAGTTTTTGCAAATTTAGATAAAAATTGTTTTGATTAAGGCGAAGTGTTTTCAACAAGTAATTAAGTTTAAGTTTTTCTTTTAATGTTTATCATAATAAAACTATAAGCAAGTAATTTAAACAGTAAACAAAAAAAGGTTAATAATATCAAAAATAATGTTTAGTAACAGTATCTGCAGAAACTAATTCTTCATTAAATAAAACAAAAAAATTATTCTTGATAATATAAGAACAAAAATAATTTCTAAAAACTATTATCAAACTTTTCTTATAAAAAAATTGATGATAGTTAAATATTCCTCTAACTATTAGAAATGTAAATAAAACAAAATTTGTAAGAAATACTTTGATTAAAAAGAATATATAGATTGCAATTATTTTCACAGACTGCTTAAAGTAATAGAAGCAAAATAGATATGTTATTACAATATGAATTGGGTAATACAGCCGAAGTTATAATGACGCATGATAAAACAATGTTAGTTGATAGTCTTAAACTAACCTAATAAATATTTTATTGTCTTTGTGTACAAAAGTTATACATTACATTTAAACTTCAAATTCAATTCAGAAAACTTTTTATAAGACTTTCTCAAACGACAAAATCAAATTTTTTGATTAAATTGTCATCTAAACTTTTTTACCACAAAATATTATAAGACTAAATGAAGAAGAAATTCTTTAAAACAAGATAAAAATTTATAATTACATTTTCAAGAATGAATTTTATCTTTTAAAGTTTTTATATTTTGTAAAATTGATCATCAATAAATGGTTATATTTTGAAAAGAATAAACTGAAGAAGCGTAAAAATGCGATAGAAAAGTGAATTATTTTCTGTTATAAGAATATTTGACGGTAAAATGTTGAATTATTAGTTTGTAACGGAAGTATAAATGTAGATATTAGGCTAGAAACGTAAAAGTATTAATCATGTTAAATATACGATAAAACATATAGTTATTCCATATTTAAGCTAAATATATATTTATATTTGTATCTAATATCTCTTACAGCTTTTATTATTATATATAAGTCAATTTGGCTGCAAATAATGAATTATATAGCTCTTATAACGGACATAAAACAATATGATAGTATATATTAAGCATGTGTGTGCAATCAATAAAGCTAACATCATTGTTGTTTTTTCCCACCTTAGACCAGACTAAAGGCTGGTAACCACCAAATCCAGACGATATATTAATGCATAAAAAAGAGACACTGAAAGCCAAATACAATAAGATTAAGGATACAAAATAAGTAATTACCAAATTGTGTTAACAAATTTACTTAAATCATATTTATTTATATTTTAATTTTTTCAAACTGGCAGCCTTGTATATCTCGTTGAAGAAATTATTTAGATAAAATTGTTTAATGGAATTGTAAGATCTTGATGAAGTGATGTATTCGGAAAAGAAATTCCAAATCTTAATCTATAAAAAAACTGTTTGTCGACTAAATGCAGTAAAAGTTGTTAAGTGGGTTAATTAAGAATGAATTTTTGTCTATTTATTCTAATCTTTATACTTAAACATAATCCTTATTAATATATAAGTTGTAGAAGCATTAAAGATTTGTTAAAAAAACTTTAGACCGAAGAAATCTAAGAATAATTTAAGGGTTCTATAACTATTCAGTGAACTTTAAAAATATGAATCACTTTTAAATCACAAAAGTTTTGTTGATATAAAATATGTCAAAATTAATTTAAAGTTCAGAAAATATCAACTCAAAAAAAAATAAATTTAATTTGAGTAAAAAAAGCTTCAATAAAATTGAATATTTGCAGAGGTTACCAAGCAACAAGTAGATTGACTAAATATCTAGCTTCTTTCATTATTAGATTTTAATTGCCAAATAATTATTGAAATATTTACAAAAACAACAATTTTATGAGAATCATTTAATCAGTTCATAAAACTTCTTTGTACAAGAATGATATGACTTAAAAAATGTATTACAAAAGAAATCCAAATATTGAAAGTTTGCAACTTTGATATATGTAATCAGGAATATATTATCTAATCTTTAATAGCTTATAGAATGCAAATCTCAAATTCAACTTTCATTTTATGCTAAAATGCTATTTATTACCCAAATGCTAAAATTACAAGCTTTTTTTATGATATCAGCATCTAATTTCTAATTAACAATTTATTATGCTTAAAAGACTTTAGATTTGTTCACTAAAGTTTAAGGTTTGTTCGTAACATTTGTTTATTGCTTGTATTATTAGTCTCTCTTTTTTGTTTTTAAATACTATTTTTATGCAGTTTAAACTATTAAAATAGATAATTATTTGTAAATTTTTCTTAGTGCTGCATACAACCATTAAACAGAAACAATTGATTATCAGAATATATATTTTACATAAATACAGTGATAGCTAATAGCAAAAAATTCTTAAATTTGCTTGTTTTTGATATTCATTAAACTTTGTACACTTATTATAAATTGCCGATACTTAACTGCCTTTGCAAACAATAGCAATTACATATTATTCTATGGTACTCGTAGGTTAAAGGTCAAAGTATTTAATTTTCCTAAATGTTCCATGCCGTGTAGGTCCTTATCTCAGGAAAGTTTAAGATTCCGGTAACCTGGCTTTTACCACATCTAAAGATAACTCTTCAGACAGAGGTGAGGCAATTTTCATTTGTTGTTGTTTATTAATGTTTAAATTACAACTCATGAAATTAATTATTAATAAATTCACCTTGAAAATGCCATGATGTTTTTGATAATTTCTTTCTTACATTGCTTTTTGATTAAATTATTTAAACAATACTTTTAAAATAATTTAAAATACAATAAAAAGTTATTTTTAGTTTATCAAAACTTATTAATAAGTTTTTAAACTGATTTAAGTAGTTATTATTTTATAATTTTAGTTAATCTGTAAATTACTTCAATTATCAATTCATTTTTTTAAATAAATTGATATTAGCATTTTCTTTACTCATTTTTGGGGGTGATAAGTTGTTTTTTATTACTTATTAATTAGTTGTAGACTTTTGAGTATTTAAAATAACATTTTTCTACCTAAAGCTTTTCATTTAAATTTTATTATTAACTTTATTCTGATTGTATTAATATTTTTATATAAATTATTGTTTATTTTACCAAATATAGAAGCCAGTCTAGTTTTTTTTAACCAATAGCTTTTTATAGGAACTTGTTTTTGATTTTTTCAAGGTTTTTAAAAACTTTAAAGTATATCAACAAAAGTTCTAACAGTTTTCTCTTGACATTTTCATTTCTTTTTGAAAATATTTTTTAGTGAGACAAATCTACTTCATAATACTTTTGAATGGATTTTTCAAATAAAGGTTTTGAACTAATTAAAGATGTTTACATTTTGTAGAATTAGTTGCTATAATTGAAATAGTATTTGATGTAATTTTCTATTAAAATTTATATTTGCTTCTAATTTATTTAAACTTAATTTTCTCAATTAAGTGAACAGCAGTTTTTTGAAACAAAATCTAATAACAATTTTTTTTTTTATAAAGCTTTTGATTACACAAAAGAGTTTTGTGAAGAAACAGTTTGTAAATCTCTAACTAGAACAAGTAGCACAAGGATGCCTAATATTAAAATATTCAGTGGTTCTTCCCACACTGATCTCGCCCAAAAGATTGCCAATCGTCTCAACAATCACCTTGGTAATGTAGTGTCTAGAAAGTTTAGTAACCAAGAAACTTGGTAAGATGAATTTTTCAAAATTAATTGATGTTTAATTGGTGAAATTTTAGTGTTGAAATTGGTGAAAGTGTAAGAGGTGAAGATGTTTATATCCTTCAAAGTGGCTGTGGGTCTATCAATGATAATTTAATGGAACTTCTCATTATGATTCATGCTTGTAAGATTGCTTCAGCTCATAGAGTTACTGCTTTGATTCCTTTATTTCCATATGCAAGACAGGACAAGAAAGACAAGGTTTGAGTTCAGAAGTCTTCTCGAAATTATTCTTTTTAACACTTTTTTTGATCTTTTTAAAACATGTCTTCAACATCAAAATATTTGTTCTCTTCTGATCACCTTTGAAACTTTGATTTTTTTAGTTGTTTTTCAGTTAACTTTTTTATTTTTGCTTCTTTTGTTTTTTATTTAACTAAAAAATTCCACTTCTTGTTTTTTTGCCTTTTTTATCTTTACTTTGCTGGTTTTTTGAAATCAGTCACTACAAGATATTTCGACCGATTTAAAAACTTGTAAACAAGCTTTAAAACCAAATATCTCAATTACAAATTACTTTGTCTAATTTTATCTCAGACAAAATCTTTTCTTGAAAGCTTCCCACGCTTTTTAGGGTTTTGATAATAAATCAACTTTTTGTTTAGTTGATAGATTTCTTTTCTTTGAGTTTTTTTTTCATCTTAAGCATCTTTAAGAAGCAGACTTCTCTTAAACTGTTCACTTGTAGAGCCGAGCACCGATATCTGCAAAGTTGGTGGCCAATATGTTGTCCATAGCTGGGGCTGACCACATCATAACCATGGACCTACATGCGTCTCAGATTCAGGTAAATATTGATTAATTAATCATGATTCAAGTTCAATGTGTCCCCATCAAACTCTTGCGTCCTTCTCTCATCATCCTCTTGTGTCCTTCTCTCATCATCCAGTTACAATAGAATTTCCATCACGACTGTCTCTGCGTGAGGAACAATAGCTTTAAAGTTGGAACAAAGCCCACTCATGTCTAGCACACAATCAGACTTGTTATTCAATTGTAAGCATCTAAAAAGAGTAAATCTCATTGAAAAGAAACCCTTAAACAAATAAAGAGGCTGGAGTAAACTCAAACGACAACATTTCAAACAAATTTGTGAAACTAAAATAGAAAACTTCTTTCAAGTTGTTTTACTTTCTATTTTAGTTAACCAATCGTGTGTTTGTTATTAAAGGGTTTCTTTGATATTCCTGTTGATAATCTCTATGCTGAACCAGCAGTTCTCAAATGGATTCGACAAAATATTGAGGAATGGAAATCTTCCGTGATTGTGTCTCCAGATGCTGGAGGTGCTAAACGGTGAGCATCTTCATCTTCTCATCCTATTTTTAACTTGTTGTTCTCCTCAAATGAGTTGTAACAATTTTTAACAGCGTTCTTGAGACCCGAGAAAGCTCCATGTTGTCAGGATTGTGAGTCTCTTTGTGACGTCATCTTTCATCTTCTATCATTTCATTAACTCTTCTTCTTCATCTCAAATAGTCTTCTTGATCATCTTATGACGTTTTCAGCTTTAGTAGAGACTTCTTTGATATATTTGAAATAATTTTTCAGTTTTTTGACAAAAATTTTTTGTTTTTATTTCAAGTTTCACTTCCAGATAAATTCAAATAGAAAATTACTAATTTCAATAGTTTTCTTTTTCTTATCTCAACTTTTTATACAATTTACTGATAACCTCTTTAGTGGTGTGGTATCTAATCTTGACATTGTAATTATTTCAGCTTTAAACTAATTTTCAAAAGTTCTTATGTCAAATCTTTCATAGTAAAATGTTGAAGGAAATTTAGTTGAAACGTTTACAGACGTCTGTGAAAACTAATCAGTGATGGTTTGTGGTAGGGCTTGTATAAGCCTTCTTGTAGATGTGTTGTTGACGTCATTCATTCAATCTTATTTCATCTTAATGTTAAACAACAATTCTTCAATCAATCAAACTTGCAGCTGTTGTTACATTTCAATTAGTTACATTTAGTTTTCAACAGCTTCTTCATATCTCATCCTTCTATCAACTTACAACCCATAAAATCCAATCTTTTATCTGCAGTGTCACATCAATAGCGGATCGCCTTAATGTCGACTTCGCCCTAATTCACAAGGAACGAAAACGCGCGAATGAGGTTGATCGAATGGTGCTTGTTGGTGATGTTAAAGACCGAGTAGCTATCCTTGTTGATGATATGGCAGATACTTGTGGAACTATCTGTTGTGCTGCAGAGAAGTTTGTTTCAACTTCCAACCCTTGAAACTTCTTCTAATCACTTTATTTATAGATTGGTGATGGCAGGAGCATCGAAGGTTTATGCTATTCTTACACATGGAATCCTAAGTGGCCCTGCACTTGCTAGAATCAATAAAGCTCCGTTTGAAGCTGTTGTTGTAACCAACACGACTCCACAAGATGAGCATGTTCGTGGTTGTGATAAGATCAAGGTTAGGAAGACTTATTAGTGGTTAACTTGAAGTGACTTTCTACTTTAGTGGTCGTTATCTATTTTTAAAAATTGACCACTTAGCAAAAGTAAAAAGATAAACAGCAAAAAAAAGGGCAACATCTTGGACTTTCTCTGTCTACTTATTTGATGCGAACTTCATCTTTTTAGGTCATCGACATCTCGCCAATTCTAGCTGAAGCTATTCGAAGAACTCACAACGGAGAATCGGTATCTTATCTCTTTAGTAACGCTCCGTTGTAGTTGGATGTTGTGATCTACCTGTTCAACTTGAAAGTCTACCACCACAGCGGTTGATACAATCCTACGTTCATAACTTAAAAATTCAATTTCTAAACTGTCAATATTTGTAGAATACTTTAAAGTTATTCTATCTGCTTAGCATTTGAATATTGCAGCAGCCTCGGTTCTAAACCTTCTTCTTGAAATCTTTTTCTTCTCATATTGTAAACAGATGTTTCTTCTCCTAAATGAGAAGCTTGTTTTTTTGTCATGTAATAAAATTTTAATGTTAAATTCGAGATTTATCTCATTTCAAACTAACCAATTGTAAGATTCGAATTTTCAACAAGCTGAAATTTTAAAGTTTATCTGATGATAAAGAGATTTCAGCTTAATGATTCATCTCAAAAGGTCTTTAGAAGAGTGAATTCTGGCGGACTTTTATTTTCAACTTTAGCAGTAAATTGTTCAGTTTTTCTCCATCTTTTATTGAGTAGTGGTTTTTAGCTGAAGCCAAAAACGTCATCGACCTTTTAAGTCAAAATTTCTCATTTGTAGATCCTTTGAGAGATTTTGTAAAAGATCAAATCTTTCGGATTAGAATTTCTTCTGGTTGAGTTTCAATTCAAATATTTTTTTGATCGAATTCGTTTAAAGAGTTTTTGAAAGCAAATCACTTCGACTAACACTTGACAACTTAAACTACATCAGACAGACAAATCGATCTTAACTGAAAATCTATTTCATTTTCAAACGTTCAAACTTCTAATTTCCTTTTTAATAACAAGATACTAATAAATAGAAAATCAATTATTAATTTTTCTCATTTGCAAAAAATATTTTTCTACATCAGGTTATTTGTAAGAGGAATTTAACTTTAAAAAGTTTTAAGTTTAAACTTCCAGTAATTGATTAATTTGAAATCGAAGCAGGAAGCGATTTCTGAAAGTTTCTTTTCACATTTATTGAAACTCATTGAAATTAAATCTGTTTTTCCAAAAAAGTATATTTGCCCTCTACCATTAGTTTCAGGACTTTTAAATTGGCTTAAGCAATTTAAATTCTTAATCTGAAATCTATTTAAACTTGAAAAGATAATATTCACAAACGTTTAAGAAGTACAAGTTGTTTATATATTTGTTAATTATCAATCTTCTGCTAAATGTTTTCAGTCCAAATAAAATTATCAAAATGTTTTATTGATTTAGGAGTTGAAAATGAAGCTTCGATTCATATGCAATTATTGATAAAATATTTTGGAGTTTAAGATATAAATATATCCAATTATATAAATCCAATAAATGGATTTAAAATATAAAACTTTTTTAGTATTCTTAGATAAAAACTATTTTATTTTCACACGGCTTTATGTGATTATATATTTTGAAAAATGAAAAACAATTTATAAATTACAAAATTTTATTGACGAGTGATAAGTGAAGCCAGAATCGTCATCGACCTTTTTAGCTCAAAATTTCTCATTTGTAGATGATAGAGTTTAGAAGCACTGACTTCTTCAATGACCTCGACATCCAAATAAGACGCGAGGTACAAAGATTCTTGGTTTCTCATGTTTTTTTACCTTTTAAACCTCTTGTTTTATCGTCTTGTTTTATTCTCATAAGAATAGGTTATTAAAAAGTTTCATTAAAAATAAAAGCTAATTGATAATTAGTGACTTTGGCATCAATAACCGATAAATGATATCCAGCAGATAGATATTATTAGAGAAGACTAAAACATTAAAATTATTACCAGTAAACTTTGATGTTACTGACAACACACTCGCAATATTGGAAGAAATTAAAAACTTTCTTGAGACTCTTTCCTTTAACAGAAGGTTGCTATTGAAAACTTTACTTAAAAATTAAAAATGAAGAAATGGTTAGTGTGTAGAGCTTGCATCCTTTTGAAATACTTTTAGAAAATGTTAATTTTTCAAAAACTTTGTCTCCATCATCAGAGGTATAAATCATGGGTTTATTTATCATTTATGATGAACCATTCACAATATCAACACCAGAAGATGCCTTTTCTTGTAAAGTATCCACAAAATCAGAAGATGCCTTTTCTTGTAAAGTATCCACAACACCAGAAGATGCCTTTTCTTGTAAAGTATCCACAAAATCAGAAGATGTCTTTTCTTGTAAAGTATCCACAAGACCAGAAAATGCCTTTTCTTATAAAGTATCCACAACACCAGAAGATGCCTTTTCTTGTAAAGTATCCACAAGACCAGAAGATACCTTTTCTTGTAAAGTATCCACAAAATCACAAGATGCCTTTTCTTGTAAAGCATCCACAAAATCAGAAGATGCCTTTTCTTGTAAAGTATCCAGAACACCAGAAGATGCCTTTTCTTGTAAAGTATCCACAAGACCAGAAGATGCCTTTTCTTGTAAAGTATCCAAAAGACCAGAAGATGCCTTTTCTTGTAAAGTATCCACAAGACCAGAAGATGCCTTTTCTTGTAAAGTATCCACAAAATCAGAAGATGCCTTTTCTTGTAAAGTATCCACAAGACCAGAAGATGCCTTTTCTTGTAAAGTATCCACAAGACCAGAAGATGCCTTTTCTTGTAAAGTATCCACAAAATCAGAAGATGCCTTTTCTTGTAAAGTATCCACAAGACCAGAAGATGCCTTTTCTTGTAAAGTATCCACAAATCAGAAGATGCCTTTTCTTATAAAGTATCCACAACACCAGAAGATGCCTTTTCTTGTAAAGTATCCACAAGACCAGAAGATACCTTTTCTTGTAAAGTATCCACAAAATCACAAGATGCCTTTTCTTGTAAAGCATCCACAAAATCAGAAGATGCCTTTTCTTGTAAAGTATCCACAACACCAGAAGATGCCTTTTTTTGTAAAGTATCCACAAGACCAGAAGATGCCTTTTCTTGTAAAGTATCCACAAAATCAGAAGATGCCTTTTCTTGTAAAGTATCCACATCACCAGAAGATGCCTTTTCTTGTAAAGTATCCACAACACCAGAAGATGCCTTTTCTTGTAAAGTATCCACATCACCAGAAGATGCCTTTTCTTGTAAAGTATCCACAAGACCAGAAGATGCCTTTTCTTGTAAAGTATCCACAAAATCAGAAGATGCCTTTTCTTGTAAAGTATCCACAAAATCAGAAGATGCCTTTTCTTGTAAAGTATCCACAACACCAGAAGATGCCTTTTCTTGTAAAGTATCCACAAAATCAGAAGATGTCTTTTCTTGTAAAAAATCCACAAGACCAGAAAATGCCTTTTCTTATAAAGTATCCACAAAATCAGAAGATGCCTTTTCTTGTAAAGTATCCACAACACCAGAAGATGCCTTTTCTTGTAAAGTATCCACAAAATCAGAAGATGTCCTTTTCTTGTAAAGTATCCACAAAATCAGAAGATGCCTTTTCTTGTAAAGTATCCACAACACCAGAAGATGCCTTTTCTTGTAAAGTATCCACAAAATCAGAAGATGTCTTTTCTTGTAAAGAATCCACAAGACCAGAAAATGCCTTTTCTTATAAAGTATCCACAAAATCAGAAGATGCCTTTTCTTGTAAAGTATCCACAAATGCAGTATCCAGATGCCTTTTCTTGTAAAGTATCCACAACACCAGAAGATGCCTTTTCTTGTAAAGTATCCACAACACCAGAAGATGCCTTTTCTTGTAAAGTATTCACAAGACCAGAAGATGCCTTTTCTTGTAAAGTATCCACAAAATCAGAAGATGCCTTTTCTTGTAAAGTATCCACAAGACCAGAAGATGCCTTTTCTTGTAAAGTATCCACAAAACAGAAGATGCCTTTTCTTGTAAAGTATCCACAACACCAGAAGATGCCTTTTCTTGTAAAGTATCCACAACACCAGAAGATGCCTTTTCTTGTAAAGTATCCACAAGACCAGAAGATGCCTTTTCTTGTAAAGTATCCACAAAATCAGAAGATGCCTTTTCTTGTAAAGTATCCACAAAATCAGAAGATGCCTTTTCTTGTAAAGTATCCACAACACCAGAAGATGCCTTTTCTTGTAAAGTATCCACAACAGAAGATGCCTTTTCTTGTAAAGTATCCACAAAATCAGAAGATGCCTTTTCTTGTAAAGTATCCACAACACCAGAAGATGCCTTTTCTTGTAAAGTATCCACAAAATCAGAAGATGTCTTTTCTTGTAAAAAATCCACAAGACCAGAAAATGCCTTTTCTTATAAAGTATCCACAAAATCAGAAGATGCCTTTTCTTGTAAAGTATCCACAACACCAGAAGATGCCTTTTCTTGTAAAGTATCCACAACACCAGAAGATGCCTTTTCTTGTAAAGTATCCACAACACCAGAAGATGCCTTTTCTTGTAAAGTATTCACAAGACCAGAAGATGCCTTTTCTTGTAAAGTATCCACAAAATCAGAAGATGCCTTTTCTTGTAAAGTATCCACAAAATCAGAAGATGCCTTTTCTTGTAAAGTATCCACAAAATCAGAAGATGCCTTTTCTTGTAAAGTATCCACAAAATTAGCTTTTAGATATTAATACCAATTACTTTTAAATTTCTCACAAAATTATAATCTTCTTACTTCTGTGATATCTCAATTTTAAACTTTTAATAATGACTACCATTAAATTGTTTTTATAAAACATTTGAAACATGAACTCGCAAAAATAAAAATTAATCAAAAACTCACAAAGTTGATATTCGAACAATAATTACTACCATTAATGTAACTGTAATTCGATCATTTGATAAAATTCACTTACATTCATAATTTGTAAGTTTCATTTTTCGATAAGACTGCACATCTCGTCAATCGAAAAATTAACTTTTATTTATGACTCATATAAAAATTTATTTAAAATCTAAAATATGACAAAAATAAAATAATCTTTCAAGTTTTTGTTATTTTATTGCGGTTAACTTTTTAAAATAATCCTATAAAACTAATTATATAGAAAATTAAAGGTATAATTCAAGTATTCGTTCAAGTATTTGTTAAAATCTCATTAATTTCTCAGCCAGCGGATCATCCGCAAAGTGGCGGTAGAGAGTTTAGGAGTAAGTAAGAAGTAAGCCTTGACGGTTTTATTTTGTTGTTTCCGTAGATCATTTAAACTTTTGAAGATATTCAAATAAGCGCGTATGTCGATGAAATAGGGCCCACTAACCACTCATACAACAGGGGTTACCGGAGCAGATAGATCTCTGACTCCAGCTTCATTCGGTTAAGTAGAAGAGAGTTTCTCGGGCACGTGAGACTGAATATACACGCTAGAGCGCGCAACTAGAGGTCGAATTTCACCTAAGGGGCGGAACTGCCCAGGATGCCCAGACAAACGTGAGAGTCTGGCCCACATACTTTAAGTATGAAGAAGATCAAAGAACCATAAAATATTTCACCATAATGTCGTTGGAATCATCAACAAACTGCAGAAACTTGTCTTCCACGACAAAACGGAGGCATGGATCCCGTCAAAGGAAGCTTTGTAAAGCGAGACATCGTGACGTTTAACAGGGAAACCAACAAGATTCTAATAGCAGATCCATCGATTGTTGCAGGTGGTTGTGATTTGGAGAAAGCCGAACGAGACAAGCAAGAAAAGTATAAAATCCCAGAAGCTTTGCGATGGTCGTCACCTGGTGTTGACGCAATGTGATTTCTGCCCAGTTCTCTGAATGTCAACGTGAAGATATTCAAATAAGCGCGGGTTAACGGCGGGAGTAACTATGACTCTCTTGAGGGAACGCTTCTTAGTGGCGAAAGTTGGTAATTGCAGCTGATAATCCTAGGCTGCAAGCCAAGACCCCTTACTCCATCTACAAGATCGGAGAAGCGGCCGGTTTGCTGAGCAGAGGAGCTCGTTTCCGGCGACGTTATTCAAAACGTCGAACAAAAATAAATAAAAACTAGACTGCGTATGACCTCATCATACGATTACTAGTAATTTATGGTGAACAGATGAATCCTGTTTCTCATCTGGCGGAGATGTGCCAGATTAGTAGTTGAATCTGGGTACAATAGAACCTTGGAATTAATTAAAGTCTCGCGTCTTTGGGTTTGTACGACTCACGGGGTTCCTCATAGGCACGCGCCTAACTCTGTTCAATTCTAACTAGTCATTCACTGAGCTACCTCCGTCACTTCAACGCACCCTGGCTATCACTACAAGGTCGCAACATTCATTTACGTCATCAGAAGCACGTAGAAGGAGCCCTACGTCGCGGTCACGTTGTTCAAAGCGCTCCTCATGTGCTTCTCAATCCACAGCCGGTTCTTCATCAAGCTTCTACTTTAATGCATCTTAATCCTTCCTTCAAACTTTGTAACCAATGTTCATTTCTTTTTGCGTCACGTAAACCGGATTTTACGTCATTAAAGAAGTCGACGATTGTTGCTAAGCTGCCAATAGAGGGCGATCTTGCATAAATTCCAACTTATTTCTAATTGGGGATCCAATTTTAGCGAGAAAATGATAAAGATAATTGAAAAGGATCTTGTTAACATAGAAGGTTGCGATAGAAGTAGACATCTTAAAAGGTTTAGCAAGTAACTAATAGATTCAATAAAAATCAATTTAACTATTTTAAACTGTTGTTTTAATAAGCATTCGATTTTATTAATTACAATTCTTACAACTAAAAACTTTTCAATCATTCAAATTAACATCACAACAAATCAAGTGAATTAAACTTTTATTAAAACAACAAAATAAACAATTTTAACAAATAAACAAAAAGTTGAACAAACAAAAGTTTCATAAATTTATTTGTGAGTTATCAGATGATTTTTTAAACGAGAAGGACAAATAAATCCTTTTTTACAAACGCTGCAGTTGTATTGGAAATTTCTGGTGTGGATACTGATTTCGTGTTGCTTCAAATTAGGTAATTGCAAAAATGATTTTGAGCAAAACTTGCAATGAAACAACTTCTTGCCTGTGTGGATTCGCTTATGTATTGTAAGATTACACGATTGCCCAAATGACTTTCCACATTCGTGACAAACAAAAGCGTTTTGCTTCTCGTGAGTAGTACGAATGTGTCTTTGTTTGCTACCTTTATGACTAAACGATTTTTCGCAAATCTCACATTGATACGTCTTCTTTAAGTGAACTGACTCATTATGCTTGTTGAGGTTACTTTTTATTCCAAAGCGTTTTCCACACAAGCGACAAACAAATGCTTTCTGTTTACTGTGAGTCAATTGGTGCTGCTTGAGATTTCCTTTTAGATCAGTAGAATAGTCACAGAGATTACATGGATATTTTTTATCAGTTGAATGTTTTCTCTTAAGATGAAATTCAGAAACTTTCTTATCAGCAAAAATGTCTTCACAAAACTCGCAGTGATAAAGATCAGCTGCAAAAAAAGTTTTTATTACAAAATTAATTTTGTTCTATTACTAGAAACATTAATAAGATATTTTTATGCGAATAATTGAAAAAGTTTAATTTACTTGTTTTGAGTAATTCATGATTCGTTTTCAATTTCTTTATTTCTTTTTGAGGACTTTTAGCTGGAAAACGTTACTTGTAGTTATTCATAAAATTGTTTTTATAACTAATTAGATGACTTAAATTTTTCGATTTTTTAAATAAAGTTATTAAAATTATTTAATTTTCTATTACTAAATAAATATCTTCTCACCATTATCATTTGTATCTTCTTTATTTAGAGCATCTTCAAAATCTTCTTTATTTTCATTATCAAGCATTTCTTCATTATTCGTCGAATCTTCATTGTCATCTTTATCACAATCACCAAGAACATTCTTCATTTGATCTTCATCATCACAACTATCAAGAACATTTTTGATTTGATCTTCATTTCCATTTTCAAAATCGCTATTATTAACATCATTTAGGTCTACATTGTCAAGAACATTCCCATCAAAATTTTCATAATCATCAAATTTAACAACATCTTTAACAGAATCTTTATCAACAGCATCATCATCCAATTTATTTTGATTGTTAGCTTTATCGGTCAATTGAAGTTGTTCTTGAATAGCTTCAGAACATTCTGTAACAATAAGATCAATTAAAAACCTCCAGTACAACTTGTATTGGTCATGTTAAGGCTTTTAGAGCTATTATTGATCAAAGCAGATATATATAATAAATACCTTATATGATTATGATATATTATCTAAAATTTAAATGGGTTACTATTGGTCATAAACATTTTCTTGAATGTGATTACTTATAACACTAGAAACATTATAACTGTAGTATAGAAGTTGTACTTAAAAAGATTTACTTTCCAACTTTCTTCTTGTAGCCTCTGGTTGATTAAAACAACTTTCACATCCACCACAATCTTCATTACCAGTTCTTGATTCTTTGAAATCTAATTTGTTGTTTAAATTTAAACATTTTGTAGAATATATAGTTCTATCACAATTTTTTTTACTCAAGCAAAAAGACTAATAAAGAAAGAAACGGATCAGACGATAATAAATCAGATAGAGTAACCTTCGACAATCAAACCAAGTTGACCAAAGATGTTTGTAAAGTATTGGAAATAAAGGACCAAGTATAAATAAGGAAAAAGATTTGAAAATATATATATACAAAAAATGCAAATTTGTGATTCTAGTTAACGATAGAATAGTAAAAACTAATTCAGTAGTTGAATCATGCAAAAATGTTGGATATAGATGTTGCCTAATGATAATTCTTTGATGTTAAAAAATAAAGAGAGATTTTTTAGTGTCTTAGATGTAACGCATTTAAAAATCTTTGTTCGGCTGCAAGCTTGTTATTTAAAAAGTAACATTTGTGATAATTCAATTATCCGCATTTTAATGTGTTAAAACTCGAATATGTATGATTTTGAAAAGAGTTAAAAAGTTACAATCATAAAAAAGTTATATTGAAAGTGAGAGCAGCTACAAAACCAACCATTTTTGTCAAAGTTGTTTGCAAAAAATGGCCTACTCCAGTTCATATCATTATAATTAATAACTTTAATTAAACTTTCATTTATTGTTAAACTATTACCATCTGTTTGAAATAAAAATAATGAAAATAAAGTTTCAATGTCAATTTTTTATTAACCCATTTTAAACAATTTAAAAATAACAGGATAAAAATATTATTAAAAATACAAACTAAAGTAAAAACATACTTACTTATATCATCAATTAGATTATCCAAAATACTCTGAAAAATTAGAGTTAGACCTTTGAATATAACAAATAATTATTATGAATTATAGCTTACCCTGAGATTCCATTGAGTAGCTTGTTGATCTGTTAGAGTAGGATCATTTTGCTGTTCAATTGAATCCTTAGAATTACCTAAAATAAATCAAGAAAAGTGATTTCTAACACAGCTAACATAATAAACAATATCTAACTTGATAGGATTAATTTTTCGCCGTTTTCTTTATCAATGACTTCAATATTTGAAACCTTCTGCTGTTAAAAAAATATGAGAGCTTGCAACTAAGCTGATGTCAAAACTCAAACCTTCCTGTTGTTATCTTTGAAACTTGTTAAAGTTTTTCTTTTTCTAGCTGAAACTGAAGAATCTTTTGAGGCTAATTTTCTCTTTACAGTCTAAAAACAAAACAAAATAGTCTCTAAGACTTTTTGAAATATATATCAGATAACTATAACTGTTATGACAAGTAACACACAATTAGGATCAAACTGACATCATATATCACTTATATGTAACCTGACTCACCTTATTAGAAGACTTGGTCAGTTTTTTTGAGGGTTCTATGTTTACAAGATGGCGATTATTTTCATTTTCTAAGTAGTAAAATTTGTTTAGCTATTTTATGTTACTTTGATAGTTTTTCATATGCGTCATTACCTTCGTTTTCACAATTGTTGAATTCTAATTTTGCTCCTGAAATTAAATTTTGTTCCTTCTTAGTTTTGAGAAAAGTTTTATATGAACACTCAAAAAATAAAAAAAGGGATACAATAGATTATGATAAGCTTTATAAAAAGATATTATAAGAGCTCATATCTAATCTTAAAGTAGCAAATAGATAGTTTCTCACTTGTAGTTATTTTTTTTAAGTTCATGATGCTATTCAGTATCCGGCTGCTACCACAGTTCAACCTTAAAAATAAAAAAAAGTTGCTTAACGTTTCTGTTCACCACAAATTATTCAAATTTGAATAAAACTTTCGGTTTATAAAACTTGTTCAACTATTTAATTAATAAACTAAATAAAATATGATAGAAACAATAATAAGATAATAAGAATATGAAAAAACTGTAAAAAATTGAATAATAAAAAAATAACTTCAATTGGACCATTAAAATGAATAAGCAAACGGAGCTGTCATTACAAAACCCTCCTAAAGAAAATAAATAATAAAAACATAAATTTTGAAATAGTTGCTACAAGTTTGAAAGATGAAAAAGTAAAAATCTTACTCTTCAAATGAAGTCATTCTCGATACTCCGTTTTTTTTCTGTTTATACAAAAGACTTGATTAAATTCTAGAAATGATGAAAACCTCTTTTTTAATATTAACAGAGTCACAAACAAATTTGAGCAACTTTTATTCAAAACAGGAAACAGACAATTAGGAATAATTAGCAACTACAACTAACTAATTGTAAATTTAAAATACTAATTTTCTAATACCTGTGACCTTCGCACTGCCTTTTTAGAAGTATTTTCTGCCGATTTTGTTAAATAATAATGAAGAACACAGTCGCCATAAAACTAAAAAAACAAATAGAAAAAATTATTTTGCATTTCTTTCGAACAGATTTTTAAAAGAAAATTTTTGAGCCTTTTTAAGATGACTTTTTTTTATTGATCAATTTCTATCTATTTATTTTCAAGTTACTTACAATTATCAAAAAAAAATTTTTTCCAAATTTCGATTTTACATTTCTATGCAAAATGTTTTGTTAGAAACGAATAACAAATAGTAACTGAAGAAAGAAAAACACCAACCTAACCCAAAGAAGACTTAAAGAATAGAAGTTATATGTAGATCAAGTTTTTTTTTATTTCAACAATATAGAATATTTGTTGAGTTATATTAAACGATTAACCTTTATTTCATTATTACTGGAAATCTACTTTGAGAAAAAGCATTAGAAACAGACCTTTTCTTTGATTTTCTCAGCAATACGGTCAAACTGCTTTTTATGTCTTTGAAAATGTTTAATAAAAATGCTGTGCTCTTTATCACTCCATTTACTATTCATGTGATTCTAAAAATAATGATAATTGAGAATAAAATTGTTTTTACTATTTAGAGAACCTTTTACTAACCTTATAATACTCCATACAATTATGAAGAATAGTTTTATCATATGAAATTTTCACATGAGGATATGAATGTAGTTGTCCGATTATAGCTGCGTTTTCCTATTAATTTTAAAGTTATGACTATTTTTCGAATAGTTTATAAACAATCAACCATCAAAAAATTACCTTTTTAAATTTGTCTTTCGTTTTGGGCAAAAAATGTTCTACGTCAGTAGATAGATTAATCATCTTTCTCTTTATATTTAAACTATATTTATCTATAAATATATATTTTTTATTTTATTTATAAACTATATTTAGCTATATATGCAAATGTATCTTAATCAATTGATGTATCTTAATTGATTCATACTAAATGAACGAAAATTTGTTGAAATAATTTTATTTTTATTGTAAGGTTGTTTTAGTACAAGGTATGGTTTATAGATTTAAAAATTATCATAAAGATAAATTAATAATAAAATTAATAAAGTAAATTAATCATAAAGTGATGAGTATAAAATATAATTGCTTATAAATTAAAGTACATCGTATATAGAATTTATATTGAAAGAGCTAAACCTATTTTACTTCTAATGTAAGAATATTATTATATTAAATATTAGTAATAATTAAATAAAAGTACAAAGAAAAATAATTTCATTACATATAATAAGTTTAATTTAAAAAATCAAACTTAATGACAAATATGGCCGTTACATTATTAAAAGCAGTTCAATATATGAAACTTCTATAAACAATTTAAATTATTTAATTTATTTAATTTATATAAAAATGTGTAAAAATATCTATAAACAACTTTCAAAGTAGAAGTAATTTTTTTTTAAATCTTATTAAAAAATAATGAAAATGAAAATCACTGCAATAATAATCTATAATCAAAAATTTACATATTGTTTATTAATTAACATGATGTAAGACTGTTCTTTAATGGTTAAAAATAAAACTAAAATAATCTGATATTAAAAGTTATAAAATTAAAAATTAAAGTTTGATGCTATTTTCTGTAAGATTGAAGCAAAAGAATCTAACAGATTTAGAATAAAATAATCTCTTAAGTATTTTTTAAATATTCTTAAGTATTTTTTAAATATTACAATATATTTCATCGTCTTTATATCTAAAATAAAAGCAAGTTTAAACAAAAGTTTTAATTTTGATTTCATTAGTCTAATTAACAAAATGTATAAAGTTACAAAAGGTCTAAATGGAAAAAAAAAAGCGGCGGAAAGACGCGCGCGTTACCAACCGAATTCGTATCTCGCTTTCTCAATTTTGTCTTCATTACTAAAACCCAAAAGTTCAAAAAATTTGCTTCAAAATTAAAAACTTTCAAAAAAATTTGAAAAGAAAACAAAATGAAACAATAGATTTCATTTCAATTTCATTTATAGAAGATTTTCACTTCTACAAACGGAAAGTAACAAACAAAAACACACCCGTACTACTCACGAGAAGAAAAAACTTTTGTTTGTAATGATTGTGGAAAGTCGTTTGGTGAATCAGGTAGTCTGACAAAACACAAACGAATCCACACATGCGAGAAGTTGTTTCATTGCAAGTTTTGCTCCAAATCATTTACAGATTCATCTAGTTTGAAACAACACGAAATCAGTAACCACACCAGAAATTTCCCATACAACTGCAGCGTTTGTAAAAAGGGTTTACGTGTCCTACTACCTTAAGAAAGCATCTGAGAACTCATAATTATTTTTATTAAACTTTGGTTTATTTATTCAACTTTTTGTTTATTTGTAAAAATTGTTTATTTTGTTGTTTTATTAAAAGTTTAATTTAGTTTAAAAATTTTCGCCAAAAATGTTAGAAGCTGTAACCATTGATGGAGAAGTGTAAATATTTTTGGAGAAAAATCGCGGCGGTAAATTTTTTATACTGTTTTTTAAATATTAAAATATAATTTTCTTTTCCACTTTAAATTATTTTTTCTGAAAGGATTTTTATTTAAGTCGCTTACTACAGTTATACAATTTTAAAATTTAGATAAAACAATAAGTCATTGCCAAGTAATTTATTGTTATTAGCAAATGATTTTTCGGTTGGTCATAACAATTACGTTAACTTAAAAGACTTTATAAATATATCTACTGAATATACTATATTACTACGTAATAATTATTTAATGGATTTGTGACAAACAGATGTTTTGTTCTTCCATCTAGCAACGATGTCTCATCTAATTTTTCTTGTAGTTTCGCCAACTGGCGCAATTATTGATGGAATGGCAAACTCTAATATGGTCCCCGTGGTAGCCAACCAAGTACACAGAATCGCGTGTCACGCATTTAATGCTAATCCAGCTGCTACATTTCAACGGGAAAACGTGAGTCGAAATTTTCGTCACTATCACCACCCTAACAACTTGTACTTGTAGATGGACAAGTCGTAGATAAAAATATGACGATTTCTTCTGACTAAATCTGATAGTCTGCTTCGCAGGTAGAAAGTCAACTGACTAGCTACTTGTTATGTAATTATCGAAATTGCAACGAACAAATCTTAAATGATAGAGAATTCAGTTTTTCTTCGAAAAATATCCCAATCAAAAATCAGTTTAAACTGTTTAAATGGTTACACAAAAAAGTTCATTAACGAAAGTTGTTTACTTTAAGAGTTCATTTATGCAAATCAGTTGCGTTTTACATCCAAATCATCAGAAGCAGACTTCAAACTCAAACCGTATAATTTCTTCCACAAATCTTCTCTTTCTCTTTGCCTCTCCAGTTCTCTGCAAGAAACAAATTAGATGAAAGTTTTTGTTAAACTAAAAGTGTTAAAAAAAACTCAGTAAAATGCTTTTAAGTTAAAACCTGAAGTGTTTATTGGTATTAAAAATAGTTTTTTATTGATTTGAAAGAAGTATTTCAGAGAAACTTTCTATTAAAGCTTCGATTTTGCCACTTACATTTTGAAAGTATTTCAAAATGAACTGAAGAAAGTTTTAGTTAATCAGTTTAGATCAAATATGAGTTTGAGATAAAATTAAGATATTTACTTTTTATAAATAACTTTTGATATTTATTTCCTGATAAACAAGCAATTATTTTTGGACAATTTTATTTATTGATTAATCTCACAAATTTTATTTAGTTCAGAAAAAAATATTTTTTTCAGATTAAATTCATTTCATAAAAGTTAAAATCTAAATGTACTCCTATCGATAGTGATGTTAGATTATTAAAAATTTTTGATCTTGTTATCAATTAAGATATATTATAGCATCAAAAAGAAAAAAAGAAACTGAAAAGGAATCCTGAAGTACTCAAAAGAAGTAAATTAAAAATTTTTAAGTAATTGCATAAAAATATCTTATTAATGTTTCTAGTACTAGAATAAAATTAATTTTGTAATAAAAACTTTTTTTGCAGCTGATCCTAATCACTGCGAGTTTTGTGAAGACATTTTTGCTGATAAGAAAGTTTTTGAATTTCAATTTAAGGGAAAACATCCAACTGATAAAAAGTATCCATGCAATCTCTGTGATTTTTCTGCTGATTATGAAAGTTTTCTCAAACGACATCAATTGACTCACAGTAAACAAAAAGCATTTGTTTGTCGCTTGTGTGGAAAACGCTTTGGAATAAAAAGTAACCTCAACAAGCATAATGAGTCAGTTCACTTAAAGAAGGCGTATCAATGTGAGATTTGCGAAAAATCGTTTAATCATAAAGGTAGCAAACAAAGACACATTCGTACTACTCACGAGAAGCAAAACGCTTTTGTTTGTCACGAATGTAGAAAGTCATTTGGTGAATCATGGCATCTTACAAGACACAAACGAATCCACACAGGCGAGAAGTTGTATCATTGCAAGTTTTGCTCCAAATCATTTACAGATTCATCTAGTTTGAAACAACACGAAATCAGCAACCACACCAGAAATTTCCCACACAACTGCAGCGTTTGTAAAAAAGGATTTATTTGTCCTTCTCGTTTAAAAAATCATCTGATAACTCACAAATAAATTTATGAAACTTTTGTTTGTTCAACTTTTTGTTTATTTGTTAAAATTGTTTATTTTGTTGTTTTAATAAAAGTTTAATTCACTTGATTTGTTGTGATGTTAATTTGAATGTTTAAAAAGTTTTTAGTTGTAAGAATTGTAATTAATAAAATCGAATGTTCAATAAACTAATAGTATAAAATAATTAAATCAATTTTTATTAAATCAATTGATTTCATAAAAACTGTTTCATTGAAAAATTCAGATGATGTTTGTGTTTGTTAAATTGTTGGAAATATTTGCAAATCAACTGGGTATAGGAAAATTTCAGTTAAGAGGAGAATTTCAATGATCAATTGTCACAAATTGATTAACTTTTAAGATTTTTTATTTAAAATTTTTTCTCAAAAGTTTTAAAGGTTTAATTTTGTAGATATTTTATTTAAATAGTTTCAAAAATCATTTATTGATAGACGTTTAACTAATAGTTGCTTTTTAGAAATGTCTTTAGTACCTTCGACTATTAAGTCCCATTTATAATATACCTGTACAAATAAAATCTATTACATCATGTCTTTTCAAAATAATGTTTAATTCAAAGATTAAGTCAATTTATATTATACAAATATAATATAAATGAACAAATAAACTTTTTCTTGTCACTGCAACAGTTTATACTACCCGGTTATATCAATTCAATTTAAAATGGCAATAGCCACTTTTGGCATCATCTTGCAATATCAGTATACAAGTCAATTACTTTTACAAACTTTTTCATGAAATGTTATAATTACTTTATATAGTTTTATTTGTGAAATACCAAATAAAGTTTGCCAACTTGAATCTAACAAGTTTTTACATGCGTTAAACAAAGTCAAAATAACATTGTATCCTTTTGAAGTTTGAGACTTTAAAAGGATGATTTATATCCGAGTAAGATGAAGGCCTTAAATCTTTAGATTGTGCTTATCATACTTTATAAAGCAGTTGGTACTCAAACTTAAAGTTGCCTTAAAATGTCCTTTTTATTTGTTTCAACCTGACAGGTTTTTAGCTTTTAGATATTAATACCAATTACTTTTAAATTTCTCACAAAATTATAATCTTCTTACTTCTGTGATATCTCAATTTTAAACTTTTAATAATGACTACCATTAAATTGTTTCTATAAAACATTTGAAACATGAACTCGCAAAAATAAAAATTAATCAAAAACTCACAAAGTTGATATTCGAACAATAATTACTACCATTGATGTAACTGTAATTCGATCATTTGATAAAATTCACTTACATTCATAATTTGTAAGTTTCATTTTTCGATAAGACTGCACATCTCGTCAATCGAAAAATTAACTTTTATTTATGACTCATATAAAAATTTATTTAAAATCTAAAATATGACAAAAATAAAATAATCTTTCAAGTTTTTGTTATTTTATTGCGGTTAACTTTTTAAAATAATCCTATAAAACTAATTATATAGAAAATTAAAGGTATAATTCAAGTATTCGTTCAAGTATTTGTTAAAATCTCATTAATTTCTCAGCCAGCGGATCATCCGCAAAGTAGCGGTAGAGAGTTTAGGAATAAGTAAGAAGTAAGCCTTGACGGTTTTATTTTGTTGTTTCCGTAGATCATTTAAACTTTTGAAGATATTCAAATAAGCGCGTATGTCGATGAAATAGGGCCCACTAACCACTCATACAACAGGGGTTACCGGAGCAGATAGATCTCTGACTCCAGCTTCATTCGGTTAAGTAGAAGAGAGTTTCTCGGGCACGTGAGACTGAATATACACGCTAGAGCGCGCAACTAAAGGTCGAATTTCACCTAAGGGGCGGAACTGCCCAGGATGCCCAGACAAACGTGAGAGTCTGGCCCACATACTTTAAGTATGAAGAAGATCGAAGAACCATAAAATCTTTCACCATAATGTCGTTGGGATCATCAACAAACTGCAGAAACTTGTCTTCCACGACAAAACGGAGGCATGGATCCCGTCAAAGGAAGCTTTGTAAAGCGAGACATCGTGACGTATAACAGGGAAATCAACTAGATTCTTATATATATATCGGAATTATATATCGGAATTATATTTTGGATATTGGATATAGCGACAAAATACTTTACTCTTATACATTTCAAATAAACCACATTTATATATTTAATAGTTTTCAATTTTCTTCTAAATCTTTTCAGTCCACAAATAAAGTTACCAAAATGTTTTATTGATAAGAGTTTAATGTTAAGGTTCGAATCATATGCAATTATTAGAATCTAATAATTAGAACTAACGAGTAACAACGAAGCTGGATAAGCCCAGCGCTGAATCCAAACGCTTTTGGAGTTTAGGGAAATGTAGCGTACGGAAGCGTCCTGTACACCTTGGCCTCTGCCCACGTTCTTCTGATCGAGACCTTATCCCATAACGGGCTTTTAGGCCGCTGGCGGTGGCTGTTGGTCTACTCTGAAGGTTATACCTACAATTATTAATATATAAATCATTATTATATTATACTTATAACTATTTGGTTTTTTATAAGTTTTTACTTCCGACTAGTTAGATTACTTAAAGTTTTTTTTTATTTTCAACTGAAATTATAACAAAACGATTTGATATTCATTTACTAAATAGATTTATTCTAACCTTCATCAGTTTCATTTACATCACCATCTTTCATGTCATCTTCATCACCATCTTGATGTTGATAATTAGATTCTGAAATAATAGACCTTACATATTCTACTTCTGAAGGACTCCAACTGATTTGGTATTGAAGCCTTTTCATGCTAAACCAACGCTGAATTAGCTCATATGAAAGTTTAGTTTTGTCAGATAATTCTTTTAGTTTATCTTCTGACGGATAAGGGAACTCACAAAAAACTTTCAAAAACTCCAACTCAATAGGGGGAGGAATGAACATATCCGCAGGAGTTTCATCAGCAAAACTATAATCATTCTCTATCCACATATCAACTGTTAAGACTCGAACTTCCATTTTATTTAATTACTAAATCTGTTTATAAAAGAAATATTGATAATAACTCAAGTTTAATTGAAAAACAAAATGTTTCTAGAAACTTATATAAACATTTTAATTTATTTAATTTATATTTTAGTTAATTAATATAAAGCTAAATATCAAAATGCGTAAAAATATTTATAAACAAACTTCAAAAAAGAATTAGTTTAATGTAAAGACTGAGAGGGAAAACCTCAACAACTTTTATCTTTTCTTAGTGTTTACAAGCGCTGGAAATCCTTCAAAGCCGAAATCAGATTTACCGAGATATCAAAAGTGATAATATCTTGTTGGGGGTGCAAGGAAACGTGAAATTAAGTGAGTAACTAGTTAGTAGTTGAGTTAGTTGATTGTTTCATTCAATAACTTCATAACTGACTTCGGGTTCTGTACTCAAATAACTCCGGAACAAAGTAAACGATCCACAATGATCAGGACCTCTTATTGGATGGCCCTAAAGTCGTGGCCAGAAAGGCATATGGTCCTAGTCAGTTTGTTGTCTAAACTGACCTCTAAACGAATGAATGCTACTGAGTTGTTGTCGGTGAGTTGAAAGTGCTCTTCTTCTAAACTCTTCTTCCACATCATCCTTTTCAGCTCCTCTGGTGTCTTTAAGACCTCTCATGTTGGCCGCCCGAAGTTATGACGTCATCAAATTTTGGTACAGCTTTAGTATACAAGAAAGATACTAATTACATCTTCCAACTTGTAATTTGCCATTCTTGATTCTCCACTTTTCTTAGAGTCTAACACAAACGCCACCGACCTTTGATCAGTTATCAGGAAGATGTGTTGCCTCATAAGCAAATGAATTTCAAATTCATTCCAGTTTCATTGAAGGTCATTTTTCCGTCTCCGACCAACTTCAGAAACATCTTCGAATACTTTTTGTAATTTATCTAACGAGTCGCCTTCAATAATGACATCATCAAAACAAACTAATATATTTTCAAGCGCTTCGCTTTTTACTACTTCCGTCAATATTCTTTGAAATACTGAACTTCCATTTGTAACTCCAAATTGAAATCATATTCCAGCAATTCACCTTCAACCTCAAAAGCTGTAAACTTCTTGTTTCTTTTAAGTATGGTTATAGACTCGTTTCAAATCATAAAAAGCGAAAATTATGTATTTAGCAAATATCAATCAAGGGTATGAGAAAAGCGCCCCTTTCTATGAAAACATTCACTCACTGTCTGCAACCACCAAAGTATTAGTTGATCCGTTTAAGTTCATTTTTGTGCCTCCGACTGACATCAGAGACGTAGTACCAAAAACATGGATAGTGAATAAACCAAGAATGCAAAATTCAACAATAAAACTCATTTACTCATGTTCATAAGCCAAAAAATCCATGTTCTCTCTGTAACGACTTGGATTTGTAAGCGACTGAAGATTCATCAAAAGTTTGAGACTCTCCTGATCAGACTTTATTGGGTCTTTTTCCACTCAATAACCTCAAAAATAAACTTCAACTCCATATACAGAAAGGTCATTTTTGTGTCTCCGATGAACTTCAGAACTGTAGACGGTAGGAAGCTGTTGTACTAAAGATTTGCAAACTGAACAAGTCCTCCTCGAGTTCTATTGAAGTTAATGCTTCTTCTGCAGCTTCAACTGATCTGCTAGTATTGAAGTATTGGTGTTCCGCTGGGTATCTTCAAGTGGCACGACAAGGTGAAAGACTTCACTGAAAGTGGTTTTAAGAATATCAGCTTTATATATAGAACTTTGTTCAAATAATATGATCAAAAACAACGAGAAATATATTACTAAGACGAGCTTTCAACCTCAAAGGTAATTTCCAATTGAAAACCGCGTAAATAATGATTACCAGCATACTTATGTCAGCGTCAAAATACTTTACTCTTATACATTTCAAATAAACCACATTTATATATTTAATAATATTCAATTTTCTTCTAAATCTTTTTAGTCTACAAATTAAATTACCAAAATGTTTTATTGATTTAAGAATTTATTGTAAAAGCTATAAAAATTTTTATTATTTAATCTTTCTGTTTAATCTACTTCTTAAAATAAAAAATAATGTTTGAATGCTCAAAACTGAGATAAGAATAAATGTTTTATTTAATAACGATTTTTAAAAACTCAAATATTGATCTAAACACAACAGAAATGGCAAAGTCGATATAATGTCATTTGGAGAATCATTAAAAATTTAAACAAGGCTGTACTTTTAGAATTAACTTCTAAAATTGATGATTTAGAGTATTTCATAATATAATAAATTTATTTTTAAATGTTTGGTTTTGCAATTAACTTTAATAAATAATCTCAATAGTTGTTTATCAGGGGAATTCCCGTACTTTGAGTTGTTTTTTGCAACATTACTAAAGTTAGAAAATAACTTTCAGAATATTTAATCTGTTTTGTCATTTTTATTTATAATAGACATTGATAAAAAAAACTTTACATTTTCATCAAATGCTTTTTATATTAAAATTAAAGGTAGTATAAAAACTATTTTCATTTATATTAATTATTATATTTTGTATGGTTTAATTTACTAACATTAAAAATATTTATTATATTGTAAATAATTTTAATAAAATACTTTGAATGTTTATATTATTATTACATAAATTGTTTGTTAATATTTTAAATGAATATTTAAATAAAATCAAAATTGGTTTTTCTTCTACATTATAAACTTATTTTTTATAAAATTAGAATTTTAAATAAATTTTTAATTGTTTTAAATTTTCTATTTAATATGAACCAATATTAATCTGACCTTTTAATTTTTTTAGTTATCTAATAAAAGTATTAAGAAACAAATTAACATGTTAATTATTATGTTATTAATATTCTTTTATCGATTATTCATAAAAATTATAAATCATAATTTATGAAATTATGTTAATCTTTAACAAAATTTTATCAACCGATTTTCTAGAAATATATTTTTTTGATATTATATATCAGTTATATTGCTACTATATACTTTAATAATTTATCATATTTCTTAGTTTTATAATTGTAATTAGAAATTATAAAATTGAAATATTTAGATTCAGATAAAGATTGAATGAAAAACATGAAATTAATTTTTCAATTTCAAATTTAGAATACTTTTAATTATCAACAATTAAATAACTTTTAGACTAAAAACAGAAAAATAAAAATGTTACAAATACACCAGAAGACCTTTAGAGGAATGGTTGGTGGGTTTCTTGTGGTGTTTGGTTGTATGATTATGGCATTTTGCTTTCATGGGGTCATCTTACCTTTGATGATAATCTGGCCATGGGCTTATAGACGTTTGTCTGAAATGTTTTTGTCAGTTGGTCTCACCTTCTTAGTAGTAAGTTTTTATCACTTTCATTTTATTAAAACAAGTTTCTGTGAATTAGTTTCAGTTTTAAACTTTTTCCATCTCTTCTGGTTGTTTCTTTAGGCTATCAATGGTAAGTTGGTTTTATTGTTGAGTTTATTTAAGTTGTTCTTGATAATAAAAATATATTTCAATCAAATTATTAAATCTGAATTTTTTTAAGAAAAAGTTCATAATATCAAAGTTAAAGCCTGTGGAGATCAGATTACTAGACATGAAAAAACCGTTGTGATTATGAATCATCGAACTAGATTAGATTGGATGTACTTCTTTACTTTTCTTTATCATCTACGAGTTCTTAATAGACAAAAAATTACTTTAAAATCTGTAATTAAATGGGTTCCAGTTATAGGTTGGTGTTGAAATTATTTGTGTCTTCATGAAAATAGTTTAAAAGATGAAAACTTTAAATATTTATTTAGATTAAAAGACTATTTCTGTTTATAAACTTTCTGATTGATTTTGACTTTGAAATTTTAGTTTCTGAAAATATTTTTGTTTACATATTTCATGTTTTATTGGTGATGTACAAATAGATAAAAAATAAGACAACAATAAAGTTAATTTTTATCATCTGTATCTATTATTACTAAAACTCTTTACAAATTATAGTTCACGAATTTAATTGTTAAAAAAGTCAATTGTTTTGAAACAAGGTCTTTTTTTATTAGGTTGGTCATTACAAGCTGCTGGTTACATTTTTCTTGCTAGAAATGCTAAAGAAGATGAAGATAATATCAGAAGATCTCTGACTTATTTTGAAGAAATTGGCTGTAAGCCAAATATTCTTATTTTTCCTGAAGGTAGGTGTGACAATTTTTATCAGATGAATATTCATTCTAATCTGATAAGTTTGTTGTTGTGGTTTCCAAATATAATTTCCAGCTTTTATTTTCTTCTTTGATTTGTTTAGAAAATGATTTTTAATCAAATCATCTATTCAGTTAGTTTTGAGGTTTTGCTTCAAGTAATTTCATTGAATTTATTTCGTAACAACTTGTTTTGTAACTTCTTCAATGACTTCATATGACTTTAATGACGACACACAACATGACTTCTTTGTTTTCTCAATTTATTAACAACAATTTTGCGGTTTTACTGAATTGTATTTCTAAATTAACTTTGAACAATTTTATTTTACAAAATTGTAAATCCTAACCTTTTTATGTCATGAAACACAATTTCAAACTTGATCAGCTGACAATCCAAACTTGATCAGCTGACAATCCAAACTTGATCAGCTGACATCCAAACTTGATCAGCTGACAATCCAAACTTGATCAGCTGACAATCCAAACTTGATCAGCTGACATCCAAACTTGATCAGCTGACATCCAAGCTTGATCAGCTGACAATCCAAACTTGATCAGCTGACAATCCAAACTTGATCAGCTGACAATCCAAGCTTGATCAGCTGACAATCCAAACTTGATCAGCTGACAATCCAAACTTGATCAGCTGACATCCAAACTTGATCAGCTGACAATCCAAACTTGATCAGCTGACAATCTAAACTTGATCAGCTGACAATCTAAACTTGATCAGCTGACAGATCCAAACTTGATCAGCTGATATCCAAACTTGATCAGCTGATAATCCAAACTTGATCAGCTGACATCCAAACTTGATCAGCTGACAATCCAAACTTGATCAGCTGACAATCTTGATCAGCTGACAATCAAACTTGATCAGCTGACCAAACTTGATCAGCTGACAATCCAAACTTGATCAGCTGACAGCTGAAACTTGATCAGCTGACAATCCAAACTTGATCAGCTGACAATCCAAACTTGATCAGCTGACATCCAAACTTGATCAGCTGACAATCCAAACTTGATCAGCTGACATCCAAACTTGATCAGCTGACAATCTTGATCAGCTGACATCCAAACTTGATCAGCTGAAACTTGATCAGCTGACATCCAAACTTGATCAGCTGAAACTTGATCAGCTGACAATCCAAACTTGATCAGCTGACAATCCAAACTTGATCAGCTGACAATCAAACTTGATCAGCTGACAATCCAAACTTGATCAGCTGACATCCAAACTTGATCAGCTGATAATCCAAACTTGATCAGCTGACAATCCAAACTTGATCAGCTGACAATCAACATCTTGATCAGCTGACATCCAAACTTGATCAGCTGACAACTTGATCAGCTGACAATCCAAACTTGATCAGCTGACAATCTTGATCAGCTGATAACTTGATCAGCTGACATCCAAACTTGATCAGCTGACAATCCAAACTTGACATCCAAACTTGATCAGCTGACAATCCAAACTTGATCAGCTGAAACTTGATCAGCTGATAATCCAAACTTGATCAGCTGACATCCAAACTTGATCAGCTGACAATCCAAACTTGATCAGCTGACAATCCAAACTTGATCAGCTGACATCCAAACTTGATCAGCTGATCCAATCAGCTGACAACTTGATCAGCTGACATCCAAACTTGATCAGCTGATAATTGATCAGCTGAAACTTGATCAGCTGACAATCCAAACACGATCAGCTGACATCCAAACTTGATCAGCTGACAATCCAAACTTGATCAGCTGACAATCCAAACTTGATCAGCTGACAATCCAAACTTGATCAGCTGACACCAAACTTGATCAGCTGACAATCCAAACTTGATCAGCTGACAATCCAAACTTGATCAGCTGACAATCCAAACTTGATCAGCTGACAATCCAAACTTGGACATACTCAGTGACAAAACTTGATCAGATCCAAACTGGCTGATAAACTTGATCAGATTTTGTTCTGCATCCAAGAGTAAAAGGATTTGTGTGGTATGTTCAAACACTTAGACAAGGTGACTTTTAGGTTTTGTAAAAATGTTGTTGTTGGTTTTAATGACAAATTTTATTGAAGAAATTGATTTAAAAACTTTTAATGTTGAAGTTTTTGTGAAATTTATTTAAATAGTTGGTGGAATTCAATCAGTTCATGATATCACAGTTGGATATCCAGATGAAATTGTTTCCGACGAATCAGATGTGATGTTTGGACGAGTACCGCAGCAAGTACATTTTCATGTGAAGCGTTATTCAATAGATGAGGTTTCAATTTCTTTATCATTTATTTCAACTCACAAAATATTCTAATAGCTGCCTCGCGATGAGCATGATCTAGCCGAATGGATCAAACAACGTTGGTTAGAAAAAGAGCAAAGATTAAAGAAGTTTTATGATGAAACTGGCGACGATGACAAACAGTTTGAAGCAACTTATATAAAACCTAATCAATTCCGTACTTTTTTTCTTTGGTTTGTTTTTATTCTTTGGTGTCTTGCAATATCTTTATTTATTTATGGCCTCTTCTTTACTTTTATCCTACCAACATACTGTGTGTTGCTTATACTTTTTTTTATTTCTGTTACTCGTGTATTTGGCGGAGTTTTACATTTAGAGATGTTGTTATATGAAAAGCTGCATAAACCATTTACAAAATGGGCTGGAAAGAATGTTTAAACGTCAGTTCATCGATTTTCAAAATCTTTAGAATCTGTTCTTGCAGTTGATATCCGTAATCTTGCCTGAAATCCAAATACTCAGTTTGTTTTTCAGTTCTATCAATTTAATTTTCTTCATTTTTAATAACCTGTTGATGTTGTGATTTCTCTTACCTGAATGAGTTTCACGATTAATCAGGTGTTGTTATGAGATGTACTCATCGATTTCATCTAAGATTTTATTCATTAAATATAAATTTACTTTTTTGAGACACAATTTTAGATTATAATTTGTAGAAAGAAGTTTTAGAAAAATCACTTTTCATCTGATTCAAATTTTCAATTTAATAGTATCAATGATTTGATGTTAGTTTGAATCATTTAAAAAAAGGGTTTTAATAACAAAATATGAAAAATCAAACGGATAAAGTATAAATGAACAACATTCTTAGAGAATATAATAATATTTGTTATTTAGGTAAAACATTTCTGAAAAAATAAAACTTGTTTTTGTATGGGAGTAAATATTTATTTCTTCTTATTGCCAGCAAAAAACACGCATTCAGTAAAACTTAGATAAAACGTTTGTCATTTTGTTGATTATAGAAAGTGTTTCAATTCAAATAAAAACCATTTATCACGATTTAATAATCATGGAACATACTTTCACCTATACACCGGTAATATATGAAGATCACCCGATGAAAAGCTTGATAAATATAGGTGACAAAATAAGATTCAAACTGGATTGTGTACAAGCTGTTTGAATCAATGTAAATAGGAAGGAAGTGTCAACTTTCCTCTAACTTCTACTTTCTTTAAAGTTCAGCTAATAAGTAGAGGTTGCAGTAGAATGTATCTTGTTAGTATCATGTGAGAATATGTGTTAGCGAGAAGTGTTCTTTTCAGGCAACCGTCTTCGCGTTTATTGTAATAAATAATGAAATTATTAATTTTTTAGCATAATTCTACAAATTTATTATATTTTTTTATTTTCACAAAATCTGGTAAATTATTTAATTAATATGCTATTTTTTGACAACGCTTCTCCTGCAAACCCAGCATGGCCGTTTTGGACCAAAAAAGGCCATTATTATTAGTTTTGGGAAAGCAAATTAGATTTGCAGCCATTTTAATCCACTAAAATTTCTTCCAAGGCTTGTAATATTAAAACTTCGCAGATAGTTTATTTACCATTTTGATGTTTCCAGAAAATTTCTTCAAAATTAAAAGCTTTTAAATGAAATATTTCTACAAAACCTAATAAGTTTTAATAATATTTAAAATTGTTAATTTTTTCGTTTCATATGTCTTCATAGAATTAGATTATAAATTGAAAAGTTCTTGTGATTTTGAATTGCTAAATAAAAAGCTTCAAATTTATTCACAAAATTTATTTAATTATTTTTATTAACTCTTAGATTTTAAACTTTTTTTTTATTTAGTTTTTCTTTAATTTCAGACTTAGTTTAATTCAGTAAATTTTTATTTATAATTTAAATAATATGTAAATAATAAAAAAGTATTTTATGGAAATAAGAATTTAAGATATAACTAAATGATAATTTTTATTGAATAACTTTTCTAATACTATTTATAACTTTTATATAAAATTATATTTTAAAAACAAAATTTTAGTAAAAATTGAAAGAAATTTTATGTTTTTAACTTTTCACTGAAAGTATCTGACATCAATTTAAAGTATTTTTTCAAATTAATTTCTTTGTAGTTCTAAAGTTAAAAATATTTTTATTTTAATAGTTTAGAGATATCTTTAAAATATTTTTGAAAAAATGGCTTTAAGCATTAAAGATGCAACAAACCTGTTGGGATTTTTAGATGAAGATGAAATTTCAAGTCAATCTTTTGATACTTTTGGAGTTGCTCTTCAAAAAGCTGGATTTAATAAACAAGTTAGAAATTTATTTTTATCAAATTTTTTTACTAAATTAATAAATATTCGACAAATTTCTAAAAATGTTTTTTAAGGATTATTTTCGGATTGGTTCCGCTATTGTGATCTTCCTACAACATCCTGACTTGCTCCCTGGACCTCATCAACGACTGGCTGCCATTTATCTTCTTTATGATCTTTATCGAGGAGAACATCCATCAGCTAATCCGTTTGCTTCTGTGTTTATACATCTACTTGAACCTTCAACTTCAAATAAAGATTCACAAGATGATTTCCATCAACCTCATATCAATTATTTGGTTAATTTTGGAAAATTACCTCGAATTTCACCTGAAGAAAAGAACTTTCTCACACAAGTAATTTGTTTCTTAAAGTTTTAGATCAATTTTTGTTTAGTGTTTCTTCTGTATATCTCTTACTTTCTGAATTGGATCATCTTTAGAGGGTTAGAAAAACTCTTTATATAAAGATCTAAAAATTGATGAGTTTTTACTAGAAGAAGAACCATCTACAAAATCATCAAATACAAACTCCCCAACTTATCTTGCATCTGAATGATTGGAATTACAAAAATTCATCTTTTTATTGCCACAAAACTCTTAAGATTAAATCTTTGATATTTAGATCACTAGCAACAGTAGTGATTAAGATTTTTTCTACAATCTGCTTTTATCATCAAATATTTTTCATCTGATTTGATTAATTTCGATGATTGTTAAAAGATCTTAAAATATTTCATTAAAATATTTTATTTTTGAAATTTTACAGCTGATTTCTTCGCCTCATAAAGACCTGCTGAAAAAAACTCCTAAAATTGTGATATCAACGAAAGTAGAAGATTTAAAAGTAAAAGAACATCACCAAGAGTTTGATGTTAGTGGTCTCCAAGTATCACTTGTTGAAAAACATTCCCAACTGTCAGCTCTCAATAAATCCAGTACTTCATGTATCATATCATATCCTGACCCATTTACAAACCATAAACTAAACGGTAACAACTTCTAAATCTCTTCATCTTCATCTGATCTTTTATCTTTTAGAGAAAGATCGTCACTCTGCAATTGAGTCTCTTTTAGCACATGGCAACAACTCACCAGCTGTTCAGAAGTGGAAACCGGAGTTTATCCGGCCAATTCCTCCTCTGCATCTGTGTGATGAAGGGGAACTTGTTTGGATGAATCCTTCAAACCCAAACGCACATCAGTTCATGTGGGATACTCAAATGGGGCGAAATATCAACACAGGTTTCCTTTTATTTCAACTTTTCTGATTAAAAACTGAATTATTGAAGGTGTCGAAGTGAAACGGTTGTTGGCAAAAGCTTATAGGACAACCCTTACAACTGAAATCTCAGCTAAACTAGTTGACGAATTTAATAAAGATCCAAAACTCATTCTAAATTCTGGTTTTACACCAGTCAAGTGAGTTGATGACGTCATCTGATCGCGTCTAATCTTCCATCTTTGTAGACTTCCATTGCTAGTTGAGAATAATCCTCTAATAGCGATTGATTTGCTTTTGTTGTTGATGCAATCGAATCAGATCACCGATTATTTGTCGATCTTAGTAAATATGGAGATGTCGCTTCATTCAATGGAGGTATTTGATTTATAAAACTCTCTCTAGCGTCTCATCAATCACTTCTCATCAAACATTCTCTGATTGATGATCTACAGATGATGAAGATCTAAACTTCCAGTATTTTGATTTTAGGTTGTGAACCGTCTTACACTGGTAGTAGATCTTCCTTCTGAATTTATTCATCTTTATATTTCCAATTGTATTTCAACTTGTGAAGGAATTAAAGACAAATATATGCAGGCAAGTATTTGATCAAATCAAAAGATGTAGAATCAAATTTCAACTTTTCAGAATCGCCTCGTTAGACTTGTATGTGTCTTTCTTCAATCATTGATCCGAAACAAAATAATCAACGTCAAAGACATATTCATTGAAGTTCAAGCTTTTTGTATCAATTTTAGTCGTATTCGTGAAGCTGCTGGTCTATTTCGATTACTTAAACAGTTGGATACTGAAACTCGTGAATTTAATAAGAGATGATTTGATATTTATATCATTTTGTATCAAATAAATCATGTTAAGATCACTTTTCTAACTAATATTTGATTGAAGCGGACAACTTATCACGTTGTTTGTGTCTTCATATTTTGATATTTCATGTAAGTGTATATACTCCATAAAAAGAAACACAAATTTTTTTTTCGTTTTCATTGGTGAGTTGTAAATTGAAATAAAACTCGACAAAAAGAAACTTAATTTTTAGATGATTTGTTTGAAATGAAATTTTGATTTAATAGTAATTACTAAACTCTGTTTAAATGTTCGATATTCACAAAAAGCTTTAAATAGTAAATGAAAAAGTTTGAAATAATTAGATTCAATTTAGTTAATACTTCAAAAGATTAAAAAGTTTTTAGAAAAATTATTCAAATTATAAATAGAAGTTTATTTGCAATAAAATGAAATATTTGCAAAAAGTTTTTGTTCGGTTTGATATTTTTTATAATTAGAAGACTTTTATGATTTAAGTGTTCTTAAATAACGTGATGATTTCTTAAATACAAAACATTGTTGCAACTTTATGTAATTGAATTTTGCCAAATGTTAAAAAAGTTTTTATTCAAAATTCTAGAGATTTAATAATTATTATTTTGATAATACTTTGGATTAAAAGGTTTACTTTTAGAAATAACAGAAAAGGATTTTGTGAATTAAATTTTCACAGATACAGAAAAGTTCTCAGTTAGACAGTAAAGTTTCAAGAAGCTTACACAACTTCATAAATATATTTATTTCAATAAATGTGAAGGAGGGTGCCTGAAGAGAGCATCTCCCGCTAACACACATTCTCCCAAATAATTCTTAATTGTAGCTAAAAATGAGATTATAGACAAAAAGACAAAAACTTATAAAGTGAAAAAAACACAACCAAATCATTTGATTTTTAAATTTATGATGTCATTCTTTATTTACAATTATTTTTTAAAGCGTAAATTTTTTCGTGATTAAGAATTCTGTAAACTGTAATAAGGTAGATATCAAGTTATAAATGAAATAAATTTAACCAACTAAAATACTGTTTGCGTTCAAAACTTTTTAACAAAGTTATAGAAACTATTATTAAAGTGAATAACTTGTTTGAGAATCCTGAATAATTTTTCGGTGTTGTGTCTATAATATAGATCCCAAAACTATTTTAGATCTAATAAAATATCGTGTTTGTGTTGATTAACTTTTATAGAATAAGAACTAGATTGACTAGTTCTTTAGCTCGACGCTCTTGTAAACAATTTTTTATATTTATTAAATTTAAGAAAGCATCATTACTCTATCAAGTCTGTAAAATTAAGACAAGTTAGTTTCTTTTCATCGTATTCATAAATACAACTATAATTTTTAAATTTATTAAACATTATTTAGAAATCCCCTAACAAGAAAAACTTTTTAAAACTAACTAACACGCTGACATCAAGAAAATTGTGAAAATTTATCTATATTATATTACATCCAATTTAATAGGTTTTAATTAGACAAATAAAGTAAGTTGACAACATGATATCGAATTTATATTTGTTTAGTATTCTTAAAATTAACCTTTTAATTTTGATATGTTTTTAAAACAATAAAATATCTTAAATTGTTAATCAGTTAAATAAATAAAATATAGAACTGTAATTACAACAATATTATTCATTTTAATATATTACATTTAAATATTTACATTTGAAATAATTTATAAATAGAATTTATTATTACTTGGAACATTTATAATATCTAAGATAATAAAATGAAAATATTTGAATTTCAATTATTTGTAGAATATTATTGAATAATTTATATTTAGTTTTATCAAATAATTAATAGAATATCTTCTAGATGAGTGCCAAAAAGAAGAAACAAAAAAGTGGATGGTTAGAAATAGATGAAGATATTTTTACACTTTGTAATCAAAACACAGAAACAGGGTTTTTACATCTTTACATTTCTCTGTTAAATTAATAAATAATCAAACTAAATAATATAAATAAAATTCTTTTTATTTTACTTAAATAAAATTGTTGTTTCTTTTTATATAAGAACTCCTAAAATGTCAGAAGAAATGAGAATGCAAGCAGTGATTAGTGACAAAAACTTTGTGTTTCAAATGATGACACGACCTCAAGATAAAGGTTTAATTATTTTATAAATTATTTAACACAAAATTTAATCATAATAACTAAACTATTATTTTATAGTTAGTATTAGAAATGTGACTTTTCTTTAAACTTTTATAAATATTTGATTATAGATGTATTTATGCTCAATTCGACTTTGAACATGACTTTACTGATGAATAGATCCACAATGAGCATGTTAGATATCAAACTTCTGGATGCAGTTGTTGTATTCAAACATTGTTATGGAAAATGGAGTCCAACATTTGCATATAATATATGGCCTTCTCTAAATGTCCCACATGGTTATTACTCACATCAAAATTGTTTAAAACTTTTCAAAATCAGATAAATTATTGTTTAGAGTTAATTACAAGTTTTTACTAAATCTTATTTTATACAACTTATAAAAAGTTTTAATTAAAATGGTTAAAAGCTTTTTCTACTGTCTAATCAAATTGTTTTATTTTGTAATAGGTAAAGTTGGTTTTCTGAAGGAACAAATGAATGACAATTGTTCCAAACTCTCTGATTTCTGTTTACTTAAAAAAACAGAAACAATATCAGCTAAAAAACTTCAACTAATTCCTCTTGATTGCATAAATGAAGTCACTCAAGTCTACAAATCTGATATTTTTGATTTTAATGAACGAGTCTCTTATTTGTTAAGTGAGTAATTAATCAAAAATTACCAAATTTAATATTTATCATTTGAAGGAAGAAGATTAGTTCTAAAAGATCAAGTTTTGAAAATCAGTTTTCTTGGAAAATTATTCCAATTTCAAGTACAAGATGTTGAAAGTGAACCAATTGTAAATAAATGTACAAAAAAATTGAATGGAAATGAAGTGAAAGCGTTCAGTTTAACTCCATCTAAATTAGCAAAAAATTTAAGTGATTTGAGTTTACAATCACCAAATGAATCAACTTTAAGTGATGATTTGATGCAATTAATTAAAACATTTTCAAACGTTCAACTGCCTCCTGTTTATTTAATTTCATCTTCAACTGAAATTCAAATTGAGATTGTAAAAGAAGAAGAAGAAGAAGCTGATGATGAAGATTTGATTACATTTGAAAGTGTTGGGGGAATGGAAGATATTAAGTATCAACTTGAAGGACTTGTAATCAAACCAATGAAATATTTCTATCAAAACATCGGTTTGTTACAATTTTATAATTTCTAAATTAAAATAATCTGAAGTTGAATCAACTTTCGAATTTGATTTGATTTTAGGAAAAATTAAATTATCGAACGCGGTTTTGCTTCATGGTCCTTCTGGAACCGGAAAATCGCTTCTGGCGGAAGCTGTTGCTAACGAATGTGGCGCTAAAATCGTTCATCTACATCCGACTGATATATCGAGCAGGTAAGTTGAAGACATAAATATGAGATCATCTTTGTAAATTTTATGAAGAGTAAAAAGTGAACAAGATAAACGAATAAAAGAAGTTTTTGAAGAAGCTAAATCATCTTCACCTTGTGTCTTGATCATTGATGATATTGATACAATTTGTCCAAATCAAGATAAGAAACAAAGTGGAAAGGCGATGTCATCTTTTATTCATCAATTAGATGGTTTGTTGAAATTGATGAAGATTTCTGCTAATTTGAGCCATTTTCGTTGCTAATGAAGATCTTATAAGTGATCAGCTTGATGAATATAAGATGAAGATCTTATAAGAATCAGCTTGATGTAGATAAGATGAAGATCTTATAAGTGATCAGCTTGATGTAGATGAAGATGATCAGCTTGATGTAGATAAGATGAAGATCTTATAAGTGATCAGCTTGATGTAGATAAGATGAAGATCTTATAAGTGATCAGCTTGATGTAGATAAGATGAAGATCTTATAAGCGATCAGCTTGATGTAGATAAGATGAAGATCTTATAAGTGATCAGCTTGATATAGATAAGATGAAGATCTTATAAGTGATCAGCTTGATGTAGATAAGATGAAGATCTTATAAGTGATCAGCTGATGTAGATAAGATGAAGATCTTATAAGTGATCAGCTTGATGTAGATAAGATGAAGATCTTATAAGCGATCAGCTTGATGTAGATAAGATGAAGATCTTATAAGTGATTAGCTTGATGTAGATAAGATGAAGATCTTATAAGTGATCAGCTTGATGTAGATAAGATGAAGATCTTATAAGTGATCAGCTTGATGTAGATAAGATGAAGATCTTATAAGTGATCAGCTTGATGTAGATAAGATGAAGATCTTATAAGTGATCAGCTTGATGTAGATAAGATGAAGAGCTTATAAGTGATCAGCTTGATGTATATAAGATGAAGATCTTATAAGTGATCAGTTTGATGTAGATAAGATGAAGATCTTATAAGTGATCAGCTTGATGTAGATAAGATGAAGATCTTATAAGTGATCAGCTTGATGTATATAAGATGAAGATCTTATAAGTGATCAGCTTGATGTAGATAAGATGAAGATCTTATAAGTGATCAGCTTGATGTAGATAAGATGAAGATCTTATAAGTGATCAGCTTGATGTAGATAAGATGAAGATCTTATAAGTGATCAGCTTGATGTATATAAGATGAAGATCTTATAAGTGATCAGCTTGATGTAGATAAGATGAAGATCTTATAAGTGATCAGCTTGATGTAGATAAGATGAAGATCTTATAAGTGATCAGCTTGATGTAGATAAGATGAAGATCTTATAAGTGATCAGCTTGATGTAGATAAGATGAAGATCTTATAAGTGATCAGCTTGATGTAGATAAGATGAAGATCTTATAAGTGATCAGCTTGATGTAGATAAGATGAAGATCTTATAAGTGATCAGCTTGATGTAGATAAGATGAAGATCTTATAAGTGATCAGCTTGATGTAGATAAGATGAAGATCTTATAAGTGATCAGCTTGATGTAGATAAGATGAAGATCTTATAAGTAATCAGCTTGATGTATATAAGATGAAGATCTTATAAGTGATCAGTTTGATGTAGATAAGATGAAGATCTTATAAGTGATCAGCTTGATGTATATAAGATGAAGATCTTATAAGTGATCAGTTTGATGTAGATAAGATGAAGATCTTATAAGTGATCAGCTTGATGTATATAAGATGAAGATCTTATAAGTGATCAGCTTGATGTAGATAAGATGAAGATCTTATAAGTGATCAGCTTGATGTATATAAGATGAAGATCTTATAAGTGATCAGCTTGATGTAGATAAGATGAAGATCTTATAAGTGATCAGCTTGATGTATATAAGATGAAGATCTTATAAGTGATCAGCTTGATGTAGATAAGATGAAGATCTTATAAGTGATCAGCTTGATGTAGATAAGATGAAGATCTTATAAGTGATCAGCTTGATGTATATAAGATGAAGATCTTATAAGTGATCAGCTTGATGTAGATAAGATGAAGATCTTTTAAGTGATCAGTTTGATGTAGATAAGATGAAGATCTTATAAGCGATCAGCTTGATGTAGATAAGATGAAGATCTTATAAGTGATCAGTTTGATGTAGATAAGATGAAGATCTTATAAGTAATCAGCTTGATGTATATAAGATGAAGATCTTATAAGTGATCAGCTTGATGTAGATAAGATGAAGATCTTATAAGTGATCAGTTTGATGTAGATAAGATGAAGATCTTATAAGTGATCAGCTTGATGTAGATAAGATGAAGATCATATAAGTGATCAGTTTGATGTAGATAAGATGAAGATCTTATAAGTGATCAGCTTGATGTAGATAAGATGAAGATCTTATAAGTGATCAGCTTGATGTAGATAAGATGAAGATCTTATAAGTGATCAGCTTGATGTAGATAAGATGAAGATCTTATAAGTGATCAGCTTGATGTAGATAAGATGAAGATCTTATAAGTGATCAGCTTGATGTAGATAAGATGAAGATCTTATAAGTGATTAGCTTGATGATGTAGATAAGATGAAGATCTTATAAGTGATCAGTTTGATGTAGATAAGATGAAGATCTTATAAGTGATCAGCTTGATGTATATAAGATGAAGATCTTATAAGTGATCAGCTTGATGTAGATAAGATGAAGATCTTATAAGTGATCAGCTTGATGTATATAAGATGAAGATCTTATAAGTGATCTTATAAGTGATCAGCTTGATGTAGATAAGATGAAGATCTTATAAGTGATCAGCTTGATGTAGATAAGATGAAGATCTTATAAGTGATCAGCTTGATGTAGATAAGATGAAGATCTTATAAGTGATCAGCTTGATGTAGATAAGATGAAGATCTTATAGCCTGATGTAAAAATATTTTCTTTATTTAACAGAATGTAAAAAAGATTTCAATAAAATCAATGATAGGAAGAAGATGTTCGTGATCGCGACAACCAATCAATTAGAAGATGTTGATCCCAAATTAATATCATCGAGAAGATTTACTGACATCGAAATCTCAGTTCCAACGATGAAGCAACGTTTACAAGTACTTTAAATCGTCCAATCACAATCCCTTATTCAATTCCAACATCTTCAGATCCTCAAGAAGTTCATTGAAATTGATAAAACTGATCTTGATGAAGAGATGTTGGCTGAAATCGCGCGTAGAAGTCACGGATTCGTCGGAGGAGACATCGAATCCATGTGGAAGAAAGCTGTTTACAACGCCATCCAAAGATCAAGTTTGCTCCTGCATCCTCTCCCTCAATAATCTTCAATCTTGCATCCATCAGATGAAGATCAGATCCGACTAAATATGAAAGATCTTGAAGTCGGATTGAAGTCTGTCCATCCAAGCGCTATCCGGGATCTTCTAGTCCGAGTCCCAGAGGTAATCATCACGATCAGATGATCATGATCGCGATCTCTATGACGTCATAGGTCCATTGGTCGGATATTGGAGGTAATTCTGAGGTGAAATCAAAGTTGAAGCAAATGATTGAACTTCCTCTGAAGAAGTCCGATGAATTCCGGAAGATGGGAGTTGAACCTCCGAGGGGAGTCCTCCTCTACGGACCTCCCGGATGCAGTAAGACTCTCACAGCAAAAGCTCTTGCCACTGATAGTGGTCTCAACTTTATCTCCATCAAAGTTTGTCCCAATATTTGTGGACCATCGACCAGCTGGTCTTGTTTTAGGGTCCGGAACTGTTCAGTAAGTTTGTTGGAGATTCAGAGGCGGCAGTAAGACGTGTATTCGCTAAAGCGCGATCAGCGGCTCCTTCAATCATCTTCTTTGATGAGTTGGATGCGTTAGCTGGTGAAAGAGGCAAAACAAGGTGCTCCTCACTTCACGCCATGTGATTGTGACGTCATTGTTGGTTGTTAGTGGCAACGGAGTTGCTGATCGAGTCTTGACTGCTCTTTTGGCTGAAATGGATGGAGTTGAACAATGTAGTGACGTCATAGTGGTTGCAGCGACGAATCGACCTCATATGATCGATAAAGTGCCCCATTTATCCTCATGATCTTCAATCGCTAATCTGACCACTTGTAGGCGCTGTTGAGGCCGGGAAGAATTGATCGCATCATCTACATCCCTCTTCCTGATCCATTCTCCCGGATCGAGATCTTCAAGATCCGACTGAGCAAGATGAACATCGCTGATGACGTCAGCATCTTGCATCTCGTCGATCAGACCCACAACTACTCGGGAGCAGAGGTTTTGTGGCCCACTGACCTCAGGTTTCAGGTCAACAATTGATTTGCAGATTTGTCGTTTGTGTCATGAAGCTGGGATTGAAGCAATCGAACAAGGAGCGTCGCGCGCTTCATCGGATCATTTCAAGATCGCTCTCAATCGCGTCAAACCTCAATCGTGTCTAAGTGATGTTACAGAATATCAGAAGTTCGCGAAGCAATTTGCATATCAATAAACCTCAAAAAGTCCTCATCACTTGATCTTCATCTGATCATCACTTGATCTTCATCTGATCTCGTGATCTTGATCTGATCTTGTTGTGATCTTCATCTGATCATCACTTGATCTTCATCTGATCATCACTTGATCTTCATCTGATCTTGTGATCTTGATCTGATCTTGTTGTGATCTTCATCTGATCATCACTTGATCTTCATCTGATCATCACTTGATCTTGATCTGATCTTGTTGTGATCTTCATCTGATCTTGTTGTGATCTTCATCTGATCTTGTTGTGATCTTGATCAATTGGAAGACAATTTTGAGATGTTGATCTTTAGATGAAGTCCGCGGAATATATTCATCAGAAGTTTTGATGTTTTCAAATTTTGAATTTATTGATAGAAAAAGCAGATTTGGTTTCCAACAAGAAAAAGTTCTATTAATTCTGCAATTAATTGCTGTGAAAATTCCTGCATCTCTTGATTAAAACAATTTTTCTGTAAATCTAAAGAACCACTTGATAATAGAAAGCCAGAAAAATCAAAGTCTGTTAAAAATACTTTCTTAAATTATATAAATTGAAATTATTTGGTCGAAATTATTTGAAAATAATTGACATTAGTTACTCTAAATCATTTCAAAATTTGTAAAAAAGTTACCTGACTCAAACAACTCTTCAGATATTTAATCGAAGACTAATTGCATCATTTCAAATGATCTGTTTAGTTTAACAAAAGTTGTCCATTTAAAAGAAGCAACATCTACTGCGAGTTATTACTAAAATTTAATTGAAGTTATTGTATTCTAAACAATGAGAATTTCAATTTAATTGTCCAATATTCGTCAAGTATTTGAATATTTAGCAATAGAGATTGATAAAAACAATTATATTAAGATAGCCGACTATTTGATTGTTTACTTTTGAGTTATCTAACCAAATTTTAGACCTTAGTTATGATCAAATACTTTTTGTTTGTGTATGATTATATATTTAGAGAAATTGAGTTATTATTAGTAATAAATACAAACCAATTTGAAAAATGATGGATTTGAAATTGAGTTATTAGAATCATTAAAAAGTTGAAATAGGGAAACTTTTTAAAGGTGATAAGTTTTTGTTTGATATTAAAAGTTATATTTCACTTCAAAAGTAATTTATAAGAAATTCATAATATAGTTTTATTTTCAATTTCATGTCCTATCCGAAGGTATTGAGATTGGTACATTATAAATAACCATCAATTAAAAGTTGAAAAGGTCAAATTCAAGTAAACAAACAAACCATAATTTGGTAATAGAGATACAATAGATAATTCTTTGATTAATAAAATCTTTTATTAGTTTCATACAAAGGCTATTTGTCATTTATTAAGTTTATATCTAAATTAATATAATAAGCAAATAACGTCTGAGACTGACTTCTATAAAATCCTTGTCATATTTCATCTGATTGAAAATTGCGTAATATTTAATTGTAAATAAAACTGATTACAAATAACAAAATATTTTAATCAAATTTGTATCATTGAGAAATACTTGGAGAATATTTATAGGAACTTATGTAACCAAATTGATGAGGAACAAAAAGAGACTGTTGTCTGAACTGTTTTGTGAAGTCATTTCAATTAAAGAGTCCAGATAACTTTCTTGCCTCCTAAAATCCTCCGACAAATTCTCCCATTTTAAGATATCATTGATTCTTTTCATTCTGATCTTTAATTTTCATGATTTAAAATTGTTTTAACATCCGACTGATTCTCTGTTCATGTCACACACTTCAACATTAACTTGATGACGTATCACAGCAAATTTACGTTTGAAAAGAATAAAATTGAAAGTTTAGTTGAGAAACAGTCGAAAATAAGAAAAAGAAATAAATTAATGAGTGATAAATATTACAAAGAACATTTCGAGTCATTATACCAAGATCTAATTGCTGTGAATCACTTTGAAAATCAATTATTAATAACTCAATCAACAGTTGTAAAAATTTGCAAATGAATCATTTGGTAGAAAAATGAAGAATTTAATTATTTGCAAATTACTAAATAATTGATTTCATATAAAACTAAACTTTCCATGATGATACTGGCGTGTATGCAACTAACAATTCTTTTCTTCAAACAAGAAATATTTTAATCATTCTTCCTATTTTCAACTTAAGATTTCTAAACGAATTAATTATTTTTGTTCAAATCAATATCCGTTGTGAGAAATTTACAAATTTTATTAATAACTAGAAAAGCAATTTCTTCTAGACGAGTTTACTGATGAGATTGCAAACAGATGTTGCAGTGAAATTTGCCTCCTATATACCGGATATCCACTTTTCAAGCATTTAAATAAAACTCGTGAAATATGCGCTGTTGTAGCATCACGCTTTTCATTTTAGTTTCTTTATTGTTGAAGAGAATGGACTAGATTTTGCCAAGTCAAATTTCCAATGCAAGTATTTTGCTAAATACTTGGCCACTTTTGAAAATTTGTCAAAGTTTGAAGCGTATTTTGAAGATAATGAATTGTGATTTCAATATTTTTAACTAGATACAATTTGATAACAAGTTTTGTTTTATAAGTTAAAAATGGAAACAAAACAACAAGAAATAGATATATCAGTTAAAGTTATAATTATTTAGATATTTTTTTTGCGGTAAACTGCATACTTGCTGGTTGAAATATGTGTTTGTAAAATTTTTGCTTCATTCATATTAAAAAATTAATTTTTTAATTGTCAAAATTCATTCATTAAATGAAAAAAAATGTTCAGTTTTCTGTTGAAATTATTTTTGTTTTAACAAATTTTGTTGTTTAAATGTTTAAATGTGATAAGAAATAATTTTGAAGAGTTAGACTTTAAACAAATTACATTTAAAAGAAATATTCTTATTTAGAACTTTATAGTTTTAATTTAATTGATCAAATATATTGAAGTAACAAAAAGATTTAGAAATTCATCAAAAAAACTTTAAAAGAATATATTTGTGAACTTTATAAATATTTGTTTTCATTTTAATTACTTCGTAAAAATATCAAATTTTATTTTCTATCAAATTAATGAGATTTGTAATTTATATTTACAAACATAATAATATCAAAAGTTGAATTGATTTCACAAACAGAAAAGAGAAAAAGTTACTCTTTAACTCATTCATAAATTTATGAAAACACGATTGTTAAATTGAATGTAGACAAAAGCTACATAAAAAATTGCTTCAAACCTCTACAAGTTAAACAACTTTAAACCCAAATTTTAAATGAAAAATTATCGTTTTTAGTGAAGATAAAAAATTTATAAATTTTATAAATTCAAATAAAAAAGATTTAAATAATTTAAAATTAAACAAACCGATTTAAGTTTGTTAAAAAAAAGATGAAAAACCAGGAATTAGTAAATTTTGTTTTTTATTGTCACCGTCGAATAGAACGCATAAAAAACGTCATCAACCGAAAAAATAACAAAAAGTAAGAAGTTAAAAAGTTGAGATATCAACGAAGAAAAGACAACATTCTGTAGTTTGAGAATTTTTCCACCCGAGACTTCGAGCTTCGTTGTGAACGAATACAACAACAACAAAAACAAAATAGAAAAACAACGTCCAAACTAAAAAGAAACAAAAAAATCCCCTTTAGTGAAACTTTCTTTTCAATCAATGTCCAATTGTGGATCTTCACTTAAAAATAAATAATAAATCAAATCTGTAGATCTTCATCATCAAGATTTATTCTCATCTGCCCTTGATGAAGATGAGTTACAAATAGAGTGACAAATGGAGTTGGTGAATTTGACGCAAGGATACAGCAAGATGCACGGTAGACAAACAGACATAAGTCCAAGATAAGTCCAGCGAAGACAACAATGGTTACCATGACAAGCGCACGGTTCATCGACCCAAGACACCTCGTCGGATTCGGAGTTTCCGCGTTCCGTGAAATGATAAAAGCTGCATCGGACACAAGACATGCAAGTAGCGAATTCGAGGCAAGTTGAAACGTCACAATCAACTCTTTCACTACAAATCGCGCAACATTTGTTCCTTGAATATCCTCTCAATGTATCTTTGCTTCCTTCACATTTTCCGCAGATACATTTACCACAATGAGGGCACTCACAGCATTTATCTGATCTTTCCTCTTTCAACATTTCCTCTTTTACTTCCGCCATCTCTTTTGATTCATCTTTCAACCGCATCTTCGCCTTTGTGACGTCATCTTCATCTGGCTCGTCGCGCGCGCTTTTCACGTCATCACGCTGATGCTGACGTGGCTGCGTTGAGACTACATGGCGAGCTTTTTGCTTCATGCATGAGCGCGTATGGCGTTTATGACGCGGTTGTGACGTCCTGACTCGTTCAAGTGGTTCGATGACGTCACCGCGTCGGTCGCGTAGTGACGGATGAGGAGGGCGGAAGACTTGATGTTTGCTCATGCGAAGTAAGAGTTCAGCGCTTTTTGGTGGACGAGGGGGCGGCTGGGCGAGAAGTTTTGGGGCGAAATTTTGATCGAGAAGTTCTCGTGGTCGCGGTGGAATTGGAGGAGGATCTCGCAGCTTCTCGTAGAATCGTTCCGGATTCAAAATCGCTTTTGTGACGTCACTTCCGCTGTGATGACGACGAAAAGAATCAGTTGTGATTGGTTGTTCTGTGTAGTCGTTTTCAACTGATGCGCCGCGCGTTTTCTTGATCTCAGCAAGTCCGGTAAGAAAAGGAGCTGAGACTGTTTTCATGGAAACGGGATCGCGTCTCGATAAACTCATTTCCGATCTTCTAAAGTTCCAACATCCAAAATATTCAAATGATTTCAAACCTAACTACAAATCTGTAACAAATAAGTCACGTGGTTAACAGCGGATATGACGTCACACAACAGCTGCTCGCGTTTAATTGAAAGCCGTTGCGGAAGACTGTTTAGAAGAGTCGTTCACTTGAACACGATGTAAGTATATACTTCAAAATAATTATTTGGAAATTTGTCGAAATGATTATGTTTGAAAATCGCAAATTTGTAAGTTGTCAATAAAAGCTGTTGTCTAAAAAGTTTGTAATCTAAAGAAGGTTCTCTAGGGGTTTTAGAGAAGTAATTCCGATGAGGTTTACTTCACAATTGATAAAAACTTTTTATAGTCACTAAAAAACAAAAAAAAAACTGTTAAGAAATAAAATCAGATCCAGGAACCTCCAGGAGCTTACAAAATCTTCATCAACTGAATATCAGTTGGAAGTTTCTTTAATAATTTGAAAGAAGGGAAATAGGAGAGAGATAGTGGACGTGGAATTACAGATTTCGTTGAAATAAAAATGCGGAAACCATGAGAGGTATGGAAAGGGTTTAGTAAGTGATAAGGCCGCCCTGAGGCTATTACTGTGACCTCCTCACAAATATTTCAGTCAAAATCAGAGATTTTTCAGCAACTTTCAGAGTCAAGATAAAAAATTGAAAAAAAAATTTCATTTCAAATTTCAATTAAACAAAAATTCATTGAAAAATAATAAAAATTAATGAAGCAACCGGGAAAGACAACGCCCCTCTCTCCCCCCCTCCACTACCTCCTCATCCACCTCTCATACAAGCTCACACGCCGGAAGTGGTAGCAGGAAGCAGGAAGTCACGTGGTTAGCGCATAACACATTCCAGTGATGACCGCGAAACTCGCTTTGGGAGGAAAAGAGATAATTGGTCGTTTCCGCAGAGTTAGCTTTTCATTTATTATCAGTTGTTGTCAGTTAAGTAAATTGCTTCGTTTATTACTTCTAATTATTTCTCTTTTTTATGCTTGTTGTTATTGTTGTTGTTATTGTTGTTGTTTAATGATTTTCTGTTTAAAATTTGGTACAAAAAATTGATATTTTTATACCAGATTATTTGAGGACATTTTATACTGACTTGCTCATGGAAGACACAATAAGATATTGACAAGTTGATATCTTAGTTTACATTAAAAAAAAATTCTTTAAATTGATAAATTTCAGGTGAAGATGTTTGCAAAGTAGCCTACTGGCGTTTGCACAAAGTTATTTAGCCGCAGGGTTGACCGGTCTACAACATAAAATATCCTCTAAATTTCATCAAAAATACTTTGTGCAAAATTTCTACCGGACAATGGTTTGTATTAAGCACTTTTTACTAGCAGTTCAAGTACCGGTCTCACTGTATACTTGAAAATTGCACGGTGACAAGCAAGTCATTTCTACTAGTAAGTAATTCACAAGTAGCTGACAACAAAAACTCGACTTTCAAAACCTTGCACAGTTTGATCAAAAAAAATTTCCGTTAAAATCACAAACAGATCATTTCAAAATCGGAAAATAAATGATAAAAAATCAGACTGAAAAATTATCAACTGATTAAAAAACTAAACTTCATTTTCTAAATAAGAAAATCTCTTCTGACAATAACTCAATATAAAAGTACTGGTAAGTTGGTATGTCCTTCCATATGGTGCTTCTAAAAATGTTAAGAAAAAGCTTTCAGGTAAGCGGACGATAGTAACGAACAGAGACGGACTATCTCACTGACAATGAGAAGTAAAATAAAATACAAGCATGCTAGGAATAGGAATGAAAAACTTCAAATCACTCAAGCGTAGTAAAGAGTAAAAAAGAGAAAGCGCGCGGTAGTGACAAAAGAGGGGTGGAGAGGGCTTCCCTTTTTCGTTAGTCAACTCGCACGTTAGAGAAGAAAAGATAGAAGAGATGAGGAGTGCGGATTGCGGAGATGGTACGATAAGTGAAACGGAAGAAGACCGAACGTTTCGGAAGATATATCGGATAAACACAGTGGTTGTAAGAGGAGAAAAAAGAGAAGTTTATCGGCCACGTAAAATCCAGCAACGAAAACTTTAACTACTTCCTACCATTGTAGTTACTGTTCAGTGTGTGTTTTGTCTTTTCTCTTTGCCTTACGTCAGTATGTAGTGTTAGAATCTGTTGGTTGTCGAAAGAATTAGAAAGAGAAACACACAATGGTTTGCTCGACCGACTAACCGCACGTTCATTCTGTTTCCCATCTGAGATTAGATGAGCGGAAATGTGTTCATTGAAGCGTTCAATATTACTTTAGTCGCCGAGCATTCTCTGTGAAGCTGATGATAAAGTGCCAATAATTTTGCAGGCAATAACATATCATAAAAGTTTTGATTTGATAAAAACAAATTTTATTTAATTAATCAACACCAGAAAATATTTTTAAAGATATTTTCTTTAATGAATTTTGTCAATTGATTTTTAATATTCTTTTCTCTTTTACAAATTTAATTTATTTTTTTCATATTTTTACTTTTTGCTCATTCAGTTGTGAAGCATATAAACAAATAAACCATTTTGTTTAGTTGTAATTCTGCACTTTTCAACTTAACTACTTTATTATTAGAAAGTAAATAAGTGTTACATAAAAGAAAAGAAAAAGTTAAAAAAATTAAAACAATTATATTTCAGTTTAATGGTTGACATAAGAAATTAATCATTACAACTTAAACATTCATAACTAATATTCAAAAAATTTGACAAAGTTTTACAATTTTCGTGAAAAAATTTATTTTATCAGAAATTCTAAAACTAAAAAAATTGATTTCTTAATCGTTAATTTTTGATAAAACTAATTTCATATCAAAGAATTGTTATTAAATATTCAAATAAAAAATCGTTAAACCATTAGAGTGTCCAACTAATTTCTAATTTGATGTTTAAGAAATTCTTATTAAAAAACACAAACAGAATTGCTTCATTAATAATTTAATTTTACATAAAACAAACAGAATTTGAAAATTGCTTGAAAGATGTTTTGATGTAATTTGTCAACTAGAAATGTTAAATTTTTATTTCAGTAAATTTTACTTCTTGAATTTTCTATTTTTCATTTTTTTGTTTGGTAACACTGTCGTCAATAAGCTAATCTTTCAACACCTACCAATTTCCGTTTTCAGAAAGGAAGTGATGTAACATTTCAAAGTCGCAAAATATCTTTTTTCATTATTGTGTCTTAGATGTTCACTAACTGAAAATAATAATCTTTAATCTTGTTTGAGATGTAAGACATTAAATTGAGATAAAATCAAATCTGCTTAAAATGTAAACACAGAAAATAAACAAAAAAAGCTTCATATTGTTTATGTTTAAATTTGTAAAAAGTTTGATGAAAAAATCGGATTAATTGAATAAATTTGTTGGTCTTTAATATTAGATGATGTTGGTTACTCGAACAAACAATAAAACAAGATGACTAGGTTAATATTTAACTTGTCGAATGCAAAAATTCTAACCAATAATCGGGTAATTGAATGAAATACCTTTTCAAATATCAAAATGCATTTTTATTTTGTTACAAAGTTCAACTTGAATAAGAAATTTCTTTATATTGTCTTGCAAAAGCCATAAAAGTACAAACAGAAGCTTTTTATTGCAACATTTTAATTAGATTTAATCTTTTTATGCATCAAAATAAACTTTTTTATCTGTTTCCAAATTTAGTTAAGTTTTTGAAAAATTATCTAAACAAAATTCGATAGAATTGAAATAAGAATTTTGTTTATTAACTTTTCTTGACACAGTTTTAATTTGTAGTTTTTACTTTTGTTTTTATCAAACTGCGATCAGTGTATTCAACTTTCATTAACATTTTAAAAAGTTGACCTGATTTTCCATTCATAAAAATATCTTCTTTTATTGACGGTATTTTTATGAACAACAGCGACTCCAAGTGGTTATTTTAGTTTCGACTGAGACTGAATTAGTTTTAGCCACCAACAATAGATAAAAACAACAAAAATTTTCTCTTAAATCTTTCATCATTTGAAAACCTACAACTAAAACGACTATCCATGAAAATCTTGGAAATTTATTTTTATTTGAAACTTCTTATTTCAAGAAACACTAATTTGTTTGTTAGTTGAGTTTAAACAAACTAATTTTTTGTTTAATTAATTAGATCTTATAACTTCAATTTTCTATATTTGCTAATATCACAAAAATTTATATAAACAATTCTTCTTATTTAACATAAATAATCATCAATCAGTTTATAAATCAATAAAAGAAAAACTAAAAAGTAAATTCTTTGCCGCTTGAGTAAAAGTAAAAGATCTAAAAGGTTTTGTTAATTCTTTTTTTTACAAAATAATTAAAATAAAAATGAAGTGATTCGAAACAATTTAAATGAATTTAATTTGATGAAGTATTTGAAAAGTTGAAACTATCTAAGTTTGAAACTTTTTCGTTGATATACTTTCAACTGTAAACAACGATTTGAGTTTCAGAGTTGAAAGAAAAGTTTGAAAAAAAATTGAAATAGCTGAAAACTCCACCAGAAGATTTGGAAGAAGATTTATAGATAAAATATGAGAATTACTAATTGCTGAGATTTAATAATCGACTGAAAAGCTGCCGGATGTGATCATATCCGTTTCTCGTTTTACATCAGAACTTAACGCTCTAATGAATCTGTTCAGTTTTATCAAGCGAAAGACGATAACGCGGCTCGCATGCTCTTTTCTTTTTCTTTTTTGTGCTTCAACCAACAACAATCCGACTGAGGTTTGAGTAGATTCTTCCGGCTTCCCCCCCACAGCCTCCTCTTCCTCTCCTTTTTGCTTCTTCCAGTCTCTTCTCGCTTTTGTCGTTTCCAAATTTGCCGGAAAGAGTTCTTTCAAATAGAGTCTTCTGATTGGTCGAAATCTGAAATCAAAACTTTACTTTCAACATGAAACATATGGGCTGGTCTCTGTTCAGTTTCCATAGCAACACATCGACTGCTAAGATCGCTGCTCTATTCCAAAGTGGTTGATGACGTCATCAACACCGGAAATCAACTACGAAGTACTCTTTATTCAGTTACAGGAGGAAGCTTGCCTCTTGTGTGCAATCTACACCCCAGGGCATGCTAATGCCGACTTGATGGTTTGAAAACGCGCAGTGAGCGTTTCGCTTCACTGACTTTGCATTTTTGACGAGAAACAAACGAACAAAGATATGAATTGATCAATTGATGTTTTTTTGAAGTAAATTAATTAAGTTTTTGATGCTTATTTGAAATTGTAAGTTTTTTAAAACTTTTTTATTCAATCATTTTTTCAATTTGAAATCACTTCTGATAAATATTAAAAGATTTTTTTTGATTTGAAGCAAATTAAATGAGTTTCAGGGACTCTCTTCTAGAAGCTCTCGGAAGAAAATATTTGAATCACTCCGTGTTGAAAGTTGTCCCGCAGGAGATTCAACTTGTTTGTTGATTCAAGACTCTCTCGACTCAATGACGTCATACTAGCATCCGGTTTCCATTTGACTTTTCAATTATTTTCATTTGAAATGAAGAAGTTGTGGAAAATTTGTTCGGAAACCCTTTTTTACGTCAACACTTTAAAGTTTATTTTACAATTAGTAAACTCTTTTATTATGAATCAACTTTAAAAAGATTTTTGTCACGTGACCGAACGCTTGAGGAAGTGACGTCATCTCTCGCTTTGAAACGATCAAACAATTAAAGATTATTTGAATTTTAAAAGCTTTAAGTTTAAGTAGTTTATAATTTAGAAACTTTTAAATCTCAAACTATTTGTTGTTTGACTTGAAGTTGAATCATTTAATGAAAAAAAACTTTTTAATTTGAAATTTATTTTAAAAGGTGAATAAATGATCATCAAAAGAAGTGAATTAATTAAAGTTTTCTTAAAAACTAAATATATAAATATAAACTAAAATATGCTTCTGGAAAACTTTATGATGTAATTGAATAACTTGCAAATAAATTTTGAAAAGTTTCTCTTATTTATCAAATAACTTTCTGTTTTTTTTTCTTATTTTTAACTTATTTTAGGAAGTTTGTGGAAAGATTTTTGTGTAACAAAATCTATTTATTGATAATTTAAGAGTTAACAAAAGTTCTTTTTCAAACAACAAAATAAATTAAATAAAACTAAAAAAAATTGATTATCAACAAATATTAATTTAATAATTTTAATAAATTCTTTAAGTTGATTTATTTCAAAACTTCAAAAGTATTTCTGATTTGAAATAAAATTCCAACTTCATTAAATATTTATTTTCAAATCGACTTCCTAAGAATCAAATTACTTAACAAATTAGATTGAAAAGTAAGAAGAAAATAACTTGAGTTGAAACGTAGTTACTTTGGTTGGTTACTGATATGTGTAGCAATTAATTAAATTAATTTTGACCTTTATTAAAACTCAGTATTTCAACCAGCTGCTTCCTTTCAATCTGTTATTTTTTGTTCGGATATTTCCTTTTTTTAGCAACAGACTGAAATTTTTTCTTCTTCAATTCGTTTTTTAACAAACATCTTAATTAACAAACGAATTTTTAAGTCTTTTTTTTATTACAAATATAAATTTAGAAAATTTGTAAAAATTTCAGAATTTTGTTGATTTAATTTTAAGTTTTCAGAAATTTTTGATTATGTAAATTCTATTTTTTAAACTTTCAATTAAATATTTACTTTTCCAGGGGTTCCCAACAATTTTCTTTAATATTTCAATTTATTTGTTTATATTTTCACGATTTTAATATTTGCTTTCAAGAAATGTTGTTTTTCAGAAAAAAATTTATAAATATTTTACAGAAAAGTTTGTTCCAATCTAAAAAATTAGATGTTAGGATATCTTATAAAACTAAAAATTCATTTTTCTTAATATTTTATTGTTATATAAATAATGATCTGATTAAAAAAACTTTTAAAAATAATAATTTTACTTTTTTAGAACTAAATAGAGATTTTTTTTATAATTTAAAAGAATCTTTTCTGTTTGATAAATCAAATATTGAAAGATTTTATAAAACATTCAAATCTAGAAATCCACTTTTTGAGAGAACTTTTTTAAAAGAGTTTATTTCATCAGTTAAAATATTCAGAATATTTTTATCAGATAAAATGAATAATAAATTTTTGTTTAAAAGTTTTTATTCAAGTCTTTTACAAAATTAACTTTCTTAAAAATTAAAACTTTGAATAATGTTGAAACAAAAAGCTAAAAATAATAAATTTATTATCTTTAAAAGATGCGTTTAACAAAATTATAAATCTAAATTGTTTTGTAGTTTATAAAATCGAACAATTTCATGAAAGCTTTTCTTAAATGCAGAAATTTTTCAATTGGTTGATGGATTTAAAATTTTCTGATTTTAGTGGTTTGCTTACTCGATTTCTTGTTAGTTGATGAAATCATAAATTAATAGTGAAACAAACAACAAAGTTTATTGAGTTTTCTATTTTTATTCGCAGCGAGACGAAATTAAACTAACTAAATATTAGCTACTAAATAACATAATTGTAAAATATTTAGAAGTTTTATAAATAAAATGTCAGACTGTTTTGGACTCGAAGCTTATATTATTTACAAAAATAAATATATTATTAATTTAATTATGAAAATTTATTAAACTTTGACAACTTGTATCGTATTCAACTGAATTTATAAAAATTTTGAAAGGTTGTTAAAAAAAATGTATAGATTTATGAGAAGAAAATAAGAAAAATATTTAAAGAATAAACTTTTTTCCAAACATATTTACTTCAAATATAATAAAGTTTCAAATTCTGTTTTGTATCATTATTTTATTCAAACTTTCTAAATTCACCACTCAAAGACTAAATTGAACTATTTGTTCAGAATTATATTTCATTAACGTCATATTAAGAAGAATTTTCTCAAATAACTTTGATATTTTATCTTTTGCAATATTTGGGAAGTGAAATTATTTGAAGTAGTTTTAGTCACTTGCACCTTGAAGCAAAGATTTTTATTCTAAGCAATCACATTTCAATAAATATTTTGTAGAAACTAAAAATTAATTGGTTTAGATGAAGTAGTTAGAAAAAGAAGCAAAGTTAACTTTTAAAACTGTTTTTAATAAAAATGTTGTAAAAAAATTCCGTTTTTAATTCTATGGCTTTTTATTTTTGGATATTTTGATTTATAAACCAACAATTTTAGAACATTTGAAGTAGGATGCCAACAACATTTAGAAGCTTTTAGCTCTGATAAAGTTTTTCATTCAGATTAATTTCAGAAATTACAACTCAATTTTCTGAAATATTTTTTAAACTAAATTTTTAATACAAAATGTTTTTGCCAAATTAATATGAAGATTAAAATACAAATCTATCTTGTTGTGGTAGATCCAAAACAAACTATTTGTTCATTAAATATTTCCATCTAAAACCAAAATACACTTTGTGTTTATAGTATATACCTGAAGTGTTTGGAAATTAACCGATTTCTTTTACAAGTCCAACAAAGATTTTGCCAAAAAAACCACAAAAACCGATTTCTATAATTTGTTTTTAAGTTTTTTGGTTTCTAAAAATAAACATTTATTAAATGTTTTATACAAATAAGACTTTTTTGTAAAGAATTTATCAAATATGCTTTGGCAAGCTTCAACGTAGTGAACAGCTGAATTTTTATAAGTATTTAATAGTAGGCGGTTTCATGTATTGTATCTGAAATTTGTTTATTGTATAAGATTGTCTCATAGAATGTTCAAAACATTTAAAAAATTTAAAAAATATTTTGACTTTTTTAATGTCTTTCTCTCAAAAGATTGTACAAAAATATTTGTTTATCTTTTTCTTTCTAATTTAGAAATAATTTTATTTTTAAATTTCTAACGTTTAAGGCAACTTATAATGTTTTTTTATTAGTTTGATTCATTTGTAAAAAACTTAGAAATGAATAATAAATATATAAATGTTATAATTATCAAAATGAAATAAGTTTTCATGTAACTTGGCATCAATGTAGTAAAATACTTTCAAATGTAATTAGGAAATTCAAGGAGTTGAAATTCTAAATTAAATTTGTAATTTTTTTTAACCTTCTATCTTATAATGCTGACAACTTTCATACCACCCTCCTAACCATACTTATAATGCCATGAAATATTTCTCATCTTTCTGCCTTTCTTGGTTTAAAGCGTTTTTTCTTTCATGTTTGTAAGTTTAACTTATCAGCTGGGCAAATGGCTTCATTATTCTCTAAAAAAGTATCTTTAAAACAAAAACAAAATTACGAAAATAGAAAAACTAATACAAGAGGTAACTTATATAAAATTTTCCAACAAAATATTGAAATCATTTATCAGCAAGTTATCTTTGAATAAAAAAATTGGTAATTTGATATTATATATAAAACTTTCACTTCTGGACAAATTGAATTCTTAAGCTTTTTCTAATGTATCTAGAAAAATTATTGGAACGAAAAAGCTTAAAAGAAAGGTTTATTTTTAGACAGAATTATCTTGACAAAATATAACATCTGTTTTTGTAGAAAAGTTGTTGAAATCTATCCAAAGTTAAAAATATATTCTACTTCTAAAGTTTTAATGATTAAAAATTTAGATTGAAATAAAGAAATTTATGAGTTTTAAATCATTTTTTTAGGCAGAATTTTATTTTTTTTTGAAAATATTTTATGGAAGTTGCTGCAAATATTTAAAGTTTTTATTAAAATGTTTTTGTGAAATACATTGATAACATATGACTTTGATTCTGTAATTCAATTTTGAAAATCAGAACGAAAAGTTTTATTTTTAATATTTAATTACAAAATTAAAACTTTCAAATTTAACAATAAAATTTATTTTATTTGATTAAACTTTTTAATATTATTTTAGCTCCGCAAGGTAGCATAGTTGAGCTAACTTGCCATTTAAAGCCAGCTTTCAAAAACGTTTAAATCAAGACGAAGAGCTTGCAAGCTACTCAAACTCAAATTGATTTCTTCTTTATGATTTTTAAGTATTTTTGATTATGGAAGAAAAACATTTTTTAACTTTTTGAAAATTCAGTCCTAACATCAAATAATTATAGAAATATATCAATGATATTTTGTTGCAACTATTTAAGACTCTTTAATTAATTATTTAACAAAAAATGGAATAAATAAAAATAAATGTTAGTTGATAAATTTATAACTTTCTTAAAAGTGATTTCAGTAATTGAAAATTTTGCTTGGATGCAAAAACTCCTCAAATTGTTTTCAGTTGATACCGATTTCCAAATTCAGTCTCAAACCCGTTTGCAATTGAATGATGTCAGGAAACACAGATGCCTTTTCTACAAATAACTCCATTATTCAGTTGTCTTGGTGTAATAGTAAAATATTTTGACGCATATGTGTTATTCGTCGTTGTCTTATAGATCTTTGTGATTCGCTAATAGGTTGTGTTATGAATAGCGCATACCCTTAGTATATATATCGTAGTTGTTAGCTGCCTTAAACATTGGGATAAGGCTTTACATAAAAGATAACAGATATAAGAAGTTATTATCCCCACAGTTGTGTTTTAGAAGGTGCTTGAAAAAAGTACCTCTCGCTAACACACTTTCTCACAAACAATACTTATTACAGATAATTAAGTCAGAAATATAGAAAGCAAAAGATGTAACACATGGCATTTCAGTAGTCCTCAAAGCATATAACAGTGAACAATTACATTGAATGTTAATAATATAAAAACGATAAAAAAAAACATAGTTTAGAAATGACAATGTTGGTAATATTCAAATGGTTCAACTTCTTTTTGAACAATGCGAGTGACTTCGACATGGCAATATCTGATGGCAGCTGGTTTCAAGTATTAATTGAGCGGTATGAGACAAAATTCGCTTTGATTAACGTGCCAGGTGATATGGGCTTATTAAGATGTAATGTGTGTCGTCTGAGCTGATATAACTTGAAGGAAGGACTAATAGAAAATAAATCATCAAACTGAATGTCAATTAAAATGTGGATAATTTCAAAAATAAGAATTAAGTCGTATTTAATCCGTCGAATTTCCAAAGTACCTAAATTGAAGAAGCTAAGACGATGTTTATAACTATCATATTTAATATTAAGTTTCCTGCATACTAATCTCTTGTTTGTGGCCAGAACAGATTCAATTTTTTTGATATCACTAACTTGATATGGCATCAATGCACTGACATTGTATTCAAGAATTGGACGTACGTACAATTTGAAAAGATTGATAAAAAAGTATGGGTCTTTAGAATTAAAGGTCTTTATAATAAGGAAGGCAAGGTTGATTAATTTTGCAAAGATTTTGGAAACATAAGTGTACCATTTAAAGTCAGATGATAGAGTAATACCAAGGCCTAGGACCGAAGATACTCGTTGAATAATAAATCTATTGATGGAATATTGGTTCAGGGAATTTGCAGCTGGTTTACGGAAAAAAGTTTATGTCCTTGTTATCAAGCTGAAAAAATATCTTATATTTAAGATACTAAGATTATATACTTTATAATTATTATGTGTAATAGAAGATTATTTTATAGCATACATGAATGTTATTTGACGAGAACATTTATTTATTTGTTGGTTTTTCAATTTATTTGTAAAATTTAGAAAAATACTTTCAGATAATAAGATTTAAAATATTCAGTTTAAAAAAATTTAATACCTGAAAAGTTGTACGTAACTTTTGTAAAAATGCATTTTTGATTAAAGTGATCACATTAACAACGTCAAAAAGTTTCTATTTTTAAAAGTTTAAACAAATAAACTTTAATTTCTTATTTGCAATTAAATCTACAAATATTTATGAAAAATACTTAAATAATATTTTATGATATTTAAATTAGGTTGTAAAAAATTTTTTTATCTTTTCAACATACCTGATCAATAACTTTAAAAGTTTATTTTAAAATTATTAGAATTCAGCTTAAATTCTATTTTTTCTTCAAAATATCAACAAAAAAATTGTATTTCATAATCCCTTGACTTTCTTCTTCCATTTTCAAATCTGTTTTTATTAAATTAGCTTTGATATAAGATTATTATGATTATTTTAAATGTATTTCAAAGATGAGTTACATCTTATTAGATTATGTTGTGATATTCAGAACAATTCTTTTTTATTTATTTTTATAAAAATTACTAAATACTTTTTATAATACTTTTTTTAATATCAGTAATCAATAGGAAATTGAATTATCAAATTTATAGCAATTCTATTTGAAATCTTATAAAATTCTAAAGTTATTTTTTATCAAATTTTGTAAACAAAAGTTGAAATATGAGATCTTTTAATCCTCAAAATTTCTAATAAATAAAAATAATTAAAAATATTTTTTTCATTTAAATCCATTTATTTTCCAAAGTTAATATTTGGTTATCTAAAAAAGCTGATATTATTTGTCAAATTTCTTAGCAAATGGATTCAAAGATGGACTTTTTCTTTGGTACTGTCAGCTGTTTAGCAATTGCTTTTACCTTGCGGTGGTTATTTGGGAGTAAAAAAGACAATAAGCAGACTGATGTTCAGTTTAGAAAACCAATGGTGGCTGATGATTGTCCAGAAGAAGAATCAGAGTTCGGTTATAGTCCAGAAGAAGCAGCAGAGTTTGATGATGACGTTACCACTGATGTAGTGTTAAAAATGGTGGTTGTAGTGAGAGATACTTTGAAAGAAGTAAGTGATTTAAACAAATCTACCATGTGTGTTGATGCTGTGATTGAATGTTATCGATTAGCAAACCTATATGCAAAGAAAAGGTTGAAATGGTGGAACTTTTATGGAAGTGAGCAAGTAGTTGTTAAACGTGGGAAAAGCTGGCAACTAAGAGAAATGTATAAAGAAGCCAAATATCTCAGATTGGTGACATCATGTGTTAGGGATGATAGTTTAAAAGGTCTTGCTCCTTTTTCTCGTCCTGTCAATGTACTATGTATAGGTCCAGCTTATGAATGTGATTTATATAAAGTATTTAGATGTGTGGATTTAGATACATCTTTTCAATAAGAATTTCTATAAAACATGGTCCCCTCACTATTGAATTTTATAGATAATTAAATTTCTAATTCTCTAAATGATTATGTAGCAATATTCTATTGAAGAAATTAACTTTATTTTTTATAATCAAGCTTTTGGACCAGACCAGTGTTTTGAGATTATTGCTTATAATAAAAATATAATAAAGTAAATATTATCTTAATTTCATTTATATACAATTTTAATCCTATTATATATGTTTACTTAATGTGTTAATGTTTACCAAATCTGATTATATCTTCATCATTAATAGCTGAAATTGCATCTTTTTTATAAGAATTAACACGAGAAGCAATAGAGATTTGTGAAAAAAGTTGCCAATAAATATTTAACTAATTTGAAAAGATCTATTTTGCTCGATAATTTGTTATGATTGAAAAACAAAATGTTTTTTCTAAAAGAGAATGTTTTTGAATAAAAGCAGATACTGCGCTAGAAAAGTTGAAACTAATTTTTCCTTATAAGGAATTATTTACAAATGGATATCTGCTATTGATTCCAAATCAGCAAATAATTTTGTCATTAAATTGAGAAGTATCTTTTTAAAGTGAGCAAACTTTGGCGATTTTGACCATCAAGTTGATATATCTGAACAACTTGTTGTAAGAAATATATTTCTACCTATTTCATGAAATATGACTTTTTAGTGAGTTCCAAAAATCATGTCTTTTTCTCATTTTGACAAAAGTAATGAAATATTTTATCTTTGAAACTTGCTTAGAAGAACACCAAAACCCGTTCTAATTTCTCTAAGACTAATTTAGATTGAAAGAAACTGATTTTTATTTAGTTTTTATCCATTTAAACGATTTTATCAAATCAACTTTTACAGAGTGAAATAAAATAAGAACTTTTCTAATCTATACTTTAAAGTTTAGTAAAAAACAAAGTCTTCAAAAAATCAGGTTTACAAACAAAAATTGAAATAAATTATTTTTAAGGTTTAATATTCAAAATTCGAAGAAAATATTCTGCTTCGATAACTCCATCTTCAGATAAATCCGTGCAATGGACAGCGTTTTTGACTTTATCCTTCCCGTATATTGCTCTTAGAGTTGTCGGCCGAATGTGCCTTGCTATTTCCTATAAATAACTTTATTTTAAAAACTTTTATAAAATAACCAAAGCAATTACAAAGTATAGACAGAATCAGTAAAAGACTCACAAACATTAATAAATAACTTACAGGGTCAGATGGTCCACAAAAAGCTCTAAATTCTTCAACAGTATCAACTGAATTCTTTGAACTGATTAGTTCTAGTGAATAAAATGGTCCTTCGCATAAATGGTTGCACATATCTTGATACTCAGCAACAACTCCTCGGTAAACTTCATAAAATTCTTGGGCATTTGCCATTTCAATTTCTTGCTGTTTGTCAATTATTTTGTGGTCAACCCAGAAACATAAATTAGAGATTTAAGTTGAAGATACTCACCACAGAAGCACCACATATATCAAAGCCACCTTCTTGAATTTTAGTGATAATCTCACCGGCGATACCCTGCTTTACGATGTGTGGTTTAATCAAGCAACATGTCGTGTTTTCAAGCTTAAGTGAGTTTTCTAGCTTACGGATCGGGTTTACACTGCCAGTATCTTCAAAGAAAAAACTGATTTCCTGGAAAAAAATAACTTTTTTAATTGGTATGAAATCAACATTGGTTCAATTGTGACATCTTGATTAGTGATAACTTTTTGCTAAGTCAGAGCTTAACAAAATCTTGAAAGAAACAATCTTGGCTACCCTTGATGCTGACTCAGTCGAGTCAGCTCCGTGAAAAGAGTTGAAAGTCTTATCTTGTCCATATAATGCTCGTAAACTACCAGGTGACTCCTGCTTAGCAACAGCAACATCAGTTGGACCAATCAGACGACGCCAAACAGCAACAGAATTTGTACCAATCAGTTCCATAGCGAAGACGGGACCACTGCTTAAATACTCCACTAACGACCTTGAAATTAGTTTTTTTCTCATAAAAATTTGTAAAAACTTTTAATCAAAATTATAAATTAAAAAATCTACAAATTTTAGTTAAATTATTATCAATTAATCAAATTAAAGTTAAAATTATTTGAGAAATTACATAAAGAAAGGTTTGTCTTTATGTTCCTTATAAAATAATCCCGTTTGCTCTTTATTTAATGATACCATTCGAGCACGACAAATCTGAAGTCCTTCATCATTGATTCGTTTTACTATGGATCCAAGATGACAAACACCATCAGGTTTAATCAATCCCAAAGTTCTACAAACCCAGAAAAATTGTGAAAGTCTCATCGTTTCATAGTTTAATGATAAATTAATAGAAACTAAAATCAAATATAAATTTGAAAACTATTGTGAATGTGACAGAATAATGAGATGTTGCGTTGTCATAGAAATAACAAATATAAACTGAACAAAGTTATTTGAAATCTTTCATGGTGAAACTTATAAGAAAATAGCGATTTCAGAAGTCACGTGAAGAACATCTGAAAGAAAATTTTAAACTTTTTATATTTTCTTACTTTTCAGTTTTGCTTCCAAGAGTTTTTTTAGTGTAACCATCTCCAAATTCTGTGAGATGAAGTTGTCGTGAATAAACATTAATTTTGCTGCCAACAAACAAATCAGAAACTTGAATATGTTCAAACTTAGTTCGACTTAAAAACTTTTTTCTTGTTTTCACTGCAATCTGTAACATTTGTTTTTTTATGAAAAGTGTAAAAGAAACCACCATTTTATTTACAGACCATTTCAATGGTTTGGTCTTTTGGGTAATATAAAAACAGATATTTTCTTATTAGGCATGCTTGAGGATCATACCAGTCACACAAGAAGCAGTATTTGATGTCATTGGCGGTCTAAAAAGTTATTTTAGTTGGTTATCATTGAACATTTTGTATTTTATACTTTACAAAATTATTAAAGAAATTTCTTTATTATATTTTAAACTTCTCAAACTTTTCAAACAATTTCATAGAGATCAACTAATTGTTAACTTTTGATTAAGATGTTTTAAATATTATTTTAAAATAACTTACAGATGGTTCAACATATTTATCAGAAGAGTTTGGAAACTGCAACAAAATGATGTAAACATTTTTATAAAAACTTCACAATATTATATTTATATTTAAAGAATAATAAAAAGTTTAAAAGACTTAAAAATAACTAAATTTTGTAGACTTAGTATCTATAGAAGTAGCTTAAATATACTTATTACTTTGATATATATTAAATATATAAATATAAATCATTAGATAAAATTCAAAAATTAAAATTATTGGCAAAAATAAATTTAAAAAAATTTAGTAAATTTGGATCTACTAACCATCATCAGCAGATGGCTTTTGTAAACTTTTTATAAAGCTCCTAAAATATAAAAAGCTGAAAGTATATAAGGTACAGAACATTAAAAAAATAAAAAAATATTAAAAGAATGATTAAAAATTATGAAGATATTTCAACAAAACTTATTTCTAATGAAATATTTAAACCAATTTTTTTAAACTGAATTGTTTCAACTCAAATCATTTTTATTCATTGACAGCAAACTAAAAAGCTAAACAGAAAAGTTTCAACTATTTAACCTTTTATTAAAATCTTTTTTTTTAAAACAACAAAATACTTAGACAGCTATATACAGGTAACCTTTCATATAAGTAACTACTTCGGCAAGTTCTGGTTGCCATGGATTTAACTGTTATTTTCAAAATAAATTCCCCGAATATGAAAATACTTTATTACAAATTTATTTAAAAAATATTTTTAATTTTAAACTAAATAGATTTATAATTTTTTGGCAAACTAACATCAAAAAGATTATTAATATTGCTTATTATTATTATTATTATTAATAATTATTATTTATATTTAAAAAGATTATTAACTTTTTAATGATTGACAACCACAAGTTAATAAGACTTTCTTAAGGGATTATTAAGTATTCTTTTAAGTTTTTTTCTGGTCTTCAGTAATGCTCCCCAAGGAAGCATCGTTCCCTCTTTTCTTCAATATTTATATCAATGACATTACTGTTTTTCATTATTAAATGGTTTCTAAAATTATAAGCTCATTGCAAAACATTTTAGTACTAACTCAATTACTCTTCACTTTTCTTTAGAATTTAGAGAAATATGGCTTTAATCTAAACAAGCTTACTAAACTCTAACCAAACGTTTTCTAATTTCTACTTAAACAGTAATTTTCTGATCTCCTGTCATCAAAGACTCTTTTTATCAAAATAATTACCTTCAACGAATTAAAACGGACTCAATACGTAAATCATTTGTTCCGAATTAGTTCACTTAATTTTTACCAAATTCTTAAATCTTTTAAAATAAGAAATATATATTTAGAACTTTTATATATTTCAATTTAGAGTTAAACTCTACCTTATGAAGTCCTCACTTTGAAAAATATATTCTTTAAGTTAAATCCGTTCAAAGACTATTTATTAGGAAATCGTTTACTTAGATGTAACTTTTTTCTTCAACAAATTCCGTCTCTCAAAGCTTGATATTAAACCCTTTCAACTTCTAACTACTATTTCAAATCATTAAAAAGTTTTTTCGTCTTTTTTATCTTTAATGATTTCTTCTAATTTCTTTAAGGATTGCAAACAACTTTTACTAACAAATCTATAATTTATATTTACAATAAAAATAATTCTTTACTAATTTATTTGAAGTCTAGATATCTGATCAAGCTGCTAATTTGACTCAAAAGAACTTTCTTTCAAAATTGGAACAGTTTAAGCGAAAGTCAAGATTTTCAAAAAGGTTTTTATAAACAACAAATTATCGCAACTAAGAATTGAAGTTAATCTGAAAAAAAGAGATTATCGACAAACAAAATACTGCTTTTTACAAGAAAGAATTTGTAGATATTTGAATTAAGCATCTTTATCTCCGGTCGAAGTCTTTAACTCATCCATCTCTTGATCTATCAGAAGATTTCAGTTAATTAAATCAATTTATCTTAGAAAATAATTTTTTAGTTGATACCTTTAGAATCAAGAAAGTCCTTCTTTAACAACTTAGGACCGAAGATACCAATAGCTACTGACCCCAGAGGAGCGGTTATAAGGATCGAAAGGACTGAAATAGTTAGAATTTGACTTGCTAATTGGATTACATCATCAGAAGCATGGATTTGTCGAGCTCTATCTAACGCCAAGCCACCAATCGCAGCCTTGAAAATGTTGAAATTGTTGAATATCGAAATTTTGTTGTTGATAATTATTACTTGGACAGTTGCTTTAGGCATCCAAGCGAAACATAAAAAGATTTTTTCTTTTAAATCAAAACCAGCAAAGCTAACAGCTCCAAATGTACTTGCCATCCTAAAGAGTAAACAAATAAATAGAACAGCGACTCCTAGACCTACAAAATTGTAGAAATTCAGAAATGTTGTTCAGAATATTTCCTCACCTATAGTTGACGAGTCCAATTCATCTAAACGAATTTCTGCTCCGATTAAACCAAACATAACAGGCTCAAAAATCATCCACAAGACATCAACGTTTCCACAAATCATTTCCTACAATTATTTTCTTTAATTTTTTTTACAACTTTTTCAGTAAATTTCTCACAATATTTTCATTCCATTTTTTACAAGCCACTAAAGGAGTGATAATTGCTATCAGGGCACCAGCTCCTGGGGCGTTTAGACGACCGCTCGCAAAAATCGCGAAAATTCCGACTCCAACGATAATTATTGTTCTTAGATGAATTAAATTTTTCTGCAAAAAAAGAAAATTTATTTTTTTCAACACATGGCACACAAAACACAAAACAATATGAGTAGAAAGATGATGAGAATATCTGAAGTTGAAAAACCAACACTAGAAGCTGATAAAAGATGATGGAGTCGAAAAGAATTAGAGATTTATTTATTTCAGTTTCTTCTTTATCTTCATCTAATCTCTGATATCTTCATCTTTTCTAAGAAATCTAATCATGAGATTCTGGTAAAGTTATACTTTGATGTTCTAACTCTAAAGAAGTAAATGACCTCTAAAGACACATGAAAGATCTCTAAGGACACATGAAAGATCGATCTTTAAAGAAGTCATTTTGAAGATGTTTTGTTGAATGAAACACAAACCTGCTTCTTTGTTGGGATAAACCACAAGATCACCCCAATAAGACCCCCGACAACCACTCCTCCTAGCATTTCAAGAGGACTTCTGATAATTGTTAAAGCCAACGAACCTAAAAGAAGTTTTTATGAAAAAGATGTTTAAATTAGAAATTAATAAATAAGACAAATGAAAGACCTGAAGCACTTGAAGTTGTTATATTCGAAATATTTGCTGCATCTAGCTCAGAGTTCAATTGAACTAAACAATATTGAAAAAAATTCTTTTAATCTTATTAATACCGATCAAATCTATTTCAAAATTTTAATAAATGAATCAAAACATAAAAAAAAAAATTGAATTGTTTAATAAGTAACTAAATTACTGAACAGTTTTCAAAATGAAATTATCTGTTAACAAATTTGTGACTAGAAAGTTATCTTCTTCAAAATTGAAGATATTTGAACCAACCAGTTGAAAATGCGATGCTGTAGACAGCACTGAACCCAGTTATTGCAAGAACATCGTCAAAGCTAGACGCTGCAATCACTAAAGATGGGATACCTACATCAAGAAGACATTAAAATAATATTTTAGCTGATTAATTGTTTTATAAAGTTGATAATTTCTTAAAACAAAAAATAGAAGTTTACAAAATCGACCTTTAGAAACACCAAAGCTCTCAGATTGAAGTTTTAACATGGAAGGAACCACAACAGCTGGAGTTACAGCCCCTAACACAAAACTAAACAACAAAAAATTTAAATAACTTGATAATTTACATTAGCTCTTCGTTTTTAATAAAATATTTTTATTAATAATCAGTAAGAGTTGATTACCCGAGTAAGAATCCCCACACCCAAGGAAATCCTAGCAATAGATAACAAATCACTCCACAAGTCGCTGCTTCAACGAAACAAGGAATAATTGTGAGGCGGATACAAGCTCCTTTCATTCTTACCAAAGCCTATTGATGTTAAATAGTTAAAAAATACTTAAAATATCAATTTAACAAATTAATCAAAATCACTTACATTTAATTTACTTTAAGTAATAAATAGTTGTTGAAAATAACTTAATATTTAACAGAGAAGGACTCCTAACATTGAGATCAAGACCCAGTCCTGCTTTTACAAGGATTAAAGCAAGGGCAATTGCTCTTAATGAAGACGACCATGTAGGATTTATATCTCTTGCTACATTTATCACAGGTATGTTTGATAAAGCAAAACCAGCTAACAACATGCCTAAAAATAGAATTAAAAAGTTTAAATATCATCAATTTTAGTCAAATAAATAAATAAGAAGAAAATTAAATATATCAGAGTTTGTGATTGAAGAATAATCAGTGATTTCAAAAAACAACAATTGATTATTAGCTTATTTTTCTTCAATATTTAAACTTTGATCTTCATAATCTTACCAAATAAAGATGGAATCGGAGGAAATCCAGGAACAGAGATTTTTGAAACTAAAAACCCTGATATAAAACAGACATCAACTAAGATGATGATTCCAAACAAGTTTCCACCAGGCATACAGTCATCACCAACTACAGACCACGGAAGCGCCCACGATAAAAGAAGAAGAAAAACTGAAAAGTTACAAATGTTTGAAGTGAATTATAAAAAGTTGGATTTTAAAATACAAAAATAATTTATTCAATTTTCATTTGATAAAAAAACTTGGAATAAAAATCAGATTATTGTTGTTAACTGAAAGTCAATTTACAAATTGATTAAAAAGATAATATTTTATTAAATATAAATAAATAATTGAAGAAATTTTTAGATGTAAATATTTTGAAGTTCAAAAAACTTACTCCAGTTGATAAGATTTAAAAACAAATCTTTAAAATCCATATTTAATAATCTAAAAAATAATTAAAGTATAAAAAATTGATATTTATAAAAATTATGTTTCAAAATATAAAAATAATTTCAATTAATTGTTTGTTTGATTTGAAATTTTTACAAATAAGCAAATATTAAATGAGAAATTTTTCTATTTGAATTTAATTTGATAAATCTCTAATATTTAAAACAAAAGTTTGTTAAAAAAGATTTTGATTGAAAAACTGAAAGTATTTGAAAATATTAAAGAAGTTGTTTTATACAATTATCAGAAACGAAAGATAAATATATAAATTTGAATTATCATAAAATTACGAGAAATTTGTAATTATTTAACCAAGGTTTGGGGATTACCCATTAGTGAGATAAAAGTTCAACAATTTATACATTTTTAAAGTTTTAGTAAAACTTTTCTTTTAAAATCATCTGTAAGCAAATTTAATATCTATTACTTTTCTGTCTGATGTAGTATCATAAATAACATTTTTAGATTATTAGCACAGCAATTCTTATAATCATCAAATTGTAATAGAGATAAATTGAAGTAAAAACGTGTAGAAAAATCAGAATAATTGGAGAAAGTAAAACATCTTCAAAATAAAAACTAGAAAATTATGAGAGCAAAAATATTTTATGAATTTTTTTAAGATTAATTTAATAAATAATAAAATTTGTTTTACTTTATAGTTGGTGAAGTGAATCAATTTTAAGGTTTGGATACAATTACTACAAAATACAAAATAATAAAAGGATAGTTCAAAAATCAGTTTTATAAAATATTAATTTATAACAAAAACTTCAAAATTATTTGTTATTAGTATCAAAAATTGATTAAATTATTTAATATAAAATTATTTAATATAATTAAATGGATATGATAAGTTGAAAATAATGTTGCTCCAACAAACAAGTCATTAACAATTCTGACATTTTGTGAAAAAAAACGTGATGTTGATACAAATATTACAAAGCTTTCACAGAAGAAATAAAAATAAGTTGAATAAAAAAGTAGAGTTTGATATAAAGTATTTAAAAAGAATCTTCTGTTTATTTTATAGCAAAGATGTTTTAGCTCTTATGTTTTAATTTATTATGAGTCTTAAAAAAGATGAATAAATTGAAGTCTTGTACTGAATGTTGTTGTAACTTGAATAATAAAAGCTGAAATTAAAAACTGAATAAATTGTGAAAAAGTAAGGTTCTGATAGACAATTAAATATATTAAGCTGTTTAAAATCAAATTAAAAAGTTTAATTATGTGGTTATAGAGATTTTTTTAAGTAGAATTTACTTGAACCATTTAATTCAATTATTTTCATCTAAACCTTAATTACACAATCATATATTTCATTCGTATTGAACATATAAAGTTTGTGGTTCAAATTATTAAACAAAATTCATAATTAGAAATATCTTAATTAAAAAATTTGCTTAAAAGATTAAATAACTTCAAATAAACATTTTTAGATTTATTTACGAGCTATAAAGTCAGTTCAAAAACTTACTTCGTGTAATTAAATACAATAAGAAAAATAATTTTTAATAAAGCTAACTTTATATCAAGATATTTTCAATTTGTGGTCAGTATGTTTTACTTTTATTATTTCTGCATATTTTGCAGTCTAAAATATAGAAATTCAACTTTAAAAGCGTTCAGCTAATTTATATTTAAAATTATATTATGAGTCTCACTGTAAAGAAAGTTATATGGAATCTGTTTTAGAAAATAATAAAATTTAAAATAATGGAATGAAAGAAACTACTCAATTGTAGTTTCATTTGCTTTTAATTTAGTTATTTTCAAGAAGTTATAGGACTTATAGATCTTGTAATATAAATTTAAATATATGCAAGAAACAAACAAGTATTCAACTCTTATAATATTTAATTAATTATTTCATCTTCTACTGCTAAATGTTGCTTTCTCTGACAGGTTTTAAATAAATTAAGATGTTTCAGTCACAATTTCTAACTTGAACCTTAAAGGCTTTATAAACTGAAGAAATTGAGAAACTGATTTTGTTGGAAGTAAACAGGTTTTAGCTTTGCTTCAACAATATTAATAAAGTTTTCGAATTTCTAATCTTTTTATTTAAGGATAATAGTTTCAAAGATGTAAGTTCATATTGTAAATTTACAAAGATTTTTTTGAACTGATAATGAATAAAAATAAAGTTGTTATTTTTCTAACCTATAACGTTTTATTTAATATTAATTTATAACCTTAATTTAATTAATAAAAAATCATATCGATTAATTACGGATTTATTGTAGGAAAAGCTATCTAAAGTCAAACGCAACATCAGCTGTTCCTGTCTTCGTTTCAAAGATACTTGCAAGCGCGATATGAAATCGCTTAACATCGATACTAGCAACTGGGAAGATATCGGATCGCTCCGAATGGCGCTTTCTACTCTGCAAACAACTGAAGAAAAACTACTGAAGAAAACTTAAAGGCCTTTTTCTAATCCAATTCAGTCTGCTTTCCTCCACATTTTTCTGTTTTTACAAGCTGCTTTCATGAATGAAAAAATCTCAGAATGTATAAAAGAAATTTATTGATATCATTTCTAGTTAAAAGACATTTTCAACAAAACATTCATCCATTAGTAAAATTATTTGTTTGATTTAATCTTCAAAATAGAGTTGTCCGCACAGTTAATGTCCATACCATTTGTCCTAACATTCGACCATCTCTCAAAAGTACACAGTGCCCAAATTTGTCCAAATTAATTTTCACAAATAACTTCAACTTTGTTTATATGTTGAAGGTTCAAAACAACATCGACAATTTGGCCGGTAATGAAAATGGCTTCAAAAAATCGACTTAGGATTTCAAATTTTAACTTTTCTTGATAAGTTGTTTTGTAAATGAAAAAATATATTTTTAAAAACTATTTAAAAAAATGTTGAAGCAAAAGGAAACTGGTTTCAAGAACCAGATATGGTTGTTACTTGAACAGAAGTTATCACATAATCAACTTGTTGATGGTTTGTTACCCTAATTTGTTGATAAACGAAGAAAAGTAAACAAAAAACTGCGATAGAAACAGTTAACAGAAATCCAGCGATTGTAGCGGTTATAAAATGCCCTGAAAAAATATTTCGATTTATTTTAAATCTACTTAAAAGTGAAGTTTTTTACTTTAAGATAAATTTAAGAAAAATTTAAATAAAAATTAAAAAGTTTAAAACTTTTTTGCCGATAATTAATTCTTACGAAGTTTTGAAATCTTTTTACTTTTGAAAATTGATTCTAAAAATTTATATAAAATTGAAAATGATTATTTGTTAGAAAAAGATTAAATTGTTTCATCATTTATTTTAATGATAAAAAATTAAACAAAATGATTTTTAACTTCAAATTTAAGACAAATTTTCGATAAAAAGTTTTAGATAAAAAAGAATTAAAACTTTAAAAAGAAATTTACTTTTATACTATCTTATAGATAATATTACTAATATATCAAAATTAAATCCTGTTTAATCAGTAAATACTGAAAATATTTGTGGCTTATTAAACTGGTTTTGTAATTAATTTAATACTTTGTGTATCTGTCGTTTTTTCTACATTCTATTTTATAATTTAAATTTGAATAAAGAATGCTTCGAGCGGTTTCTACAAGTTAAAGAATTTCTAAATACATTTAAGAATATTTTGATGTTAAAGACTTTTGAAGAATTGATAAAATTTTGTAAAAAATAATAAATAGTTAACGATAAATTATTTTACAAAATTATTTTTAGTAAAATTTTCATATAATTATTAATTTAATTTATAGTGAAAATTAAGAATCCTTAAAAAAACATTTTTCTGATACTTATAGAATATTTGAAAATATTAAAACTCAGAAATTATTATTTTTCAAACTTACTTTCATTTTTTACAACTTTTTTATCACTTGAAATTTTTAAGTCTTCATCTACGCCTAAGGCTTGTTTAGTTGGCCTAATTGGCCCTAGCGACACAATCACATCGTTCTTGTCACGCTCATCAGGTTCGATTAGAGCTCGACGTTTAAGATGTTGTTGCTGTCTTGTTTTGTTGACTTCATCACATTCCTTTAAGAAAAAAATTTACTTTAAATTTTTAAACTTTATCTAAACTCACCAAAAAATTAAGGATTAAATTTATCAATTCAAAATTAACTAAATAAACTGAAAAATGTTGACTTGAAAAACTGGTTGATTCTGTAATTTACTTTTGCGGTGGATTAGATACCCAATTTAGCTTTCAAAAGATGTCTTTGAGATGATTCGTTTGTTTTTATAAAAATAAGGTTTATCGAAAGAACTATTTGCAATTTATATAAATTTTTATATTTAGCGTTTTGTTGGTTCTAACCGATGCTAGGTGTTGAAAATAGAATCACTTTTAAAAAAATTTCTGAAATAAGTTTTGATTCAGATAATTAATTTTTTTGGATTAAGAAATAGTTTTAAAATTTTATTATAAAAAATTGTTTTAACTTTTAATTTTTTATGTCGAAACATTCAGTTAAAAATTAATTTAAAATGTGATTTAAAGAATAATTAAAAAAATGAGAATAAAAAGAGTTAACTTAATTTATTTCATTACTTTTTTATTAAAAAGATATTTACAAAATTTCAAAATAATCAATTTTTTGTTTTTAGGTTAAAAGCTTTCATTAAAATTAAAAAAAAAAATTTTTCAACAATTTTCTAAAAATTATCAATTAATTGTCTAATAAAGAAAATAAAATAACTTAATGTTTATACAAAACCACAAAAAACGAAAATAATTTGATTACAACAACAACTACAATAAAAACTAAAGTTTATTTATTTACAAAATATTTACAATATACAGAAATAATTTGTGAAAATTTATTATATGATTTCAGAAACAAATTTCTTTATTTTTTACCAAAAAGTTCAGTTTTTATGTCTGAAATAAATCTTTAATCTATTTTTTTAAACAAAATCTAAAAGACTAAACAATAAATTATCTTTAAAATTTTTTAAATTTTTGATAACCTTTCATCTATAAGTTGTCTTCAACTTTTTTTCTTAATTTTAATTTAATTGTAAAATTCTTTTGTAAACTTCATTAGCAAATTTTTCTGAAGCGTTTTTCAGGTATAAAAGTTAATTGAGAAATAATTTAGTTTCAGCTAAACTATTTATTTTATAATCCCAATATAACTAAAGTTTAACTTTAGTCAAACTTGAAGAAATTATCTTTTTAAATTTATAAATTTTTTAAGATATTTGTCACAATTTTATTCCAAATTAAAAGATGTTTTTTTTTCTATATTTTTTTCAAGAAAGTTGATTTAAATAATTTTCAAGAATTGAAGAACTTTTTAAAACTGATTCTTTTTTAGATATTTTTATGTTAATTTGGCGATAAAAGAAAAATTTGCCAAATAAATCAGTTTTTTTCCACTAAATACAAGTTTTAAAATAAATTATCAGATTATATAATCTGCTAAAAAGTTTTTGACAAAATTTATTGGAAAACATCTTTTTAAAACGAATAAAAATTCTTTTGTAATTTTGTTTAAATATTTAAGAAAATTTTTTAAATATAATTTGAAATTTGTGAAAAATTTTCATGAATAAAATTTCTTTAAATTTTCTGGGATTATTATCGAAGTTATTTGAAGTCAGAAAACGGTTTAAAACACTTTTTTATCACTAATCTGAAACATATCTTTGAATGAAGTCTTTGTTGTACTGGATAAATTTAATTTTTTTAATCTTATAATTTGATTAAATGAATTTTGATTTAGAAAAATTTTTCTTTAAGTTTTTTGATAAATAAATTTGTTACAAAGTTTTTTCGTTAATTCAAATTATAAAATGTTAAAAACTTAACAAATCAGATATTTTAATTTTTAAAGTAAATAATAATTACAAAATAAAAATTATTTTTATAAAATAAAAAGCTTTTACTGAATTTGTAAGCCAAGAAACACATAAAGTATATCTGCAGGTATTTTAACGAAGTTAAAACTAAATTGATTACAGATAAAGTTAAAAGTGGAAACTCATTTAAGCCGTTTAAAATACTGAAGAAGATTTAATATGAAAAAGACAATAAGGTCCTTGTGAAAAAGCTAGAACTTTTATCAAATTGTCTCGTAAAGAGATTCTCATAAAAATTTTAAATCATATTTCTAGAATTTAAATGAAAATTAAACTGACCTTTTTACAATTGATATTTTCAAAACATACTCTCACGTTACAGTGAAGATAAAGATAAGAAGAATTGACGAATCTGAAGACCATTGACTCCCAAGAAGCGTAATTATGTTCTCCATTTGATATAAGATCCACTTTAGCTCTGCTAGCAGCTTCAGGAACTGGACAACTTTTCAAAAATACAATTTTTTACAGAAACAGTTTTTTGTCGATAATTTTTTTAAATCAAATTTATTAAAAAGACAAAAAAATAAAGTTTCTGAATTGACAGCAAATTTTTCATCTCAAATTTATTTTGTCGAAAGTTTTTCTATAAAATTATTTTTGGTGAAGAAATTTGTTGAAATTTTGAGTTACATTTTTCTACAACTATTTGCCGATAATTTAATGAAATCAGATGTTAGCCTGAAGCTAAGAAATTGTTGAATCAAAAACTTACTAGTTGTCAATCAAAACGAACTCATTTGCTGATTGTGATTTGAAATTCATGGTCGGGGTTCCCCAACATCTAACAATTTGGAGTCTTGTAATTTGTGGCCCAAGCATTAGAGTCACACGAACTCTTAATCTGAAAGTTTTTGACATTTTTATAAACTCTCCGGTCACAGTGAAATCTTTCAAAAGTTTTTTAAGTAATTATTTTCTAAAATTAAGATTGAAACTGTTGATGAAATAGTTTAATAAATTGTTTAAACAAATATTAGATTTTAAGGTTTCTAGATAATTACTTTTTGTGAAATTAGGATTTATAAAACAAATTTTTATACTTTTGAAAACTTAAATTTTGTTTTCAGTTGAAAGTTTTTCATTTTTAATAAAACTTTCTTCAGTTTTAAATTTGATACAAAAAGTTAATAACAATCTAATCTGTGATAAAAGTCAACTTCTGTGGTTTAGAAATTAAATGAAAATTACAATTTCAAACTTATAAAGAAGTCTCAAATACTAATAATCAAAAAATTAAATTAAAAGTTGTTCAATTTCAAACTTTATATTCGTAAAATAGATAAAAAATTCTAATCTTTAAATGTTAACAAATTGTTTGAATTAAATTAAAACTTTAATAAAATTCTTTCATAAAATTGTAGAACTTTTATAAAATGTTGGTTTTGAAAGATTGAAAAAATCACTTTTCAAGTTTGTTGCAAATTAGATAAAAAAAGAGCTTGCCTGGAATTCACGTTTATCACCGGAGATAAACGATAAGCTTCTCGATAAAGACGATCTTTATATAAAATCATGGCCGCCTTAAAACGACCTTGACCAGTTCGATTGCCCAAAAATTGCGTTTCACTAAAAGCAAAATTTTTAATCATAAAATCATAAATGTTGAAATTTTGTTTCTTGAAATTGAGTTACATGAATTGAATGGTAATTTTCTATTTATTTTCCTCTTATATTAGTAAATTGTCTGAAATCGAAAATTCTTCTGCAGATTTTACTTTTGATAAATCGCAAATGAGAGAAAAAATCTTTTTATAAAATGCAATTTGAAAACAGATTTAAATTTGAGAAATTTTAAACATGATTTGATGACTGCAATTTGTCAGTAAAACCAAAATAATTAAACTGATTCGTTTTTTAAGAAAACTTTAATTTGTGTTTGTTATGAAGAAGTTATTTTGAAATGTAGCAAAAGTTTTATTAAAACCTCCAAAACTATTTTGAATAATTATTTAAAATTTAAAATTTGGAAACATTTAATCTTGTAATTACTTAAAAGAAAGATTAGAGTTCTCATAAATCTAAAAATAATTTTTAGTTTAACCACTAATCGCTGAAAACCGATTTGTTTAGATGATAAAATACATTTATACCTCAATTTGATAATTTTTCCACCGAAGTTACCCACTGATTCGTAAGTACATTCAAAAGTTAACAGATTTATTTCTCTTGTTGAATTATCTTCGGACACATTCTTCTGAGCAGCGACAAAATTCTTGATTATTAAATGAGTTCCATTCTGTGAAAAAAATTAATTTATTCAATTCGTGGTTGCGAGTTACAAATTCAACAGCTCTTATAGCGAACAAAAACCAAATAAAACGAGCAAAGAGCTAATTGGAAGGTCTTAGATTTCATAATTTAGCAAAAATCTGTAGAAAAAGATGAAATTAGAAATATTGCAGATAATTGTTTATGTAAATAACTAAATAAATTTATAACTTTGAAAGTAAATTAAATATTTATTATTAGTGAATAGTTTTGTAAAAATGCTGTTTAAAAAGTGAATTTTTTTAATCTAATTTCTTTATTTTATATTATTACTAATTACTGGCTGCTATTTATTCATACTTCAGAATCGATTTAACTTTTCGTAGATTAATTTCAGCGCGAAAACCATGAAACCTCTCACTCCTTTAAATTTAGATTTAAAAATATCTTTGAAGCGATTAGAATAATAATTGAAACAATTTTAAGTTGATATTTCGGTTAATATCGGAAATTTCGAAGTTTAAGAAATTTATTTTCAGTTTTTGATCTCTTTGTCGAATCTAATGATTGGTTTATGAGAGGAAAAGAAGTTGATGACACAAAAGTGCTGAGATTTAATTAAAATTATCAAATTATTTAAAATTTAAAGTTTTATTGAATTGATTATCTTCTAAAATATTTCTTGAAATTTTTCGAAGTTAGAAAATCACAAATTTGAATTCAGAAGATTTTTTGCAAACTCGTTTAAAAGAGTAAAATTTGGAATTAAAATCGTGACCTGAGCATTTCAAAACCCTTCGAAACATAAACAAATAAATATTTGTTAATTTAAAGTAAATATTTATCTGAATAATTCCTCAAATTTCGTATTTGTGAAATTTGTGAAATTCAAGATTTAGAAAATCGTTGAAACTTCTTCAGAATTACAAAAAGATTAAAATCAGCGACAAAGAAGCTCACTTGAAGTCTCGATGAGTCACAGATTCCTTTTTGCGGTAATTCTGAACAAAGACTTAAATTTTCAACATCTTCTTTGTAAGACACAAAAGCGAGATTATGATCACAACTTGATCTTAAAGATATCTTATCAAAATTTTTAATATTCCAAATTTCATTCAGCCAATTTGTTTGTAATTTGATACAAATCTCTGAAACTCCACAAGTTACTAAATTGTAAAATTAAAATTACTTTTTCATCTTAAAAATAAGTATCTCAGACCTTCATAAAACTGTTTATTGTGGTTCTTTGCTTCTTTGAAAGTTATATTTGTGTTTGAGTTGACCTTTACGTGATTTGTAGAAACAAACACCAGCAGAAAACTAACCACCAAGCTTTTAGACATCATGAATTTAGTTCGAGAAGTTTTTCACGGAATTGATTTTAAGCTGAAAAAAAATATTTTTAATTTTATTGATTAGAAATAAATTCAAAGATAAAATTTCTTCATTTTAAAATCTCTAAATTCTGATAATGAAACAGAAAAAGTTTAATCTAAAAATTTAATAATTAATCCTGTAATGATTCCAAAGTAAAAAAAAAGTAAAAAAAGTAATTTGAATCACTGAAAAACGTTGAATTAATTTTGAGTCTTGTACAATTTTACTATTTACAAATAACATCTTGAAATATTTCGAAATAGAACTTCTATTTACAATTTTATTCATGACTTTTGAAAATCTAAATTAGCAAAAAATGATATTCTTACTTTGGTTCCTTATTTTTTTCGAAAAAAATATTTTTTAAAAGCATCAATCTTATAACACCTCTATAGTAAACGTGACCGTGACCATTATTAACACGATTTTGAAACAGGTGGTTAATATTTGAAATAGTTAAAGTTGTTAAAACTAAAGTTAAAATAAATTTTTGAATTAAACTTTTAATTGTAAACACCAAAAACTAGTAATAAATTTGCAAATTAACAAAAAATCTAATTTACGTCAAAGATACTTCAAAAGACAATCTTTTTAATATATTTGATTAATATTTAAAGTATCTCACGCTAATAAGAGTTAACAGACACATTTTTAGCTTCTTTTTGTTACAGTTTTTAAACTTTTAGTATTTAAAAAAAATCTTTAATTAGTCAGAGGAGCAAAAAATTCCAGTTTTTTTATTAAATTCAGAAAATTTAAACAACTCATTTATTAAACAAATTTTGAAAGATTCTACAAACTAGCAGATTTAAATCGCAGCGATGTTTATGAAAACTAACAACGTATTTCTACAACTTCTCAATTATAAGAGGAAATAGCTTGCATTCTGACTTCCATAACTTGCCTTCTTCACACCTAAAACTTCTCATTTATAAATTTTAATTTCAAATCTATAAAACTGTTTAAATTTAGATTAAAAAACTTAAAAATTCGTTTTGAAAGATAACCAACTCATACTCATAATGTACCAACAACAATTGTCTTCAAGATCACAGTTTGGTTTATTTTCATGATTTTTCTCTATGCCCTGAGGCTCTATTTACAGTCTTTGTAATTGAAATACGCAAATAAAGAGAGGAGATAGTTTTGAGTGACTACTTTACATGGAAAACACAAATTTTCAATTAAATGTTGCATTCTGTGTTTTCTAGAAATAATCTTATTTCACGATTACACTGAATGAAATAGAATCTGTTGGTTGTTTGTAATAGACACAGAAAAGAATCGTAAAAAAGTTAATTTGTCAATAAATAAGTTTAATTTGAGTTTTATGTTTTATTTATTTCGTAAATACTTTCAATAAATCGTCAGTTTTTGTTCGAAATTAATATTTACAAAACTGTAAACTACACGAGCAGACAGAAAGTTTGTTTCAAAAATAACCCTAGAAACGAACAAACTTTCTTTTAGTTCCAAATTTTTTTCAATCAAATTTAAATCAATTTTTTGATAAGTCAGAATTTCAAACTTTTCAATTAAGATCTGAAAATATTTCGTAAAATTATTTTCTTCTTAATAATAAAGAACTAAAGTCGAGTTTAAAATCTATTTTGACAATTCAGCAAAAATCATAACTTTTAGAAGACGCTTTTATAAAATAAGAAATATTCGAGAACTGCCTTTATCAGGGTTAAAATTCATATTTCACATTTTTTGTGAAATCTTCAAACTTTAAATTCACCAAAAAAAAAGGTTTCAGATGGAAATTTAATGAAGAAAAAACTCCGAAATATTTTCTTCTTAGATTTTACTGAAAGTCTCAACTAAATAATTTGAGAACTTTTTATTATTTCTCTCAGAGATTTCTTAAATAATTTTATTCTTTTTAAAGTTAATTTCGAACAAAAATTTTCACAAATTTTTATAAATAACTAAAATTTGTTTTTTGAAAGCTTCAAAAATTAAATAAATTTTTCAAGAAATATCTGAAATTAAATCTTAGAAATATATTTCTTGTTGCTAGATATCAAGTTTCAACTTTTACTTGAACGTTTTAAGATTAAATAACTTTTTAAGGTGGGTCATTAGATGACTTGAAATTGTTGCTAATCACAAAAAACCTTTCTATTTTTAGGAGTTTTGTAAAAATTATTCATTTTTTTAACACAAAATGAAACAAATATTTTCAAATCTCTACTTTTGGACAATTTATTTTGTAAATTAACTTTAATGCTTGTATATGAGCTTTTTAAACTGTCTGGTTGCTTTAAATGGTTTTTAGGGTTTATTTTATGCAAACCATCAACGATAAGACAGATTTATTTTGATAATTATTTAATTGAGGCAGACTTAGTTGTGTTCGAAAAATTTATTTAAAAAAATTTTCAATCAAAAACTATCTCAAATTTTAATTTTTCAACAAATTTTTTCTGCAAATTTTGAATCAGCTGATTTAAGATCACAACATCATTATTCACTTATTTTCAAGATGAAAGGGTCTTAAATGATGAAGAAGATATGAAACTAATTAAGTTTTATTTCATCAAAAATAAATGAAAATTAAAAACAATCCCAAAGAAGTTTGGGTGAAGAGCTAACTGAACTTTTAAACAGAACAACTTTCACCTAATCCAAACTTGAAGCTGATCAACAAATAAATCTTCCTGAACAACTTCTTTAAAATGACACTGAAGTTCTTTCGACAAAAGTTGATTTTTACTAATTTGCAAAATGAGGAGTTTACAGAGCCACTAAAAAATTAGAAGTTAAAATCTTCTGCAGCTCTTCTTGTGATCGTCATCTCGTCTTCTTCGATAATCTGATCTTCTCGAATAGTCGGGAGATCGCGATCTATCAACAAACAATCAACAGATGAAGATCAACAACAACAACCACCTGTCGCGCTTGTGATGGTGTCGGTTGCCATGGTAACCATCATGATAGTCTCTGCGGTTGTAATTTTCTGATCTCGTGTTTTCGAGAACTTTCTGATGACTGAAGAACAATTTGATGAAAGACATTTGAAACATCTTCAACTTACTGGTTGTTGGTTTCTGGTTGTAGAACATCAGGTGGTTTCAATTCAACCAAATTCTCCTCAGAATCTGATTTAGTTGTGGAGTCTGGAAGCTGTGGAGGTGATGGTTGGTAGATATTTGATAATTTGTTGGTTTCTGGAAGCTTCAAGGCTGTTAGGATGGTTTGGAGAGGGTCAACCGAAGATTGGTTTGTTGGTTGGTTTACAATTGAACTGGTTGCAGCAACCAGTTGATTGGTTTCTAAATTCTACAAATAAGTTGATGTTAGTTGAAGAAATCATCTTCTAACTCCTCACATTATGGATGCTTTGTTGAAGTGATTGTTCCACAGCTGCAAGTCGAGCCGACTTCTCGTTCATTTCATGTTGAATCTTCAAGATCGCCTTTAAAGTCAGATGTAGATAGATGAAGATTAGGGAGTCATTTCTACCTCTTTCTTGTATAAATCTGTTGATGTTTTGTTTGTAATTCTTTCTTGATCTTCTTCTGGGTCATATGGAAGATTATCTTCATTATTAGCAGCAAAATCTACCTCCTGAATGATCAAAAGATCAATTGATGAAGATTGTGTCTTGAACAAACCTCTTTAGTATCATTTTCAACTTTCAGTTTCGTCTCAGTGATTGTCACCTGCAATTTATGCAAATTAGAAGTTGTCACGTGACATGAGAAGACTCACAAATGCAGGATCTATCTTCTTAACATGTTCAAGGATGGATTTAACAGTTTGCGGATTGAAAACATCAACTGATTTACTTCCTACAAAATTTACAACTAGAATCATCTAATCATCACTGATTGGTTACCTGGCAACAACTTCCTCGTCACAACTTCTGGTGTTTTGTGAGATTTCAGCTTCTGTCGAACAACGATGCCAACGAGAACAGAATGAGTTCTTTGTTTTAAACATTCGTTGATGCCATCATCTGTAAGATCTTGCAACTCGTCAGGAATTGGTTGAGATTGCAGAAGAGGTATCAGATACATATCCTTCACTTTATGTCGATCTGGGTTTCCAAGGACACCGAACCTGTTGCCATGGAAACAATGAATCAGTTGATGAAACGACGCGACGTTTAATTTACCGATTTCGTCGACTGAAGTACGACAACATCGTCACATACGCTGCAGAGTCTTTACCAGATACAGCATGAAAACGAATTATTGAGATAGTTTTTGTTCTCGAATTTTTGATGTCTTTCAAATACTTCCAAGCCACATTCGGGTTGATTCGTCCTCCCAGTTCTAAAGAGGCAGGTAAATCACTTCCAAGACCTTCACAATCTCCATGAACCTTCAAAAGATTTCAGATGAAGTTTAGATGAATAGATGGTTTGGATGAGTTACAGGATAAAGATTAGCTTTGTAAGTTGGTAGTTCACACATAGAGATGTCCCCACACCACAGTGGGTGCAGTTTCGACGATTTCTCTTCTTTATCTTCTCCTAAGATACTTTGATAGAAATGATCATTCACAGAAGGACTAAAAAGATGAAATCGGAACTTGAAAGTTCATCTGGGATCTCTACAAGATCTCTAACCTTTCAGGGCGTTGAGGAGATTCAATTACATCTGTATCTTTCATTGGCGACTGATCAGAAGTTGCCACGATGTCTTCATCTATATTTTTTATACTAAAAACAACAAATTGAAATATTTTTTATGAAATCTTCATCTTAAAGACCTCTTTTCAACTTCAACATCTTCGATGACTTGGTCTTCTTTCTTCAAACTCTTCACTTGTTGAGCTTCAGCACTCAACACAATCGACGAATACGATTTGACAGTTTTCAAATTACATTCAGGTAAGATGACATCTTCTGCCTTGACGTTTCCTGAACACAACAACCATCAACACCAGCCAGCAGTACCAACCACCACCAGCAACCAACCATCAACACCAACAACCAACCATCAACACCAACAACCAGTAGCAACCACTAGCCACCAACAACCAACCATCAACACTAACCACCATCAACATCAGCAACCATCAACCACTAGCAACCAACCATCAACACCAGCAACCAACCATCAACACCAGCACCAACCATCGACACCAGCAACCAACCACCAACACCAGCACCAACCATCAACACTAACCAACCATGAACACCAGCAACCATCAACATCAGCAACCACTAGCAACCAACCATCAACACCAGCACCAACCATCAACACCAGCAACCAACCATCAACACCAGCACCAACCATCAACACCAGCAACCAACCATCAACACCAGCACCAACCATCAACATCAGCAACCATCAACACCAGCACCAACCACTAGCAAACACTAGCACCAACCATGAACACCAGCAACCATCAACATCAGCAACCATCAACCACTAGCAACCAACCATCAACATCAGCAACCACTAGCAACCAACCATCAACATCACCAACCACCAACACCAGCACCAACCATCAACATCAGCAACCATCAACACCAGCACCAACCACTAGCAAACACCAGCACCAACCATGAACACCAGCAACCATCAACATCAGCAACCATCAACCACTAGCAACCAACCATCAACACCAGCACCAACCATCAACACCAGCACCAACCATCGACACCAGCAACCAACCACCAACACCAGCACCAACCATCAACATCAGCAACCATCAACACCAGCACCAACCACTAGCAAACACTAGCACCAACCATGAACACCAGCAACCATCAACATCAGCAACCATCAACCACTAGCAACCAACCATCAACATCAGCAACCACTAGCAACCAACCATCAACATCACCAACCACCAACACCAGCACCAACCATCAACATCAGCAACCATCAACACCAGCACCAACCACTAGCAAACACCAGCACCAACCATGAACACCAGCAACCATCAACATCAGCAACCATCAACCACTAGCAACCAACCATCAACATCAGCAACCACTAGCAACCAACCATCAACACCAGCACCAACCATCAACACCAGCAACCAACCATCAACACCAGCACCAACCATCGACACCAGCAACCAACCACCAACACCAGCACCAACCATCAACATCAGCAACCATCAACACCAGCACCAACCACTAGCAAACACCAGCACCAACCATGAACACCAGCAACCATCAACACCAGCACCAACCATCAACACCAGCAACCAACCATCAACACCAGCACCAACCATCGACACCAGCAACCAACCACCAACACCAGCACCAACCATCAACATCAGCAACCATCAACACCAGCACCAACCACTAGCAAACACCAGCACCAACCATGAACATCAGCAACCATCAACATCAGCAACCATCAACCACTAGCAACCAACCATCAACACCAGCAGCAACCACTAGCATCACCAGTAGCAACCACTAGCATCACCACCAACAACCAGCAGCAACTTACCAGTACAAATCTTGCAATTGAGATCAAACAGATGCTCATTATGCTGAAGAGTTGTGTCCGCCGCCTCTTCCTTTGTTGGATCGGCCCCTTCTTCTTGTTCTTCCTTCTCTTTTTCACAAACAACACTCTGCAACAAAATCTTCCACAACAGCTGATCGGATGATGACGTCACTGACCGGGGCGATTTTAGTCGGTGCCCTTGTCTGGACCATATCTGATAAATCTTCTTGAATCGCGATCTCGCCTTTGTGAGTGATCTTAGCAACAGGGCGAAAAGTAGCGCGTTCTTTCTCTTGTTTCTAATCAAATCAAACATTTTTAATCATCAAATCATCTCGGTGGTTTTCTACCGTGATGATATCAAGTTCTTGAACCAAATTCTGTTGTCTCCAATCTGACAATTTCTTCGAAGCCATCTGTTCCGGCGTCATTTGGACAAGTTCACCGGTTGTCACCTCACCCATAATCACCTTTCTCCACAAACCGTGGTTTTTGGGGTCCTACGGAACCTCAAATAATCAACCAATCACAGCGAAGAGTAGAAACCTTGAGATTGAACATGATACTTCGGTATTTTGTCTTATACTTCGAATTCGTGTCCCCGAAAGTCTTATGAAGCGATTCTTCTATTTTATTTGCTAATCGACTAATCGAGTCAGGATGCATCTTCGGCTCTTCTGAAGTCTCAGATCGCGTTTTGAGGATGTTCTACAAGTTTTAGGGGCGTTTAGAGACTCGTAGAAGATCATGGAAGCTACCAGGATGCTCCTCCGCACACTTGTTCGGATATCTTCAAATGCAGGTGACTTTTGTGGTTTTCGAGGTGCTTCAGGGCGTTTCACTTCTACATCTTTCATCGATTTCTTCGATCGCGTCAAATCGTGTTTCGTCGTCGATTTGATGCGGATTTCCGGTTTGTGTCTTTCTTCTACTTCTCGATGAGAGGATCTTCCAACATCACGATCTGAAGACACACTTTGAGGATTAGATGCAGGGACACACTTTCTTCACTTTTCTTGATTTTGTTGCTCTTTAGTTTGAGTGATTGAGAAGTGGCTGGGGCGAGTTGCTCTTCGAAAGAAGGACGCGAAGACCTCGCCTCTATTTTCATCGGTTTTGTGGAAGTAAGAGGTTTATCCAAAGTCTGAAGAAGAAGATCAAGTGATGAAGATCAAGTGATGAAGATCAAGTGATGAAGATCAAGTGATGAAGATCAAGTGATGAGGATCAAGTGATGAAGATCAAGTGATGAAGATCAAGTGATGAAGATCAAGAGTTAAAGATCAAGTGATGAAGATCAAGTGATGAGGATCAAGTGATGAGGATCAAGTGATGAAGATCAAGTGATGAAGATCAAGTGATGAAGATCAAATGATGAAGATCAAGTGATGAAGATCAAGTGATGAAGATCAAGTGATGAAGATCAAGTGATGAAGATCAAGTGATGAAGATCAAGTGATGAAGATCAAGTGATGAAGATCAAGTGATGAAGATCAAGTGATGAAGATCAAGTGATGAAGATCAAGTGATGAGAATCAAGTGATGAGGATCAAGTGATGAAGATCAAGTGATGAAGATCAAGTGATGAGGATCAAGTGATGAGGATCAAGTGATGAGGATCAAGTGATGAAGATCAAGTGATGAGGATCAAGTGATGAAGATAAAGTGATGAAGATCAAGTGATGAGGATCAAGTGATGAAGATCAAGTGATGAGGATCAAGTGATGAATATCAAGTGATGAAGATCAAGTGATGAAGATCAAGTGATGAGGATCAAGTGATGAAGATCAAGTGATGAAGATCAAGTGATGAAGATCAAGTGATGAAGATCAAGTGATGAAGATTTGAAACCTTTTTAGAGGCTTTCTCGGACGCTTGTTTCTGTTTCACTTCATGCTTTCTAACAATCTCAAAGAAGCTGGCAGTTTTTCCTCGATTATCAGCAGGACTCATCTTCTTCTGAATCTTATCATATTTGATGAATTTAGAATCTTCATTAGGAGAAATAGTCTTTTGCTTCATCTAAGGAAGTTTCAAACAACCAACTAAACGCAAGCAAGCAAGCAAGCAACTGGTAACTTACTAAGTCGCTTTTGTAGTGGTTGTATGTGAAAGCTCGTTGTGATTGGTCAGTATGAGAAGATGAAAGACTTTTTATAAACTTTTTCTTATTTGAGTTGCTATGGAAACAGTTTCTAGTATCAACATCTTTTCTTTCAACAACTTACTTACCTTTCTGATGAGATTTTTATATCAGGTTTGGAAAGGTATTTTGGTTTGATAATTTCAGAAGAAGGCTGAAAACAAAAAAAGAAATTTCAATAATCAACGCTAGAAGTAAGTTCCAGTTGTTGCCCATCTTCTACGCCAACAAAGCATGCAGCGAAACAGAAGGACTGATGCAACTGCAACCAGCTTATTAACAGCGAGTAACTGCCACACCTCACAATGAGTAAAGTCAGATGTAGAAGTCATCAAATCTTTAAAGACACAAAATTGAAAGAACCTTTTTCAAGAGTGACGCTGATTGGCGGGCGTGGGCTAAGATACAGGCGTTGCTACAATAAACTGTTTCATCTAAAGCATCATTCGGACACGTGTCCACTGCACACTTTCGTTTCTTGGGTTGAGTTGCTGGCGTGGTTAAAGGTGCCGCTGACCTTTTCAAGGACTTCTGAATAACATTAGAAATCATCATTTTGAAATTAGAAATTGATTTCTACCTTTTTAGGAATTTTAAAAAACTTGAGACGATTTCGAAGGTTAGCTTCTTTCTTCGTATTTTCATCTGAATAAAAATGAATTTAAATCAATTTTTTTCTAATTGAAATTCACCTAAAAGATTTGATGAAACCGTCACGACAGCTCCTTCTAACTTCATCTCAGAGACTTCTTCTGTGTTTGCATTCTTCGGCATCTCACGACTTCCCTGTCATCATCAACAAGTCGAATTTGAAGGGTGGATTTTCTAGTCTTACTTGTAAACAATTTGGACAAATGAATACACTCGTTTGTGGATTTAATTGTTGTGCTGTTGTCGATGAAACACCAACACACACCGCATGAAGCCAATTATCACACTTGTAACATAAAACTAACAACCTACAAACACAAAATCGTCACGTGACAAGTTGTTGTTGTTGATCTGAAACCTGTTTCTTTTAGTACTTCTACAGATACAAGATAAAACTTCATCTGGTCGTAAGCGGGCTTCCAACTCACAATCACTTGCTTCAGTTGGAGTTTGTAGATTAGTTAAAGGTAGGTCGTCTTCACCTGAACTTCTGTCAACTTCGGAGTTACTAGAAGAAGATAAACTGAAAAGAGATTGAAATAATGATCTTAGAGATTTGGATGTTGAAACAAACTTCTTGTAATCTGATGAATCGTCTGTAAAAAAAAATGGAATAATTTTCGAAATTTGTAACAAACTGAAATTCAGTTACCTTCTGTTTGTTTCTTCTTCTTGTTGTTCGATTGTTCGCTGCAAACAACAGAAGTTGAAGATATTCAAATCACGAAATCTTACTTACTCTTCTTCTGATGATGATGAGTAGTGATCCGTTAGTTTTTCTTCTTCTTTACTTTCTAATGTCCGATTTCCTGAAAGATTTCAAAATTAAAGTCTTTAGGAAGATTTCAGGAGGTTGTAGACTCACTTTCACGTTCTGCACTCCAATCAGAGGGGTCAAAAATGGGTCTCGGGACCCCTTTGTTAGCCCTTGAGCTTCTGCGAACGCTTGAACCCTAAAAATTTCAAAGTTTATAAAAGATGCAGCTAAACATCTGTATTTGAAAAGTTTAGAATAAAAAATGTGCTCAAGTTTGAAAGGTAAAAAGCAATTTATCTTAATCATTTGAAGATTGATTAGTTTGAAGTTTTATTAAACAGAATTCACAAAGTTTTCAAATGTTTGAAGTTTTATGAATTAGTTAGTTAGTAACAAATGAAGATGATGAAAATAACTGAATTTTAATACCTGAAAAGGTTGAGGTGTATTTATCTTTTGATCTTTAGGAGTTTCTAAATCTTGATCTATTAAAAATAAAACTTGTAAATAAATACTATAAAAATTTTGATATGGAATAAAATAGATTAATTTTGTTAAAATGAAAAAAAAAATTCAAAAAGCAATTTTGAAAAATTTGAAAAATCAATTTTGAAAAACTTTTTTTTACAAATTTCTAAATTTTTCTAATTGTAAAATAATAAATATGAAACTTTAAAATATTAGTTAATAACCAGTAATTTTAAGATAATAAATGAATAATTAGTTTATTATTATTATAAATCACTTATTTTCAATTAAATATATAAAAAAATATTCATTTTAAGAAAACAAGTTTGAAATTAAAAATTTAATTTACTTAGTTAATAATTTATCAATATTATTATAACTAATGTATAATAATTTCCACAAATTATTTATTCAAACTTCAATGTTCTGTTTATATATTCTAAAAACAAACCAAATTAACTTATTTGATTAAATATATAATTATAATCACAATATTTACAAAAACTTTTTTGATTCATACAAATAATTTATAAAGTTTCACAAAAATTCAAATTAGAAAAATTTCATCTTTAAAATAATCTTTCAAAAACCTTTATTAAAACAAGGAACATAATCAAGGTCTTGAGCTTGGGGACAACTTGAAGGCATTAGGCGGATGCTTCAGTAGAACAATTTAACTTGCTTATAAACCCTACTATAGCCTAAAAAAATAGTTTATAAAAATAATAAAATCAGTTATTCAAAAAAACTTGATTTTATCAAATTATTTTATAGAGTCTTACCAAATTTTAATAATTCTTTTTAAATTATAAAATTAGTTAAAGAATAATTTTTATAAAATGATTTAATATTTTTTAGTTAGTTGACAATATCAAATTTTTTAGATTATTATTTTAAAGTAATTTTACTTTAAAATGATTCTGTTAAGAACTATTTTGATAAAATTTTCTAAAAGTTGTTTTGGTGAACGTTTTTTTAATATTTTTATGACTAAAAATGTTAACTTAAAAAAACAGAATTATTTACTAAAAGTTTATTTCAATTATTAAATATTTTAAAACTCTTTCAATAAAAAATAATAATATTAAGATTAATCTAATAATAATTATTTGCTTTATAAATAATAACTTTCTGTAAAATTTGACAGAATTAAAACTAATGAAAATAATAACCAAAAAACAGAAATTTTTCGAATAGTTTTATTATAAATCAATTTTTTTTTTAAATATTACGATAATATTTCAAAAATGTTTTATTCTATAAACAATATGCATTTAAATCAAAACGTTTAAAGGTATAAATAGCCAATTATTTGATAAAATCATTATTTACAATAAAATATAAATGTTTTTATACTGAAATATATAATGATTATCAAAAAATAAAAACACACATGCTATATTACAAAAAGTGCAATTTACAAATTAATGTCGTTATATTATAGTGTTTCAATTAATGATAAAAAAATGCTTACAAAATAAATTGCCTCTTACAGATGTACACTAAAACGTTTTTATTATTATTATTCTTTTAAATAATACTAAAAAACGTTGCAATAAACACTAGCTAAGTATCATATTTTTAAATAAATTGAAAGCTAAACACATAGTTGGAAACTATAAGGTAAGTTTCATAAAAATTTCAACTTCGTTATTTACACTATAATGGCTGCAAAATATGATTTTAGAACTTACAAATCATTTGCAAGCATTCATTTAATCAGTAATATTGAAACACTAAATTTTGTAATTCAAATTGAATTAATCTATTTTAAAATATGTAAACAATTTTATAGCCTAATGAAAGTGAAGGTTATAACATAATAAAACTACTTACATTAAACAAAAAAATACTTTAGTTTATTAATATTGATAATTTTACTAATTAATTCTATATCCTTTAATTTCAATTTTTTTTATTTTAAATAACTTTACTTTAGCATATAATTAAGAATACTTATAAATGTATAGAATAAGATAAACCAAGAAATTTGACTATTATAATTTTCTAATATTTTAAAAAGTATCTAATCGTAATTTCTTTCAATGTTTGGCAGATAAATTTATTAATAATTTATTGTTAAATAATTACTGAGGATATTTCAGCCCAAAAATTTACTGATTGTTTATTTATTTCCTTGAGTCAAATATCTTTAAATATCTTTTATAAAAGTCTAAAATTATTTTATTTGATTAGTTCACTTAAACCAATCAACCCAAACGTTTCTACGCCAGCCACGTTATGCAGCGGGACAGACGGACTGATGCAGCTGCATCCAGCTGGAGTCACAGGAGCTTCTGGAACTACACTGAGTACAGTGACGAACTGCCTACTAGGATCCAACTCCAAATTCGTAGTTTTGCGTCTCCTAGAAGTTTTGTCGTAAAACAGACTAACAAGACCCTTCAACCTGAGTTTTTCTTGCAAATATGTATGTATCTAGGCTCGAGACCTTTTGCGTATTAAGCGGGAGTTGAACGTAACTAGAAATAAAAGCTAAATAAAAATTAAAAGCGTCTGCTTTGTTATTTTAAATAAATAAATCATTTACTGATGAAAATCTTTAAGATTATTTGATAACGATCTCATAATTATTATCATCTGTAAGACTATTAGAAAAATTAAAGCAATTTATTTCTATTAATTTATTTGTAAATAATAACATAATAATAAGCTGCTGCGTTTAACTCTGAATAAAAATAAAAATTGAAACGAAAAAAGGTGAAATTTGTGATTTTTTGAGGCGATCACGTTTCTCAGGATTTGAATAATTGATTGATAATAATTATTATAAAAAATTAGTAAATATCAAATAATTATTGTTTAAGCCTTCTTTTCTTTCGTCAATTTGAATAATAAAATATTGAATATATGAATATTGAATATATGAATATTGAATATATGAATATTGAATATATGAATATTGAATATTGAAAATATGAATATTGAATATTGAATATTGAATATATGAATATTGAATATATGAATATTGAATATATGAATATTGAATAATAAAATTAGAATACTAAAACCCTTTCATTTGTGATGCTTCGATTTTGAAGAAAAGGAATCATCAAGAAGAAGAACCACAGAGCAACAGTTAGAGATCAGCTTATTTTCCTCGTAACAAGAAACTATTAAAAGAACGAGGAAGATCTTTTATCTCATGAAAGATGTTGACTCCATGTAAGATCCGGTCGAGAAAACTCCTGAAATTTGCAAAAAAAGTAAAAATTTGTAAAAAAATGTGAAAAATTTTCATCCAATATCATTTGAAGATTATTTGAGAGATCAAAAATAGAAAAATTAGAATTCATTTCTTATATTTGAAGATTTTTAAAGGTTCTTACGTAACCAGCTGAAACAAAATCATAATTTGTTTTTCAATGTAGGCTAATGATGAAGATTTCAACAGAAATTTTTGAGTCTATAGAAAAAAAATTGAAAAAATTTGTTTATGTAATTCTTAATAACTCAAAATAAAAATATTTCTTCTTAAAATTGTTCTTGATTATTCAAGCAAACAAAATCCTTCTGTTATTGAAAATAATGATTGAAATCTTCAAAGATTCAAAGCCTGACATCATCTTAAACTTTTATTTTCTATTATTCACTTACTTCAAGACAACTCAATCGTTTATGCTTCAATAAGTTTCTTGCTTCATTTCTACATTTGTACAAATCATTTCAATTGAACAATAGCCTATTATGTAAAACTTTATTTGGCTACAAATTTCGAGTTTCTACTTTTTAACTCGTGCCAAATACAACATCTGGTTCTGTTCAAGTAGAAAACAAAAACTTATCAACATATTTTAATACATCAATTATTTAATTTTAGAAAAAAATGTTTGAAGAGTCGAGATACTTTCAGTTTAGGTGAAATAAGAGACACAGCCGATAGTAGAACCGATCAAATAAGGAATATGAAGAAGATATTTTGACCTAGTTATTTTCTACAATATGTTTCGTTTGAAAATTTTGTCAAATTAAATTAGTTTTGAGAAGGAACCAAAATTTGATTAATAAATATTTTCACCAATTGAAGTTTTATATTTATTTATAACTTTAAATAACGCAGAAATAAATTAAAATAATTTCAATTTTAAAGTAGAAAACATTTTTATGAAATTAAATTTAGGAAATTTCAATTTTTAAATAATCCACAAACTTATTTCTTCATGATAATTTCTACTTTAACCATAAAATGTTGTGAAAATATATCAATGACAATTTCAATATTTTGTAAAAAAGTGATTATCAATTTATTGAAGTTCTCACTTTGATCAAAATCAGTTTTTCTAGGTTTGTTATCTGTGCTTTTAAAAGGTTTATCTAAAAACTAGAAGAAATCCAATTACAATGAGGTAAATTGACTCTTTAAAGATTTATTATAAGAATCACTTTAAACACTTTGTGGGAATTCTTTTACTTTAATTTGGATTTCTGTTTTCGGTTTCATGATATTCAGATAATCAAATCAGAGGTCAAAGTTTATTTTCATATTTTTATTATTTACGAACGAAAAATAAACGAAAAGAAGATTTAGTAACTTTTGAACGACTCTGAAAATACAACAAAGAACAAATTTTAAATAATTAAAACAAAATTTCAATGAAACTTTTCAGTTTAAAAAGGAAATATTTCTTTTTAAATTTATAACTTTTGAAAAATGTCTCAAAAAAAAAAATGATTCTTTATTTATATTTAATTTAAAAAATGAATCAAAAATATTAAATGAGGAAAACCAATTTCCATAATTAAATGAAAAACAAATATTCAAGATTTATAATAAAAAAATATCAGAGTAATTCACATCACTAAATTATTTCTTGAACAATTGATCACCAAACATTTCCATTAAACATTCGTTGCCAGTATTTGCCAGTCTGTGAATGTTTGCAAGCATGTCTCTTCTCAGCATGGACCCAACATTTCACATAACTCTGTCTATGTCCAGGAAGATTGATGCAAGATCGGAATGTGTTTGCAGCTTTCAACATCTGAGACTTCACATGACGATTCCAATCTCCTTTGTTGTTCCGACAGAATAGGAAAAGAGCATTATGAAAAGGGAACTTACATCCGAGAGGGTTTTGCATGTTTCGCGCTTTACTCGCTGAAAATAGAGATTAGAGAAGATGTGATTCAGTTTAAGGACAACTTACCAGAATAGAAGAAGACTGGTAAGATTGGTTGAGAGATTGCCAACTTGTTGAGGATCTGTTCTGCTCGTCGTTGACAAGAGTAACCCTCAGACTTATAAAAAGGAAGATCATAAGATTGAGAGGTAGAGAAAGGAAGAAGAGTTATGAAGCAGATCAATACAATAATTGATGATGGATTCATTTTCTTCAATTTTTTTCAAAATATTAAATCTTTAGTTTTAAAAATACTGAAAATTGAAAGAAGTTATTAGAATTTCAATTTTGTTAAGCGATATAATATTTGACAACTTTTAACTAATTAATATTTAACTTAATTCTATTCGCTTGTAATCTTTCAATTAATCTCTCATCACAAGATAATCCTCATCTTCTGAAACCATCACCTCAAACTGGATATCTCTGATCAGAAACCACTCGATGCTTCTCTTTTAAGCATTACGGAAAAATTCCGGTTATTTAGAAGAGAAAAAATGAAAAATGAAAATTGTTTTCAAGCTGTCATTAGCTTCCCACAAAACAATGAAAGCTGAAATTAAGGCTTCTTAGATAATAGCGAAGATACACTTGTCATCACTAAATCTGTATCATTCGTTCTTTTAATCTTTGATTTGTTTACTATTAACAAAAGTAGAGCTATCATCTGATCATCATGACCCTTTCTCCTTAACCATATACGCACAAGCTAATTATCAGGTGAAGAGGACTCCGACTTATTTTTCAATTTTCAAAATATTTTTCGAAATAGTCATCAGATTAAGTTCTATGTTTTTGAAAAATTTACAAACTAATCTTTTATCGATATTAAATTAATTTTGCAAAAATCTAAACATTTTTTTTTTATCTAATTTTTATTCATTAAAATTCTAATCTTTTCTACAAAATTTTGAAATCAATTTTCAGCAACGGTTTCGTTTAAATGATAAAATTTCATTGAAACTTAAAGCTGTTAACATTTCATTATGAAAATTGTCCTGCTGCAAATTACTGCTGGAAATCTTACAAAACTATTTCATTAGTAGAGAATTCTTTTAATATAAACTCAACAAGATAACTGAAACGACCGATTTATGTAAAAAAAAATTCAAAAACAAAATAAATTCTAAACAAATATTTCTGGTAAAATGTAGATGAAGAAACTGGAGTCTTAACCTCATTAAAAAGCAATTAGATGATTAATCTAAACTCAGAACAAAAAACAAAAGATTTATCCTTATATTAGCAAATATAATTCAACTACCTACAATTTTGTGTTGTGAAATCGTTTGTTTACATAACTCATGTTGTAATTGTTTAAATTGTTATATACAAAATATTATGAGTTCATTTATTTTGACTTCCTTAAATTTATATATACACAAAATATGAGGTAATTCCGTTCAGAGCTTTTCTAGCAATTTTTTAAAGTAAAAACATCAAATTTATGACAGAAGTAAGGTTTCGTTTCGTTGAAATTAACTTCAGTTTTCTAATCTTTTTATATAAATAGAAATAAATTTAATTATGAACACAAGATAAGTTTTCAAGATACAAAAAGCTTTTTAAAACTTATAAACCTTTACATAGAAACTATAAAATTTTAACAGAAATCGACATTAAATGAAATTATTTATATTTATTATTAAATATTTGATTAAAAAATTTTGTGTTTTGTGGTTTAGAAAAAGATTAAAATCTTATTTCCTTAAAAATAAGATTTTCTCCAAAGTTTAGAAAACTTTCTATTTTGTGTTGTTATAAAAAGATCAATGAAAGCCTATAGTGAAAGCTTATAATTAAAGATATATTAAGTCTTTCACAGAATATAAGATGTTATCATAAAAGGCAATTAAAAGAAAATATCTTTTTATAAACTAAATTTTCATTGAAAAAACTTTTATTAAAACTTTATTCTCAAAATTTAGTTTTTCTGTTTTTGTGGCTAAAAAGAGGTTTTCGGTGAAAGATGAAAAACCAAGATTAATTGTTAAAGACATATTTTAAATATGACCTAAATCGAAATATATTTGAGGCCATGTGATACAACAGAAAGATTTCTGTGAAAATAAACTTTTATAAACTCATGATTACAACATCTTTTTATCTTTATTCATAAAATTGAAAATTAAAGTTTTTTCAATTTCTTTAATTTATTGGCGCCAATAATAATCAAATGTTGAAACTGATATTTTTATAATAATTTTTATTAATTGAATTATGAATCGGCTAATATAAATTTGTTGAAGTTTTATATTTTATTGTTTTCATAAAATTATTATCATTTTTTTTGAAAATTTTACAAACTTTGATAAACGATAAAAACTTTTAAATAAATTGTTAATCAAGTTTTTTTTATTTTTGAGGAAATTAACATTTTTATAGAATTATTCAAACAATTATTTATAATCTAATAAAACAATTAATTGAAATCATATTTTTTTACTTTTATTATTTTGATTTGTTTGCAATTTTAGAATATTTAGATTAATTAACAAATTCCAAAAACTTTTCTAATTACATAAAACTTTCATGAAGACATTTTTAATATATTTTAAAAAAGTTTTCAAAAAAGGATTCTTAAGAAATTTTTGTGAATTTATCTTTAGGAGCAAATACTTACTTCTTAAATTTTCAGAAGGATTTATTCAACTTCAAACCTTTTAATTATTGACTCTTTAAAAACTGAATTTATTTATTGAAGGATTTTGATTACAAATTTTAAAAGATTTTTATATTTGAATAAAACAATTCTTACAAAATTTCTAAACATTTGAAAGCTTTTGTAAAAGTTGTAAAAATTTCAAATGTTTCCAAATATTAGTATTTCCCGACTCCATCAAAAACTATCTCTTAAAAGAGACAAGATGTAAGTAGTTTCGTTAGCAAATTACATTTCCTCACTTTCTTCTATTTTATCGAACTTTTATTGATATTCTGCATTTTATCAACACCTCTACAGTGTTTCTGTATGAATCTTATGACATCTAAGACCTTCCAATTACCTCTTTGCTAGTTTTATTTGGTTTTTGTTCGCTATAAGAGCTGTTTTAACTCACAGACACGCGCTTACTGATGCTTCCTAAGAGTTTCCTCTCTGAGGTGAACTTTTAGAAACGAACAACTTTTCTCGAAAATTATTTTATACAAACAACAAATCGATACATAAAAATTTATTCTCAAAAAATCTTCGAAACATTTTCAGATTTACAACTCAATCGTCGATCACGTGACACGTGACAACCGTCGGTCACATGACAACCGTCGGTCACGTGACAACCGTCGATCACATGACAACCGTCGACCACGTGACAACCGTCGGTCACATGACAACCGTCGACCACGTGACAACCGTCGATCACGTGACAACCGTCGATCACATGACAACCGTCGGTCACGTGACAACCGTCGACCACGTGACACGTGACCTCCTTTACCAAGTCTTTCCTCCATTAACAATCATCATTTCTCGAAAACCGAGCGACGAATGTTGACAAGCGCGCGACTTCTCTGCTTCGATCCAACAACGCCGAAGATCTTTCGTGACTCTTACACACTCATTGAGCTTCCGGTTGACTTCCCGGATGTTCTTGATCGTCAAGGAGGTGCAGTCGCCCCTGGCGAGTCGACAACATCGATACATCCCGTCGTGAAACGGAAACTTACATCCGGGAGCTCTTGAGTACTTCCGAGCCACCCGATCTGTTGAAAGATCGAATTTGAATCGAGATGTTGCTATGACAACTAACTCACGATTTAAAGGAGGTTGAAGAAGGAATTTAGTTGGGAATTGTTCGTGAAATCTCCTCTGTAACCAATTCAACATTCGTCTTCCACATTTCGGTCTCCGGAAGATATTTGCTTCCGGAAGATTGTTCCGGTTGAGACTCATGAGAAAGAAGAGAGATAAAAGTAGAAAGAGAGTCTTCATCATCAAAAAAGATTTCTAAATCTATTTATAAGATTTCTGCGGCTTCAAAGAAGAAACAAATGAAAGTTCAATCGAAGTCTGGCTCGTTGCCATGGTATTTTAATAAAACTATTCGCTTTCAATCACGACAACAACCGAAATTAAAATAGTTAAAAATTCGAACAAGTTTGAGATGTTAGATTAAAAAACCTCAACATTTGTAGCAGCTAACAAACTTCTATTTTCTATTTGATTTCAAATCCATAAAAAAATCAGATGACTTATGTGACTAGCTTTCCAAACGTGAATGGTTCAAACTACTGGATTGAAATCGAATCGAGTTTTTATATACAACGACAACGACGACTGTAGAAAAAGAAAAACGCATCAACCAGTTTCTAGAAACATAAAATCACTAGATGACAGAATCACAAAACCTTTTGAAACTCATCAAGTAAAAGACTCAAATGATTAATATTTATTTTATCTAAATTAGATCGCTGTCAGCAATCATTTGTCAAAAATTTAAAAAAAAATTCCAAATTACAAATTGTTGGAACTTCTTTATGGTTTTAAGTGATTCTATGAATTTGTTAATCAAATTAGATTTCCTTCAAATTTTCTTAGAACTCTTCTGAGTTACTACATCTTCTTTCTTCAGATACTTCTTACTGAGTTCGTGGAAGAAAGTGTTTACAGTCGTCAAAACCACCACCAAACTTTCCAGTATTGCTAAGTAGGCTTCTAGGAAATAACTTGAAGACATGATTTGCTTTTATTTAATTAAAATACTTTGAACTTAACATCACCAACGAAATCAAAATTCATAAAAATCATTCAGAATCATTTTGTTGATTTGAATTATGAATCAAAAAAGCATTTTAACTTTCCAACAACTTGAACAAATAAGTCTGAAGTCATTTTTTACATTCAATTCTTTACAACTAAATAATAGCTTCGATTTTATCAATCTAGTAACCCTCTTTAATATTCTTAAATTACGTTTAAATGGTTAATTAAGTGATTAGAGGCAAAGGTTTTAGTTTAACATTTTTAGATAAATTGGATAATTGAGGTGAAAAATTCAGATTAGGGTTTCGACAGTAAATTACCAAAAAAATGGTTTTTCTGACATCAAATTTTCACTTGAAGTTTTGAAGAGATAAAACTTTTGAACAAGCTCTTTGCAATTAGTTAAAGTCTCACAACATCTTAAAATTTAAAGTTCTTTTTTAGAAGAGCTAAGAGATGCAAATTTGAAAAAAGCTTTATTGGTTTAAACTAAATAAAGAATTAATAATCGGTTTCATTTCAAGAACTTCAAATTCTTAAAAATCAAAATCGCAAATCTTACTCTAAATACTCTAAATAAAATCACCAACCAATTGAAAAAGTCTTTTGAAACTGAATTAGTGTTGAAAAAGACTTTAATAAAAATCGTATTATCTCACTGTAAACACAAATTACAACTTTTGTAAAAAGGAAACTCTTCTAAGTTTATTTTAAACATAAATTTTGTTTATTTTGTTTCACACAAAATTTTGAAGATAATAAAATTCATTTTTATATTTTAAATAAAACAGATATATTTGATAATCAAAACAAACTAAAAAAATGTTTAATTTTGAAAAGCAATTTTTCCTATGATGCTTTAAGTTGTTAACTAAATTGTAATAAATATTTTATAACTTTATGAAAAGATAAATGATTTGGTTCGTTTAATTTGAAATTATTTAAATTTTTACAATAAACGTATTTGTTAAATGATTTAATTAAAACGATAAAATGTTATTTAAGTAATTTTGGTTTACTCAATTCAAATTACTATGGTTCTAGTTTTTTTACTAAATGATAAACAAACATGTCATCTGAAGAATTTACTACAAAACTCTATTTTAAATTGTTTTTTTTGCCTTTGGCGTTTGATTATGACCTAAAATTCGATTAAGATTAAATTTCTGTCAAATAGTAATAAACAATTTTATTTTTTCAGTTATTAAAACTGAATAGAAATTTAAATAAACTTCAAGAACTTTGAAAACAGTTTTATAAAATTCAATTTCTTTCATAAATACTTTTTCTAATTAATTTTTAAAACTTTAAATCCTTAAAATCAATGAAATCTTTATTTTTTTCGATTAATAATTTTGTATTTTATTGTCGTTTAGCAACTTGTGAAAATTAAACAAATTGCTTTTACTTTCAGTAACTATAAGATGAAAATAAGAAATTTAAATTTAATTATTAACATTTAATAAAATTTTGTTTATACAAAATACAATAAAAGAAATTCCATTTAATTTTATTACTGATTTGCAAACTTCAATATAACCAAAAAGCAATTAAATGGTTCAAAATTACAACAATAAGTTAAACTTGTGGTTTATATGGAATCATTTCGGTGGAGACACTAAAATTTAGTTTCTTACAAAAGTTCTTTTTCAGTTTTTGTGAGAAATTTTCCTGATCCGTGAGAACATCTCTTTACTTAGATTTAATTTGATTCTGTTCCTGCCGCTCTTGACAATTCATAAAAAAGTAAAATCTTTTCTAAACTCATACAGGAAGTAGTCTTTAAAAAAACTATAAAAACGAAAGATTACTTTTTATCAATAGAGATTTAAGTATAAGAGCAAAAAGGTTTTTTTTGTTCACGAATATTCAACTTCAAGTTGAAGGACTTTTCCAAGTCCTTATCTCAAGAATATTTTAATTTAAACGGAGTTAAGGTTGTATTAACGCTTTCTCAACTGAATCAAACTTCATTTTCGAGTTTAAAGATTCAAACTGAAAAGTGTTTATCAGTAATTAATTTCTTTTCAAAAATAACTCATTTCGAACAAACCAAACAAACAAACTGGAAACAACCGCTATATTTAAATAAGTTTACTCTGAAACACCTAACAATAACTTTTATGTAAAATATCAAAGAAATGTAAATAAATGAAAAGCTAACAAATTATTACTTTCAGTCATTTATTTACTTTCATATTTTGTAAACTTTGCCAAATCAGCTCTTAATTTATAAACGTCTTGTTTATCTGACTGTTTTTTTCTTTATGATATTATGAGTTCATGCAATTTAAGTAAACAATTTAATATTTTCTAGTTTGTGTTTTAATAAATCGTAAAAACTTAATGTATTTAAATAAATTTTGAAATTTTCTTATTCTATCTATAACTGTAATATTTATAAACTTTTTATACAAATAATTATTACTAATATTTTGTTAAAAACTGATTAATTAAAATTTTTGTTTGAAGGAATTTGAGAAATAACTTCTAGGTTAAAAACATTTCAATCATTTAAAAGAGAAATTTAAATCGCGTTTTGATTAATTAGTTTTTTTTAGAAAATAGTTAAACAATATTTTTAGAAATCACCAAAAAATTCCGGATTTAATGAGATGTTTTCTTATTTGAAGAAACATAAACAACATTTCAAGGTAATGAAGTTTCTTTGAAATTCAAAGCTTTGTAAGATATTTAAATCATTTAAAGCTTATAAGATTTTTAATGAAATTAGTTTAAGTTAGATCATAACTCTCAATAAAATGATATTTCTTAAATTATCAAGGATTTATCTTTTACTATTTCTATAAAAGTTTTCTTTAAATGATTAATTCATTTTATTTGAAGGCTTTTTAATCTTTATGTTTTTTTACACTGATCTAATTTTGCCAGCCTCAATCGACAAGGTGTCCAACAGTTTATTTCAATGAGTCACTCAGAATTTTCGATTAAATTTACATATAACTCAAACCTTGGTAATGGACATCTGCTAACTTTACTTTAGAACTCACAATAGTAAATATTTACTTTAAATGTTTCTAAAATTGTCTTAAGCATGCACTTTTCTATCAGTAAGAAATAGTTGCCTTCACATAAACAGTTTTTGATGGTAACAACAAGGTACTTGCTCAAAGCATGGAAATGCGGTTTTTTGTGATTCTTAATAAATATCTCAAGCTTTTGAGGATGTTAATAACATTGATAAATCTCCTTAATAAGATTAGAACTAAAAACATGTGTTTGCGCTAAAATTATAAAAATTCTTCTCTTCAAGTATTTATCGAAAGTTTTGGGGAAAATATTTTTTTGTATCAAGAATCTGTTATCGCAGAAAACGAATTTCGAATAAAGAACTTAATTTTCAAAAACTTATATTCTAAACATCATTTATTTTTAAATTATTTCTTAATCTTTTTACTAGAGGCTTCAATAAAAGCTAAAATATCTAAAGTTAAATTTGAGTTTATAAAAAAGTCAAACTTTAATTACTTTTTATCAAACTTTCAAAAAAAACTGTAAATTTATTTTACAGAAAAAAACGAACTCAGTTAAACTATTTTTGTGGCTACATTTAATTTGCTTAATTTCTTGAAAAGCTCTAACATGATGAAATGCAATTGTTTTTATGAAGTAAATTAACTGTATTACAAACTAATATGTTTTTCTGCAATTTAAACTTATTAAAAACGTTTTTGGGCGGTTTTGATTTTTCTTCAAGAATAAATCTGAATTTTTTGAACTGATTTTACATTTTTATGAAAAAAAATTTCTCGAAAAGTTTTTTGTAATCGTTTTTATGTTCAGTATTCAGAAAATACTTCCGATAAATTCACAAAATCGATTTCAAATTTAGATTTGTGAACTTTTGAATATTTAAATATCTTAAAGAGAAAAGCTTCTTGATAGATTGACAGAAGATAATTTGTTTGAAGATAAAAAAGGAAATCTCGTTTTATAAAAATATCCGTCTTTAAAAAAATCTTGATTTCAGTAAAATGTAAATTAGCTTAAAAAAATTATTTTAAAAATTGTGAAAATTAAAAGCATAGCATCAGTCGAAAAAGACAAAGAATACGACTATTTCTACATTCTAAAGCGAGTAAATACGACTGTCATGAAATTCAGAGCTTTATACTTTGTTGCTGAGCCTTAAGTATGTAATTATGGTAACTTTGTACTTTAACAAATATTCACTTCACAAACAGACAAAGTTAAAATTGTAACGAGGTTTTTACAAAATCCTTTTTTGGATCACCTAAAAATCTTAAAAGTTTAAATTAATTGAACAATTTGTTTTACAGAAAGAAAAAAAAGTCATTAAAAATACTTAATGATTGTTTTCTTTGTCTGTTGTACGAAGTTATGTGAAAAATTATTTTGTTTAACTTCAAAATGACTTAATTTATTAATTTTAGAGAAGTTTTTCATTTTTTGTTAAAACTTTCAGCTTATTTATTAAAACAATCATCTCTAGACTCAGGTTTAGAGTTTTAAGTTTTAACATTACAATTATCAATAAATTTAAGCTTTATTTTAATAAACAAAAATTTTTATTCACATTATAAACTTTTGTAAAATTGTCTTCATAAATTTTGAAATTAAATCAGTTCAGAAAATTTATAAGATAGAAAACGAAAATCACTGAAAGAACAAAAATTACTTTGAGAGATTTTATTATAAAAGTAATTTTGAATTGATTTTAAAGATATCATTTAAATCAATCATACTAATTGTAAATAAATGATTGAAAACAAGTCAAGCTTTATCAGAGTTTATTAAAGAGTTGAAAGCAAAACTTTTCCTAGAAATCTTTACAATTAAGATGAGTATTTTGACAGTTATTCATTTTTATGAAGTTACAGTTTATAAAACTTTAGTTATTTCTTAAATTTCTTCCAATTTCAAATTTTTCATGCAACATTAACTATTAAAAGTAAAATCGTTATTCAGCCTAATGAGTATTATAAAACTATTTAAATGAAAAGTTATTTCAAAAAAAAAAACTTTTGAAATATTTCAAAAAATGATTTAGAACAATTTTTGTAGAGTTGTAATCATAAATAATTTTAATAATTATTTTAAATTTTGCACAGTATATAATTCAGTTTATTTTTTACATATACAATGGTTTTTATTTATTTTATATTTTACAAAAATTCAACAAATAATTTCTCTCAATTTTTTTGTTTATTTCAAAAGAAAGTTTTATTCAAATAAAATTAAAAAATTTTGTTTTGGTAACCCTTGGCTACAAAATAAACTTTCAATTTTATGTGTAAATAAACCCTTCCATCTAATTACAGAAAATTTGTCACAGAAAAATATACGATGTAAAGATTCATACATCAGATAAATTTGAAAATTTTCTTTTAAAGTTTCAAATTTTACATAAAATTCTTAAAATAAAAACTCTTATCAAATCTGAGATAGATTTCTTCAATTCTGGTGACTTTAACTAAAAAATTAAACTAATTATTAAAATATTAGAAATTGTTAAATATTATAATTTAAAACAAATTTTCAAAATAAATTTTATTCGAAACTCTGTTTATTATACTCTTACTAATTCTACAGTTTTTTTTAAATTATTCAAGAATTTATCTTTAGTATTAATAAATCTTCACGTATTTCAGTTTACATAAAAGATTAATAATTTTATCGATTATTATTTAAACGTATATTTACTTTTTTATTGTTTTCATCAAAATTTTTGCTCAAAATTATCTGAAATGTTTATAATAAAGTTTGATGATTTATTTAATACTGAAGATTAATCAGTTCACAGAAATTAAATGAAATAATTTGGGCAGCTTCTTATTTAGTGAAGTTGGTTTTAAATCAACATAAAATAATCAAATGTGTCTCTTTGATTCCGATGAATAAATTCATTAAAAAATTGGATTCACAAAAAGTTTTTGAAAATGAATAAAACTGAAAGAAATATCTAGAAGGCTTTATCAGCAGAAGACTTTTTTAGCTTTTTTCAAACCAATTCCGATTAAGGGTCAAAACTTGGAACGATTTTCATAAAAAGAATATTTGTGTGACCTTCTTCAAGTTGATGATTTGCAACACAAATGCTGCTGCCTCGTTAGAACGGAAGACGAAGAATTAGAAATTGTTTTAAAGAACTACCGCCACCTACCAATTTCAAAAAACTTTTATTCACAGATTTAAAAGATTTAATCTATTTCAGTCAGCTTAAAACTTTTATAACCCATTTATTTATTTATTTATTTATTTATTACAATAAACGCAAAGAAGGGTGCCTAAAGAGAGCACCTCTCGCAAACACACATTCTCACAAATTAGATCTATTTGACGTGTAAACGAAAAAGCATATGACAATGAAGAATTGCACAGAATCATAGTATTGTAAAAGAGAAAAATTCACAGTTTAGAAAGGGCAATGTTGGCGATATTATAACAATTCAGCTTTTTCTTGAACAACACAAGTCATTTTGACATGACGATCTCTGATGGCAGATTGTTCCATGTACTGATTGTGTGGTATGAGAAAAAACTTAATCTGGTTAACGTAGCTGGTGGAGTGGGCTTATTAAGATATAATTTATGTCTTCTAAGTTGATATAACTTGAGGGAGAGACTAATGGAGAAAAAGTCATCAAAGTGAAGATCAATTAGGTTGTGAATAATTTTAAGAATCAGAATAAGGTCGTATATAATTCTTCGGATTTCCAAAGTATCTAGATTGAAGAAGCTGAGACGATGCTTATAACTCTCGTATTTGATATTAAGTTTCCTGCAAACCAATCTCGTAAATTTTGCCTGAACAGATTCGATTTTTCTGATATCACCAACTTGATATGGCATCCATGCACTGACATTGTATTCAAGAATAGGGCGTATGTACAGTTTGAAAAGGTTGACGAAAAACCATGGATCTTTAGAATTAAAAGTCTTTATGATGAGGTGGACAAGCTTGATAGATTTTCCAAAGATTCTGGAAACATAACTGTGCCATTTGAAGTCAGATTTCAGAGTAATGCCGAGGTCTATGACTGAGGATACTCGTTCAAGAATAGATCCATTGATGTAGTATTGGTTGCTGAAGTTGGCAGCTGGCTTACGGGAGAATGTTATAACTTCGGACTTTGTTGGCTGGATTTTAAGTTGCCAATTCGCAGACCAGTTTTCTACAATGTTTAGTGCAGTTTGGAGTTTTGAGTGAGAACCAGATAATAGCTTGATGTCATCTGCATACACAAACACACTGACATTGTCTACTGTTATTTGTCTTCTGATGAGGTCTTCAATGAAAATCAAAAGGAGAAGTGGACCCAGGACGGAACCTTGAGGAACGCCGCTGGTGACTTTACTAGGAGTAGATAAAGATCTTTCTACACAGGTTCGTTGGGTTCTACCTGATAAGAAATCTTCAATCCATTTTAAGATAGAGTTGCTGATTTTTATGTTTTTCAATACAGTAATGAGCTTGTTGTGTGGAACAGAATCAAAAGCTTTAGCAAAATCAAGGTATATGATGTCACATGGAGTATTACTTTCGTAATGAGCTGTAAGCTCATTGAAAAAAGTGAGATGTTGAGTCAAAGAAGATCTTTGCTTAACAAAGCCATGCTGGACATCAGATATTAGATGATGCTCCGTCAAATGACTGGTCATATGACTGTGAATGATATGCTCTTGAGTTCTGCAGATAACCGAAGTCAGCGAAACTGGTCTGTAGTTAAGTGCAGTGTTTCTGGGACCCTTTTTATAAATTGGAGTAATAATAGCATTCTTCCAAATTTTTGGAAGTCTTCCCCGCTTAAGAGTCATGTTAAAGAGTAGCGATAAGGGTAGCGCTAAAGAAGAAGTACTTTTTCTTAAAATCAAAGCTGGGATTTGATCTGGGGTGTTGGAAACTGTTGATTTTAGAGAAGAAATAGCCTTAGATACTATATCAACTGTTATGTCTAGATCTACCATCTCAGAGATATTTGAAAGGATATTGGAGTAGGAAATAGTAGGAGTATTGCCATCATCGGTTATAAAAACCTTTTCAAATTGTTTGTTTAGCAATTCAGCTTTATTCTTTGGTTCCATCACCAGCTGATTGGCGTTATCAAGCAAGGGAGGTAGATGAGATCTCGCCTTAAGCTTGTGATTAATGAAGCCAAAAAACGTTTTCTTGCTAGGTGAAGATAAGATTGCACTTTCTTTTCCTAAATAGAAGCTATAAACTGATTTCTTGTAGACTAGACAAAGATCTTTGTATAGAGGTTTGATGGAAGGATCTGCTTTAGTTTGTTTGTATAAGAGGTTTTTCAAATGCTGTAAATTCCTTAAATATCTTGGCAAGTGTGGTTTTTTGTTGACTCTATATAAAGGTATGAACTTTTTAATTGACTCATTAACAATGTTAGTAAACCTCGAGTAGATATCATTGATATCTTCGGTAGAGTTGAAAACAGAAATCCAGTCAACACCTGATAAAAACTTGTTTATACTGTTATAATTTCCACGATAAAAGTTCCGTATGCTTGGAGTTTTAACGTTCGTAGAAAAAGTTTGTTGGAGCTTGAATTCAATCATATTGTGATCGCATGTCAGAGCAAAAGGTTCATTTTGATCAACGTAGATAACGTTCTCAGGTTTTGATGTGATGAGAAGATCCAAAGTATTACCACTAACTTGGGTTGGAAAAGTAACCATCGGAGATAGATTATTGGCATCAAGGAAGTTTACAAAGACATGACTCAGATTAGCTAAATTAGTTTTGTCTCCATTCAAATTAAACAATTTTCCATTGAATGCTAAATTTGGGTTATTCCAATCAATTCTACTAAAATTAAAATCCCCGAGAATATAATTCTCAGGACAAACAAGGCTTTTCAGAACCTTCAATAAGGCCTTAATAGTAATCTCATCGTTAACTTTAGACGGTGGTAGGTAGGTACATATAAAGCGGGAAAACTTAGACTTTGAGTAATGAAAATTGAAAGCAATAATCTCAAATCCTGGGCAATCAATGGTATTTATCTTAATTCTTGAAATCATGGGTGCCAGTGATCTTTTATAGATTACACAAACACCGCCGCCTCTATCAAACAGTCTGTCTCAGCACAAAAAAGATCACTGTCATCCAGAAAGGAGTCAGGATAAAAGGGTTTCAACCAAGTTTCGGTAATGAAAACAAATGTAAAATCTTGAGAAAGCAAAAGAGCTTTCAATTCGAAAATTTTGTTGACAATTGACCGTGCGTTGAAAAACATACCTAATATAAAAGAAAAATTGTCTTTTTGACACTTGTAAGATTTGGTGGTAGGCTTCTGTGTACTGGTATCTTGGGCTGGAAGCATAGTATTAATAATTTTGTGCGAAGAGAGGTTGAATAAGGATGATGTGGGTCCAGTGGTTATTTTGCACTTCCGTTTTTTGAAAAGACCTTCACAATCTTTAAAGCCCATGGTGGACCTCGAACTTTGTATTTGAAATCAGTTGGTTGCTCTTTCTGATTTCGGCTGTACGCCTCTTTTAGAAGACGCTTATTTTCTAAGCGATCACCTTCACACATATCATGTGCTACTCTGATGCCCTGGAATTTTTCGTCCTGCTTAAGCTTATACAGCTTAGCAAGAAACTTACGTTTGTCCCATCTTTCCTGAAAGGACACTTTTAACGGTCTTTTATGATTTGATCTTTTTGCCCCGAGTCTGGTCATAGAAACTTTTGGAGCGTCCACAGCACCAAGGCTTTGAGTGCACATTTGATTAAAAGTCTTGATGTCATCGTCTTTATCAGTCTCAGAGACACCAAAGATGATGACATTGTTTTCTCTATCCTCCCGGTCCAGAGTAAGTTTTTTGTGCGTGTCAGTAACCTTCTTGGCAAGAAGTTGCACCACGCTAGTATTTTTTTTGGATCCAGAATTACCAACAACTGAGGCCCATGTGAGAGGCTTCTTTGTGGAGGCATCCAGTTAAATCATAGATTTGGATAAGATAGAAATCTTTTCATTGATTTTGGCAACATCGTTGCCAATTTCGGATATAGATTTGGCCAATTCAGTGGATATGGTGTTGCTGATGTCGGACAATAGGCTTGTATTAGTATTGGACGAGGTAGTTGTTTTGTCCATAGATCTACATTTAATGCAGGACCAACAAAATCCCACTTGCTACATTTCATTATTTTCAAATATATCATAAAATTTTTTACTCACATCACTACAAGTGAGGTGAAACCTAGAGAGGCATTTGATGCAATCTATTGCCAGATCTTCACCAGAGCAAGTTTTGTTATAAGCTTGGCAATTGCCATTGCAAGCTTGTTTTGAAGAACTTGGTTTGGTTGGGTTTTTTTTTGTTTTTTTTGGAGCTTTTGACCGCAAGGTCCTGTCATTTGTATCTACCATAGTTTCCATGATAGATTTTTAGTAACTCCCACCAAAGTATAAAATTTATAAGTCAGATAAATGTATGTGATATGTATATAAATAAATATATAAATAAATATACCAAGTTAATAATATATAATAAATAATAATAAGTAAAAATATAAATAAATACACTATAAAAGTTAATCACAGCTTATTAGCAGTTATTCAAATAGAGTATATAGAAATTGAAGATGATAAAAAGTCCAAATTGATTTCTAATCCAGATATAATCACAAAAAATATACAAATCATTTACTGAAAACAGTTTTATCAAAGCTTATAAGCAATATCAGAATAAATTTGTTATTCTAATAACCTTATTCAGAAACCTTACTCAAATAAATTCAAAGTTTTTGAAAATAAATAAAACTGAAACAAATATCTAGAAGGCTTTATCAGCAGAAGACTTTTTTAGCTTTTTTCAAGCCAATTCCGATTAAGGGTCAAAACTTTGAACGATTTTCATAAAAAGAATATTTGTGTGACCTTCTTCAAGTTGATGATTTGCAACACAAATGCTGCTGCCTCGTTAGAACGGAAGACGAAGACTGAGAAATTGTTTTAAAGAACTACCGCCACCTACCGATTTCAAAAAACTTTTATTCACAGATTTAAAAAATTTAATTTATTTCAGTTGGCTTTTATAACTCATTCATGTTCACAAAACTTTTCTGAAATTGTTCAGAATATGAAAACAAACATTTAAAACGACAAAAAGTGTTTCCAAAACTGTTATTTGTAAATCCAACAACACTAATGGCAAACTCTTTTCTTTCCTTGTTTTCTACCAACTGCTCCCACACCTGAAATTATTGATTAAAATAGAAGATTAGATGAAATCGCGATCACCTGATCTTTGAGGAACCAACGGAGGTTGTAATTGATGACCAACAAGCTCACACCAACCAACAGGAAAGATATTTGGGGTCTCATAATCGACCCATTGATCAAATGAAGTTTTCCAACCATCAAAATGAATACGAATCAATCGACCAACTTTCCTTGGAAATAGAAGAAGTAGTTTTTGAAGATCAGTGGATCAACTTCCTACTTTGCGACTGTCCCAACACAGATCAGTTTCGGATCCATCAGATCTACAGCTTCTAGTTTTGCTCCGACTTCGAAGAGATTATTTTCATAGTTTTTAGGGAACAGGCTCGGAGGGGCGGCTTTGGATTTGGTCTTAAGGAGATAATCTTGCCAAATAAAAGGCGATTCATATCCTGAAGATAATGATTGATCAGTTTTATGATGAAATGATGAAAGTTGACCTTCAGGTGGTGTTAGTTCGATTCCATTAACTTCACAGAATGTAGCTGGCATGATTGAACTTGAAGTACGATGATAATAGAAAAAGGAGCTGTCATCATCATGATGACCATCAACAGCTAAATAGAAGGAGTTAGAGATTGTTTTTTTGATGTAAATACTCACAAAACATCAAATAATTATCCGACATCACTTGCTCTACAGTGACAACAGTAATATTTGAAAGATTTAAGGGATCGACAGCTTCTAATTTCATCCCCACTTCAAATTGTTCATCAAATTTTTGAAAGACAGGCGACTGAAAATATAAAAAGTTTAAAAATTGAAAAATCATCAACAGATTGAAGAATGACTTTGTAAAGGTTCTCAGTTTCTACATTTTCAAAGTTATCAAGACTTTTATAAGAGTGAATGATTCTGCTCAAAACTTGTAACTCAATCTTTCGTTCTTCTGACCAACCAATCGGATGAACATTTCGAGACTTTGCGTGAGACCTACAATCTTCACATAAATTATCTCATGATCTAAATCAATATAATCACCAAAAAGTGTCCAGATCAGGGGCACCATCTTCGTAACGGACACACAAATGACCGGAGATGTTTTCTATGATGACGGCAATCCGGTTTCGACGAAGGCAGTTTTTATCGAGAACCTCAAGATATCTAATTGAGATTTTTCAAACTAATTGTCACAAACCAACCTCTAAACGTTGCCCTTTTTTAATTGGATAAATCATACTGTTCTTCACATTTTTAAAGAAGTTGCTGAAGACTGTAGGTTGTCCACAAATTTGTTTCGTCACAAATTCCTTCCAATCTGAACGTGAATCTTTCAACCCTACATCAAAATATTTTCAAATCTCAAGATTTCAGAGATTAGAAATTACAATTTGGAGGTTTCAAAGATTCTTTGCGAATCGCGCTCCATCCCGCCGCGTGAATCTCTCCAGAAGCGAGATTACACCAAAAGTCCCCCTTCCCAGTTTCATCACCTACGTATCGAACAAGAGCTTTGTACCCAGCAACTTTTTGAATCTGATAAATATAATTATAAAAAGTAATTTGGAAACACTTTTATTACTCACTGTGGCTATCCAGCAAAATTTTTCTTCATTTTTGTCACCATTTGGTAGTTCTATGATGTAACCTGGTTTAATATCACCCCATTCACTTCCTAATCGTTGCTAGATAAAAATTCAAAGTTTACAACTCAAAGTTATCTTTTTGTGTTACAAAATATTTAAAACAAACTTTAAATAGAGAAATTTGAAACTAATAAAATCACTTAGTGAAATTTACATGAACAAATGCTGAAACTGGCGCTGCCTTGGTTTGTTTTTTATCAAGATATTGGCCCCAATCGAAACCCTGAGTTAATTCCTCCAGAAGCTTGATATCATGTTGCAGTAAATGTCTAAAAATATAAATTTAAAATAAAGCTCAAAGCTTTTAAGTAATTTGATAATAAAATGTTTGATCAAAACAAAAGTTACAAATAACTGAATTGTTATAATATCGCCAACATTGCCATTTCTAAACTAAGAATTTTTCTCTTTTACAATACTATGATTCTGTGCAATTCTTCATTGTCATATGCTTTTTCGTTTACACGTCAAATAGATCTAATTTGTGAGAATGTGTGTTTGCGAGAGGTGCTCTCTTTAGGCACCCTCCTTCACATTTATTGTAATAAATAAATAAAAAAATGAAATTAGTTATTTTCATTGAAAATATAATTAACTTTTGTTTTAATGTTTTTTTTTTAATATTTTAATACAAAGAATAAAAAAACTAAAATAAAGAAAATAGATAAATACCTTCTTTCAGCTAACCGACAAGACATTTTCTTTCACAGCTACAAGATGTTTAAAAATGTTTAAAAAATAAAATAGGATAGAAAAGAAACCATTAAAAAAAAATTATAGTTTATGATTAGATTTTTTTTAATACTTTGCTATTCACAATATACTTTGTCTATTAATACAGAAATATTTAGAATATTATTTGATTAATGTTTAAAAAGTCTAAAAAAATAATAATAAGATTTAATTAAAGTGAAAAAATATAAATAACAGATATTTTCGAACAATAATTTATAATATTTTGTGAAAATTATATTTATGTTGATTATCAGAAAACTTCTACTTTAAAATATCAATTTTATCTATGATACGATGGGTTCTAAAATGCACATAATATTAGAAATAGTAACTGAACATGTGCTGCAATAAACCACTTTTATTTATATGCACTATAATGGCCATAAACAAAATATTATATTGAATTTGTTTTTTATAATTTTAAAATAAATAGGAAAAATTGAATAATGAAAAAACTTAAAAGAATTTCAAAATATATTTTGATATATTTCCACCCTTATTGAAAAGTTAGCAAATCTTTTAAGGCCTATTAAGCGTTTATAAAAATTTAAAAAAATCGGTTATCAGATATTACGTAGAATTCCGCTATTAAATATTGATTTAATAATTTAATTTAAATAATTTACATCAGTTTTTAATGGTTTCTATTATTGTTAAACATTATTAAATCATTAATATTATAAAATAATTTATTTTGATTTTTGATTAATTCAAAGATTTCTGTTACGTTCTCATTATCAGTTCATTCTTCTTATAATGACTTATTAAGACCCATTGGGTCATTAGTTTTTCCAACAGAGTAACCAAGGTTTAAAGCATATTTTTTGAGTTCATCACTAAATTAATTATTTACTAATTTAGAATTATTCTAAAAAGTAATTTCAGTAATTTGTTAACAAATGATATATGAGGTTGCCATTTTCTCTCCTTATTTATTTATTATAATAAATGCGAAGGAGGGTACCTGAAGAGAGCACTTCTCGCTAACACACATTCTCACAAATAGCATCTAACAAGTTAGAAATATAGAAAGTAAAAGATGTAACACATGGCATTTCGATATCACTCAAAGCATATAACAGTGAACATTACATAGAATGTTAATAATATGAAAAATATAAAAAAATCACAGTTTAGAAATGACAATGTTAGTAATATTATAACGGTTCAACTTCTGCTTGAACAATGCGAGTGACTTCGACATGGCAATATCTGATGGCAGCTGGTTTCAAGTATTAATTGAGCGGTATGAGACAAAATTCGCTTTGATTAACGTGCCAGGTGATATGGGCTTATTAAGATGTAATGTGTGTCGTCTGAGCTAATATAACATGAAGGAAGGACTAATGGAAAAGAAATCATCAAACTGAATGTAAATTAAAATGTGGATAATTTCAAAAATAAGAATTAAGTCGTATTTAATCCGTCGAATTTCCAAAGTATCTAAATTGAAGAGACTAAGACGATGTTTTTAACTATCATATTTAATATTAGGTTTCCTGCATACTAATCTCGTTAATGTTGCCTGAACAGATTCGATTCTTTTGATATCACTAACTTGATATGGCATCCATGCACTAACATTGTATTCAAGAATTGGACGTACGTACAATTTGAAAAGATTGATAAAAAAGCATGGGTTCTTAGAATTAAAGGTCTTTATAATAAAGTAGGCAAGGTTGATTGATTTTTCCAAGATTTTGGTAAGATAAATCCATCGATGGAATAATTGGTTCAAGGAATTTGCAGCTGGTTTACGAGAGAAAATAATAAGTTCAGACTTTGTTGGGCTGAATTCTGAGCTGCCAGTTTATAGACCAGTTTTCTGCAGTTCTAGAAGCTGTTGATTTTTAAGTTTTTCAATACAGTAATGAGCTTGTTGTGTGGGACAGAATCAAACACTTTAGCAAAATCAAGGTATATGATGTCACATGGAGTATTACTTTCGTAATGAGCTGTAAGCTCATTGAAAAAAGTGAGATGTTGAGTCAGGAAAGATCTTTGCTTAAGAAAGCCATGCTGGACATCAGATATTAGATGATGCTCCGTCAAATGGCTAGTTATATGGTTGTGAATGATATGTTCTTGAGTTCTGCAGATAACTGAAGTCAGCAAAACTGGTCTGTAGTTAAGTGCGGTGTTTCTGGGACCCTTTTTATGGATTGGAGTAATAATAGCTTTCTTCCAAATTTGTGGAACTCTTCCTCGCCTCAGAGTCATGTTAAAGAAAAACGATAAAGCTAGTGATAAAGAAGAAGTACTTTTTCTTAAAATCAAAGCTGGGATTTGATCTGGGGTGTTGGAAACTGTTGATTTTAACAAAGAAATAGCCTTAGATACTATATTGACCGTTATGTCAAGATCTACCATCTCAGAGACATTTGTAAGAATGTCAGAGTAGGAGAGAGGAGTATTGCCATCATCGGTTATAAAAACGCTATTAAATTGATTGTTTAGCAACTCAGCTTTATTTTCTGGTTCCAGTTCATAGACCAGTTTTCTACAGCATGAAGTGTAGTGGGTTTTGTAAGCGAAAATTAACTGAAAATAGTTTAGTGTAACTTGTAAGAACCAAAACTAACTAACTGATTAACAAAAATATAAAAATAATTTCTTCAATTCTAAATCGAGAACTTCATCAAAAATTACTTTTGTTGTCTGATAATAAATTTCGAAAAAATGTGTATCTTATACCAATAGATTTATTAGATCATAGGAAAATGTTATGATCAGTATTTAGAAGAAGAAAACTGAAATTATTCATCATTCTCATAATCAGCGGGATTTTTTCTCTTCAAACGTTCATTTTCTTTCACCATCCAACTGGAAGCAACATAAAACCAAACCATTGCTAAAAAAAAAAGGGAAATTACTTCAAATTGAGATGAATATCTAAAAAACTTACGAAATACGTAGATAAACATCCGATCTCTAAGACGTCTTGCAAGATTTGGGATCCTTGATGCGACTTGACCTTTCACTGGATTTTGTTCGAAGGGAGATACACTAAAGAGAATTACACCCTTTGGTTTGATGGGTAGATTTTCAAATGTAAGATGTTTTAATGCCGCTGTTAATTTCATATTTAATTATTTAAAACTACAGAAGCTGTTTACAGAAAAATATAAATTAAAAGTTGAAGTAATTTAAATAAAATTAATTAATCAAATAATAAATAAATAAATAAATATATTGTTATAGAAACAAAGAATTCAAAGAATTTCAATTTTTATCATTTTTATTAATTGATATAAAAATTATTAATATACAAAAGTATAAATTAAGATAAAAAAGTTTAAGAAAATTGTATGAAATGATTGAAAAATATTTTTATGTTTTAAGAACTTTTAGTCATAATTTTATCTAAAGTAAAATAAAAAAAAATAAAAAATAGAAAATAAAAAAATCACAAATAAAAAATAAATCATAACCACAAAAATTTATTGTAACTTTTATAATAAAAAGATGTATAAATGACTTTAACATGATCTCATTAAAATAAATGATAAAACTAAAAAAATTTACAAAGCTGAAAATATTAAACTATTTTATAGTAATTTAGGAAAACAAATTAAATTTAAGTTTATCAATAAAGTAAATATATACAATAAATATCAAAAAGTAAAAGTTGAATGATAATATTCATCTAATTTCTACATTAGTATTAGTGTTTGAATATCAAAAAACAAAACTTATTTAAGCAAAACATTTTCATATTACAATTTGAAAAGTTTATAATTAAAATTTATAATTTAAAGTTTTTCATTAACTACAAAAAAATGAAATAAAAAAATTAAATAAATCAAAAAATACTTTTATAAAAAACAAAAAAAAATAAATTATAGAATAATAAATTAAATTAGAAGTGAATTATTAAAACAAATTTTAAAACTATATTACTAAAAATGTATTTATTAAACAATAAATTTTAAATATAAACTTTTATCAATATCTTTTAAAAAAATTAATTTGAAAGTTATATTAGTTTATTGATGATAAGAAATTATCAAAGTTTCAATGTTCAGCATTCGACAAATTTCTTTAACCTTGAAACTGAACTAAATAGAAAATATTTACTTATTGACTAATAAATATTAATTATTTCATTAAGTCAGTAAGTTAAGTTTTCTCTTAAAATAAACAATTTCATCTCAAAAATTATTTTTTTACCAGCCTAGAAATATTGTGTTAAACAAAAAAACAGTTTACTGATATAAAAAATAAATAGATTTCTAAGCAATCTGTAAATTTAACATGTATTTTTAGATTTCCCCATTTTGGTAACCACTATCACCTTATAAATAGTTCCTTTAGTATTATAGTGAGTAGTAAATGTTTTAATTTCGATAAAAATAGAAATTAAAAAAACAAAAAAAAGCAAGATATGAAATTTAAAAGGCTTTTCAGGTCATTTTTTAAAGATTTTTGAGTTTCAACTACATACAAATTGATGTAAACAAATTATACATGAATCGAATTATTCATCAATTGCATATGCACTAATATACATAGCAATATATCAATTTTTAGAAGATATCAGCTCAGAATTTGTTTTTTGTCTTTTTGTCATCTTCATTTCTTCTTGGAAAGCTTCGCATTCAAATGTTCAATTCAGCAAAATACTCAAAAAATTTCAAAAGAGACTGAAAATTACTTTCTTTTAAGTATTTACTTTTTTACATAATATTTATATGATACATATACATTTATGTGATTGAAGAAAATATTTTTGCTAATGTTACTCACTAATTAATTGGATAAATAAACTAACTGCTTAGCTAAATTAATAAATAAAATTTTTATTAAGTTTGTTTTATTTCATGAATATTTAATTTCTTGATTTATACAAAATTGTTTGATTTTTTAAGTCATTGTATTTAACTCAATTTTTCTGTAGATTTAATAATTATTTTCGGTTTATTCGTTTTTCAAAAATTAGGGAATCCGTTTGCCAGTTACCAACCAGGTAACTCATTGTATTCTTTTATGATTTGTTATTAATAATTCTTATAATAAAACTTACCTAAATAAAAAAAGATTTAAAATTGGTTACTTTTTCAAGTTGTACAATTTATTGTAATGACTTTATCAGTGTTATGTAGAAATTTTTTTAAATTTAACTTTTTTTGTTACTTTTACTTTTAATGGCAAATTCAAACTTTTAAATTATTTTTCTGTCTAACTAAATTTGTAAACTTAATATATTATTTGAATTGATTGTTAAAATTAGGTGAATCTTAATTACTCTAAACAACTAAGAAAGCAATTTTTCTACTTTTTTGACCTTTTTTATCAAAGAGTTGTACAAAAACGTAAGTTTTTTTTTTTAACTGTCAGTAGATTTTTATTTTGCAACTTTTAGATAATTTATATCATCATTGACTTTAGAAAGTAAAGTAATATACATTCGTTATTTTTTGCATGACTAGTACTTTGAGCTTTTGGGTAAAAATGACTTTTAAAATAAGAAAGTAAGCTTTTATTTAAAAATATTAAATCATAAAGAGTGTATAACAGTTTTTGAGATTTCAAATTTTTGTTAGGCTGCTATTCTATTTTTAGTTAGGACTATAAAGTATTTTTCATGAATCGACTGATTTAATTTATTAAATTTATCTCTGAAAAAATTTGAAGCTTTATTTGGTAAAATTTAAAAGTTTTAAAGTTGTAGTTATATTTAGAACAACTAAAAATTATTAAAAGTCCAAAATTACCTCTTAGTGATATCAGTCTAAATAGTTAAGTTGAAAGCTGTAATAAAAAGCTGTTCTGTTGGTTTTCGTCATCATCTCTTCGGATGTTTCAATTTTATATTTTTCTAATTTAGTTTAATTTTTAAATGGAGATATTTTTGTTTAACATTTTCTTTATATTATCTTTATTTTATTATCTGTGTTTGAAATTTATATAATGATTAGATAATAATTAACTTTTTATTTTGAACAAATCAGAAAATTGTTTATTTATCCCTGAAATTAATTGCTGCAAAACTTCTGAATATTTTGTAGAATTTAAAAACTGAATTTTTTAAAAGATTTTTTCTGTTATAATTACATTTCTAACTATTTTAGCTAATAATACAATTTTTTTAAATATTTTAACTGAAGTTTTGCTTTATATTAAAGTTTGAATAAAATATTTAAACTAAAAGGTTTAATTATGAATAAACTTTAAACAAACTTTTATTTAAAAGTTTAAAGTTGTTTATTTATTTTCAGTTTGCACTAATATTTTTTCTTTTGAACTTTAATACTAAGTTTTGTTTACTTTTATTATTTAGATTTAGAATATATTTAGAATATAGTATTATAAGATCCTTATCTATTACCCTTAGTTTCTTAAAAATCTATATTTTATAGTGATTTTCTAGAAACAAAATATTAAGTTATTATTTTAACTAAAAATTATAGATCTATATATAAAATATTTTTAGAACTATTAAATTGTAACTAAATATTTACCTCAAATCACTAATGGTATAAAATATTTAAAAATATTTTTTAGACTAACATTCTGATGTTGATATTAAAAAAAGAGTTTTAAAAGAAAGTCACATGGCTGATGGGTTTGGAGAACTGAGACATGTATATGACTTATGTTGTCCTGATGTCAATGATTTTATATTAACCAAAGTTTTAGTTGAGAAACTTTCTGGTCAGTTTGATAAAAATATTTTGAGTAAAATTAAAGATATTGTAGATCCTCAAGAAAAAGGAAAATTATCTTTTGAGGATTTTTGTTCTGCAATTTGTCAACTAAATCCAACTGTTAATAAACAAACATTAAAAGAAGAAGAAATTGAATCTGTTTCTGATCCAGAATTTACTTATAACGAGTATGATATAGCAGAAGAAGATATTGTTAGTGACATGGAAAATTTTAAAACTTTTGGCGAATCAATAAACACTTTATCACCAATCCCTTCAAAAGAACTTAATATGATGAGAGGGAACAGTAGTTTACGAAAATCACATCGACGAAATAAGAGTTGGGCTTCTCAACATATTTCTAATTCATCTCACATAGATGACTCTTCTTCTGTGTCTTCTGAGATTGATGATCTTGCCGAAAAAGTCGATTTTCTTCAAGTAACTTCACCTCAATTCAACTTCCATTTAATTTCTACTTTTCTTTTTTAGACATCAGTTGCAAAGTTAACTGAAGAAAAACTGAAACAAGTCAACCATGAGTCGTTGAATCAGGAGAACCAACTCTTGAACACTCGCATCCATGAATTAGAAGGCAAACTTCAAGATGCCATCGACTCTTTATGTGAGTTGAGAGCCTCTTCTTCTGATAAATATCAAGATTTGAAAAATAAACTGGAACGCGAGAAGCAACTGGAGCTACAAGTTTGTTCATCTCTTATCATCAGAAGTTTTGATATTTAAAATTCAATTACAGTTTCTTCAAGGGCAGATAAATATGTTGACAAAAGATAATGAAAGACTTCAACATGAAAAAGAAGAGGTCTCTTCTATAAGATCAGAGTTGAAACACGAAGTAAAGACTCTTCGAAAGATGAGCGAAGATTTGACTTCACAGCTTGTTGAAACTAATGAACAATATCGAAAGTAAGTTGCTGCTAAAATCAGATCTTTTCATCTTTAATCTGATTTCAATTTCAGGTTAAGTCTTCAATATACTCAACAACAAGAAAAACACGATGTTGAAAGACAACAAGATAAAACAGAACTCAATGAAATTTATTCACAAATGTATTCATATCAGCAAGATAAACAAGATTTAGAGACGCGTTTGAAGTCCATACAAAATAGTCCTGATGCAAATCATCTTCAGAAGGAGATACAGCGTCTTCTCGATGACAATTCTCGTCTCCAAGCTATCAATGATGAATTGAACTCAGAGTTGGCTCAAAATATCAACAATGTCCGTTCAATTATTCAAGAAAATGTTCCGGGTTTCGATGGCTTGATTGGATCATTAGCTGAAGAACTAAGTGATGCAAGTAAAGATGATTTAGTTGAACGTTTGAAGAAACAAGAACAAGTCAATGAACATCTTCGTCAATATGTCGACCGCCTCCTAAAAAGTGTCCTTGAAAGAGATCCGAGCATCTTAGAGATTAAATCCCAGGAGTAACTCTCCATACAAAATCACTCAATTTTCATCTTTCTCAAATTTTGTCTCAAATCAATTTTCTTTTGATTATCTTCATCTAAAATGACGAAAATGGCTTTTTATCAAATCATCGACTTCTGATTACAAACCTGTGAAAAACACATCATCCTGTTTTACTACTAATTCATGAGGTTGTTGCAATTCGTTTGTAGTTGACGCAATTTAAACATCTGGTGATTGTGCCTTTCTATAAAGTTTATTGCATCTTATATAAGCTAACCGCACAATCCAAAATCTTTTTCTTTTCATGATGTTGTTACACCTTTTGCCTGAGATATCGGCTTTCTTATCAACTATTTGTTAGTTGGTTTATATTTTCTCATTTTGAACTCTTTCAAAAGTTCCACAAAACTGTAGATCTCACTAGAGTTAGATTTCATTTTTTAGTAATTTATCTTGTACTACAACTTGTCTGTGTTACTGAAGCTTAAATTATTTAACTGCTGGCGAACAGCTGCCTTAATTGTTGATATAATACAAGTTTTCTTCTTAGTACTAAACCTTTAAATCCTCGAAAACGTTTTTTTCGGTTTATTTGGAATTATAAAAGATGTTTTTGGGAATCTTCAAATGGTAGAAACTGGTTTTTGTGGCTGGTCAGTTTTAAAACAGAATTTACAATTTAATTAGTGAATCAAAAACCTCTTACAGACCTCTTTCTACCACCGGAATTATTTGATTGATCTTAATCAATGAACTTTTATCAAATTATTTGCAGTGTAACCACCTCACTGTGTTTCAAACCAACCAAAAAAAAAAGCTCACTTGGTTTTTGATACTTACATGACTTCTTCTGTAATTCATTTGTAATTGTTTCTCTTTAAACTGTGTTTGTATGAAACTAAAAAAGTACAATAAAAACTTGTCTTCACTACCTATCGTCTATTTGTTAGAAGTTTCAAATGAAAAGTTTGAACAAATAGCAACTTGCTGGTAAGTGTAACGTGAAGTTATTGGAGCTTGAACAAATCTGGTATTTAATTATTTACTTAATCAAATTAAACATGCAAATAAACACAAAGAACTCATATATAATGTTGAGAAAGGTATTTTCAGATGCAAATTTTGAAACTGAACAAATATTAAAAATGTTAGATCTATAACAGAAAGAATTTATTTCCTTTAAAATGTGCTTTTCACTTTATTGAAAAAACTCTTGAAAAATTGATCAGCATGAATATTTTATTCCATTTTTTCAATTTTATTGTACGTCTTACACAAAAAACCAATTTAAGTAAAAACTCCTGAAGATTTTTGCTTATGTGTTAAATTTCTGTCGAATTGTTGTCATTGTAATTGAAAATATTGTCATTTTTACAACAAAATTTATTGATAAGACATTTTTTCAATAATGAAACTGCTAAAGCAACTTTACAATAATTGTTTATTTAGTCCTATCACTGATAAATAATTGTTAAAATTGTTATTTAGTTCAGAGTATTTGTAAATTGTATTTAATTTTTTTAAACTAAATAATAAGCAACATTTTTTTGATTTACAGTCAAAACAATATCCCTAAGTCTACTGAGTATCTTAAAACTTTCATAAAATTAAAATTTCAAGCTTATGTAAGTGCCTATTTAGTGGATGTCTTTACGTAAATGACCGAAGGTTTAGTAACTTTCAAAAAGTAACTAGTTTCATTTACATATAGTAATAATGACCTGTTAAGGCCGCGTACTGGCCATACTGGATAAACTCCAGAAAAATGTTTTTTTTTAATTTTTTATATTATTTATTCAAACACAAAATTGATTTACTGAATCAATAAAAGCTTTAATTTTATTATTTATTTTTTAGTGTTTATTTTCTAGACAGAGAGAAGTTAATTTAAAATTAGTGACGCCATACAATATTTAAACTACAATGATGTTTTCAAATTTATATTTTTGAGGAGATTTTCAAATGATTTCATTTTTAATAAACTTCCTTTTAAAAAAAAAATTGTAATTTTCAAAGTTAAACTTGATGTTGTTTTATTCGTCTTTAATAAAATTTTGTTGAATCAAATAATATCTCAATTTTTTGCAAGTTAAATTATACCCTTTTTTTAAAAAAGAAAAATTTTTTCAACAAAAATTAAAAGTATTTTGAAAAATAATCAAATTCTTTTAAACCATTTAAGATTTAGAAAGCATTTTATAAAAACGAAATTTAATGATACAAACATCTTCAAACATACATTGAAAATAAAACAACTTTTTATAAATCCATTAAGTAAACTTTAAAAATTATTGAAAAAATATCAAGTTCATAACAGCAAGCGCTAGATAAAATAAACAAATTACTAAGAAAAGAAGGAATTCTTAAATAATTTTTCACTTACAGTAATTCAATTACTAGAAAAACAAATTTAGTTTACATTTAAAAGTAAATTTTCAGATTAATCACTAATAATATCTTTTTATGGATATAACTATAAAAATATTTCAGGTATAAAAAAGTTATATCAACAGATTGTATAAACAATTCAGCTTGAAATAAAAAACATGATTTTAAAATCGACAAACTTTTCTTTTTCAGAATTTTTTAATCTTTCAACTACAATATAAATTATAAAGATATTTTAAAGTTATTATTAAATATAAAAACAAATTTAACAAAAATTGCTTATTTCGTTTATGAAGTGAATAATGAAAATTTTTTCTAATAAAATCTGTTCAAAATTTTTTTTTAGTTTTTATTTCTTTTCAATTATGAGAAATAATTTGACAACAGAATATTGATAATCTAATATTATGCAAATATAATTTTTCATTTCTATATGGTTGGAATTAACTGTTTTAAAGAATTGATATCTTTACTGTTACAATACATTTCTAAATTGACTAGACATTTTTAAAAAAATTTTAATTTTATGTTTTTGAAGTAATTATTGTAAATAAAAACAACTTTATTTAGTTTACTTTAAAAATGACATCGCTAATACATGATGGATAAAAAATATGTTTGATATTTTCAATGATTTTTAGAAATTAATCAATAATAAACCCTTTAAGCACTCTAATGACAACAGCAACCTTTTTCCAAACTGATTTAACTTTTTATTTTTTGATCATTAAAAAACGACTTTTAGATTAAAAAATATATCATTTCACGAATAAATAGTTTTGGTATATACTGTAAAAATATAAACTTTAAATCATTTAAAATTGATTTTTTGAATTTACTAAAAGTAAAAATTTAAGTTTTTTTAGAAATCTAAAATTGTTTTTTTTTGAAGTCAGGATTTTATAGTTGGTTCAAAAATGAAATTTTTAATTAAAACAAAATCTGCTGATTTGTTTGAAGTAATTTTTACAAAAGTTTTTAGAAAATTTTTTGAAACTATCTGATAGAAACTTTTATTTAATTCTAAATATTCAAATACCTTTTAAAGTTTATTTTTCTATCTTTAATATTACAATTATAACAAGTATTTGAAGAATAAATCTCAGATATTTCAATACCATATTTAAAATAACCTGCTAAAAAATTGATCATTTAAGTATTTAACAAATTTTCAAAGAAAGTTTGTAAAGTTATTTCACCATAAAAAACTACTCCTTCAAAACTTTTCATAAAAATACTTATTATATAGATATTAATTCTAAATATTATCATAACTCATGTGGTCGTTTTATGTCATATCAATGATTTAAATCAAACACAAAAAGTATTTTAATGAATAATTTAAAGAAGGTCAAATTTGTTGATATTTGTGGTGAAATTAATAAGGTCTGAAAAAACTTAAACTCTTTTTACAATTATTTGTTCATCTCCGCAGTATAGGGCTTCTATAGCTTCTTTACCCTCTAGCGGTTATCACGCCCGAGTGACACGCAGAAGGTCTCGAGCCCAGGTAGACCTATTTTTGCGGCAAGGAAATTTCCGTATAAAAAACTCCGAACATAAAACCGGCAGTTTGTCACTGAACTCGTTCAGGTAGGTCCTACGACGCAAGCCGGTTGCAGTTTCATCACTCCGCCTGTTCTGCTGGATACCTTGTTGGCGTGGAGAGTGGAATCTTACTTCATGGACACAGATGGGTCTCCATAATCTGCCTTGGCTTACAGCAAGACCCTTTTCGGCTGCTGGTCACTTTTTCCTCGTTTAAAATTTCTTTTAAAGTTTAGTTAGAGTTTTTTTACAAATGAATAGATTATAGTTACCTTAGAATATTCATAAAGGAAACTCAGTCCTTAAAGTCAATAATCATATTGTTTAAAAAATTAAAAATCAAAGATATGTTACATTATACTTTATAATTACCTTTTAATGGCTTTACAACTCTCAATGTTAGTAGTAGATTAATATATACAGGATAGGAAGACTTTTATTTAAATAACATTTATTTTATACTTTTATATTCAAAGAAAGCTTTTTTTGTCAAATTTTTTGTTTGTTGTGTCTCATAGTTTTAATAACATAGCCCTTTTAGTTTTAGTATGTTGGGTCACATTTTCACAAAGATTATTATCAAAATTATAAATTGTTCAGTTTGGTTTTTACTCGTAAATAAATTTATAAAACTTATTTCTATTCTGAATATAATTCCTAAAAAAATTAAAGCTTTTATTTTAATATTTTCTAATTTTAACATTAGTTTAGTGATCTAGTTATTATTATCATACAAATATAATTCTATCACTTAATCATATTTTAGTGTTTATAGATTAGATGAAAACAACAGTTTTAAAGGCATATCATTTATCTTAATAATAAGAAATCTACTTTTCAACAATATGCTTTGATTTTTAGCTTTAGATTTGCATAAAAAACTCTTGAAAGGTGTATTGATTAATCAATTTGTATTTTTGGAGACATAATAAGAGTCAAATATCCTAATTCAGTTCTTTGGAGGTAAGGAAGAAAAATTTAAAAAAAAATCAGATTTATTCATTCTTTAAAATAAATTGAAAAGCTTACTGGATTACAAAAATTTGTTGTCTCATCAAAAGACGATTTTATCGTCAAAGGACTTGATCTCTTGCGGCAGTACGTCAAAAATAGTAATTAAGAGTTACAAATAGAAATTTGAAATAAAACTTAGTTGAAGTAGAACAACAAAAGATATGAAAGCTTTTTAAATAATAACTACAAAGAAGTAAAAAACAGTTTTCAAAAAATCTAACATTGTTAAAACTTGTTTTATAAAGTATAAATGCTAAACATATTAAGTAGAAAAATACTTTTAAATCAAAACTCTTAAAATAATATTTATTTGCAAAAAAAAATGGCTACTTAATAAATTTTATGGTCATTTAGAGTTTAACTGATTTTTAAAAATACAAAAAAGTATTTTGTTGCTAAGTAATTATTAACAATCAATAACTACTTATAATTAAATCTTTATCTCCAATACATTTATTTTATAAAATTCTACAATTTTATATCATTTCAAGTAAACTAATTTTTAATAAGAATAAACTAAAACATTTGTTTCTGAACCGTTTTAACTAAATAAGTTATAAATAATTATAAATTATAAGCATGTATTGATTAAAACACTAACAGGAAAAACAATTATTTCAAATTTTTTTGTTTTTTGAAGATTTCTGTTGTCTTTAATTAGTAATTTTTAATAAGTTATTGTAAATTTAAGTGTTGCACGAAAATGGGAGTATATTTCTTTTGTTTTGCTTTTCTGGTAAGTTGAACTATTTATTCATTATTAAATAATAAAATAAATTATTTAATTAATTTTTGCTAAAAGATTAGCCTAGAAATTTATCTTATATTTAGTGAATTTCATTAAACAGATGTTTTCTAGGTGCTTTTTTCAAATCATACATTTATCAGAGGTAAGTTTTTAGGTAGATTTGTTTGATAAAATGTCATAGATTTATGTAAAATGTGTCTAAAAAACTAATTTCTATTTTATACAGATTAATTGTAAACTCTGTCAAATTATTTCTAGTTTGGCTAGCTTTTAGTAAATATAATTTTCTTTTTTCAAATGCAGCGGATAATATTGAAAAAAGAAGTAACTCAATAATGACAGTAGTAATAAAGGAAAATACTGCTCCTGGCGCACGTTTTCAAGTAGGAGTAAGTGAAGTTTGGAGTTTATTTTTTACTAAAACAATAAATTTCGATATAAAATAATTAAAATATAGAAATAAGATTTCTTTTCCGATTATTATTTTCACAACCATAAAATGATTTTATAAAATGATTTTATAAAATGAAATCAAATTCACAAATCTTCTACTTATGTTCAGATAATGCCCAAATCAGCGGACGATTATAAAATAGATGGTTTTTTTGACCATGAAAGATTTGAGATAGAAATTAGACATCCATACATTATATTAGTAGTGGAAAAAACTCCTGACCACGAAGCGATGAGTTTTTTCAGTTTTAAAATGTTGTTTCTTGATAGTAGTGATACCATATTAAAAGACAAGTGGTCCGTTGTAGTTGTTGTAAGTGATGTTAATGATAATAAACCTGTCATAAATAAAGACTCATTATACGCCTCAGTAAACATAACTGCTCCAGAAGGTACATTTTATATTCTTGTATATAATCTTTATTTTTAAGATATCATTTGTTCTTATTAAATAATCCTTTGCTTAAAGTATGACAATAAATTAACTTTTATTTGTTCTTTTAATTAACAGTAAATTTCAGAAATTAGTTTTATGTGAAGAGATATTTTGTACCATTTGTTTGCAGGGACCATATTTCATACAATCCTTGGTTCTGATCCAGACTCTGATAGAGAACTTTCAAGCAAGATACGATTTTATAAAGAACCAAACTCAGAATTTCCTGTGGGATCACGTTTTTCTGTTTCAGAAACTGGAGATATCACAGTTAATAGCTCATTGTTGAAAGAAAAGAATGAAAATATAACCTTTAAAGTATTTGCTAGAGATATGGACGGCGCTATTGGTTAGTTATTGTGAACAACTTAATAAATTCAAATAAAATATTTGTTCAAATTATGTTTTATAGATGGACTTCAGTCTGATCTTGCTACTGTAAATGTGATTCTTTCAGGAATAAAAAGCAAAGGAAATTGTTTAACTGTGAAGTATATTCTTGTTGGACTTCTTGGTAAGTTTTTCGGTTTTATTAATCTATCAGTTAATTAAACTTTAAAATTTTTTCCAGTTTTTTTTGTGACAACTCTCCACTTGTCATTTTGAGAAAATTAAAATATCAATTTGGTAGTTACATGTTCTATCTACACAACAATTTGTTTTAAGCTGTTTTTCTCATAAAATACTTAAATCCTGCCCAAGTCTCAAACCCATAATTTGAACCAACTAAATTCTGATTTCATTCAAGTTACTGCCTCTAGTATTAGATTCTAACTTTTCAAACAAGCGATTTTATTCACTGATTTTTAAAGTCTTTTATGAGAAGAGACCTTGATTATAAAATGACAATTTGAACTGTGGTATTAACGTGTTGATTGTTTCAACTTTAATATTACTATCTAGAAGAAGTTGCTAACTTTGTACAAGATCTAGCTCGAATAAAAGTCTTTTATTTTCTTCATCTTAAAAAAATTTCATCATCGATTTTTTTTCTAATTTTGTCTGAAATAACTTTACTAAAATATTTCAAGAAATACTTTCACAGATTTTAATTTGATTTTAATAATTTTCAATCTCTAAGGACATTTTTTATCCATCTAATAAACAAAAACATTGCTCAGTGTTCTTAATTCAAGCGCTTGAACTCGATAATTAGTTCTAAAAAATACCAAATATCGAAATTAAATCAAATAATATTAATTATAAGCTAAAAGTTTTTTTGAAATACTACTTTAAATCACAAATTTGATAAATTTTTTTAGCAGAAATTGTTATATTCTAAAGTGAAGTTTCGATAAAAAACTAAATATTTGAAATCTTATAAAACAATTGATAATTGTTAACATCTGAATTGATGAGACAAAATGGTTATTACATCTTATTTATTTGCAATCAATACGAAAAGTTTATTTTAAAACGTTTAAAAATTATTAAAAGTTAATTATTAAAAAATATAGAAAAGATAAGGACAATAAACTTAACAATAAAATTCAAAAGTTTTCAACTAACTTTTACAAACAAGTTAGATAATATTTACATAAACTAATTCAACTGATTTTGTTTTTGTAGTTACTATCGCTTTGTTGATTATTCTCAAAGGAATCAGAAGAATATTTAAAAAACCGGAAAGTTCTCCTCCTAATAAAGAAGCTACATAAGTCGATGAACCTTCAGTAATCAAAAAGTTCTAATTTGTCGTCGAAAAACAAATGTTATCGTATTTTTATGTATTATTGATAAGAAATAAGTGGATTGTAGCTGTTGAAAACTACCAAAGAAAGGTTTTGTAATTAGCCCAAATTTATTGAGTTTAAAGTTTTATTGTATACTTTTGTTGTTGAAAACTTGTCTCACATTTCTTCAATTATAAGATGACTAATTATTCAATTCAACTTCAAATATTCTTATTTATTTACTGAAGTAAAAATGAGCCGAATATTAAAGAGAAATTTCTGTTTATCAGTAAAAACTTTAACGGATTTTTATACATTTTTAATAGTTTTTACGTTTTAAGAAAAAAATTATATATTAAAAGAATAAATTGAATTTAAGAAAGCAAATGACGTCTTTATTGTTCTTCAAATCTCCTAGAACGCCTCAACAATAAAATTTAAAAGTTTTCAACTAACTTTTACAAACAAATATAATATAGAGAACAGCTTTGCTCTTTTATAAACAACAGAAAGCACAAGGTTTAGAAAGTTATAGAAATTTTTCCTTGAGTTGCTTTGTTTGTTGAGAAGCTTTATTAGCAATCGTCTCAACAATCTAATTATTCCTTTTCTTCTATGGTATGTCTGGATGTCGCTGATATTACAAATTAGAGCTTGCATCACCTTATCTGATAGACATAGCTTTAAAATTGTAATTTATAAAACAATAAAGTTTTGGTACAAAATGTATATCTAATTTTTGTAGTATAAACCAAATTCACATAAGATAAGTATTTTAAAATTGAATTAAGTTTTAAAATATTACAATAAAAGAAATTAGTTTGAAATCGAAAAACTTTAGACAATTAATTTAATTATATTTTTCATAAGACTATTTTGTTAGTTTTTAAACCATAACTGAATTTGGTATTAAAGTTGTTGCTAAGTGATATCTTTAGCCAAAATTTTATTTTTACTTTTATTATTATTACTAATAAAATTATAAAATAGATATTTAAATTATTTTTTTTTAAGATAGCGATTGATTGTTTTAAAACTCAACTTACTAAAGAGAATTATTATGAATGAGACAGATTTACCTCAGAATGTAACCACACGAAGAACAACACATCTAGAAGAACCAATAACATATGTAATCATTTCTGTCCTTGCGGTTTAACAAGAAAAATTTAAAAAAAAATCAGATTTATTCATTCTTTAAAATAAATTGAAAAGCTTACTGGATTACAAAAATTTGTTGTCTCATCAAAAGACGATTTTATCGTCAAAGGACTTGATCTCTTGCGGCAGTACGTCAAAAATAGTAATTAAGAGTTACAAATAGAAATTTGAAATAAAACTTAGTTGAAGTAGAACAACAAAAGATATGAAAGCTTTTTAAATAATAACTTCTAAGAAGTAAAAAACAGTTTTCAAAAAATCTAACATTGTTAAAACTTGTTTTATAAAGTATAAATGCTAAACATATTAAGTAGAAAAATACTTTTAAATCAAAACTCTTAAAATAATATTTATTTGCAAAAAAAAATGTTTAATTAATAAATTTTATGGTCATTTAGAGTTTAACTGATTTTTAAAAATACAAAATAGTATTTTGTTGCTAAGTAATTATTAACAATCAATAACTACTTATAATTAAATCTTTATCTCCAATACATTTATTTTATAAAATTCTACAATTTTATATCATTTCAAGTAAACTAATTTTTAATAAGAATAAACTAAAACATTTGTTTCTGAACCGTTTTAACTAAATAAGTTATAAATAATTATAAATTATAAGCATGTATTGATTAAAACACTAACAAGAAAAACAGTTAATTCAAATTTTTTTGTTTTTTAAAGATTTCTTTTGTCTTTAATTAGTCATTTTTAATAAGTTATTGTAAATTTAAGTGTTGCACGAAAATGGGAGTATATTTCTTTTGTTTTGCTTTTCTGGTAAGTTGAACTATTTATTCATTATTAAATAATAAAATAAATTATTTAATTAATTTTTGCTAAAAGATTAGCCTAGAAATTTATCTTATATTTAGTGAATTTCATTAAACAGATGTTTTCTAGGTGCTTTTTTCAAATCATACATTTATCAGAGGTAAGTTTTTAGGAAGATTTGTTTGATAAAATGTCATAGATTTATGTAAAATGTGTCTAAAAAACTAATTTCTATTTTATATAGATTAATTGTAAACTCTGTCAAATTATTTCCACTTTGGCTAGCTTTTAGTAAATATAATTTTCTTTTTTTAAATGCAGCGGATAATATTGAAGAAAGAAAAAGTAACTCAATAATATCAGTAGTAATAAAGGAAAATACTGCTCCTGGCACACGTTTTGAATTAGGAGTAAGTGAAGTTTGGAGTTTATTTTTTACTAAAACAATAAATTTCGATATAAAATAATAAAAATATAGAAATAAGATTTCTTTTCCGATTATTATTTTCACAACCATAAAATGATTTTATAAAATGAAATCAAATACACAAATCTTCTACTTATGTTCAGATGATGCCCTATTCAGCGGACGATTATAAAATAGATGGTTATTTTGACCATCAAAGATTTGAGATAGAAAATAGATATCCATACATTATATTAGTAGTGAAAAAAACTCCTGACCACGAAGCGATGAGTTTTTTCAGTTTTAAAATGTTGTTTCTTGATAGTAGTGATACCATATTAAAAGACAAGTGGTCCGTTGTAATTGTTATAAGTGATGTTAATGATAATAAACCTGTCATAAATAAAAACTCATTATACGCCTCAGTAAACATAACTGCTCCAGAAGGTACATTTTATATTTGTATATAATCTTTATTTTTAAGATATCATTTGTTCTTATTAAATAATCCTTTGCTTAAAGTATGACAATAAATTAACTTTTATTTGTTCTTTTAACTAACAGTAAATTTCAGAAATAAGTTTTATGTGAAGAGATATTTTGTACCATTTGTTTGCAGGGACCATATTTCATACAATCCTTGGTTCTGATCCAGACTCTGATAGAGAACTTTCAAGCAAGATACGATTTTATAAAAAACCAAACTCAGAATTTCCTGAGGGATCACGTTTTTCTGTTTCAGAAACTGGAGATATCACAGTTAATAGCTCATTGTTGAAAGAAAAGAATGAAAATATAACCTTTAAAGTATTTGCTAGAGATATGGACGGCGCTATTGGTTAGTTATTGTGAACAACTTAATAAATTCAAATAAAATATTTGTTCAAATTATGTTTTATAGATGGACTTCAGTCTGATCTTGCTACTGTAAATGTGATTCTTTCAGGAATAAAAGGCAAAGAAAATTGTTTAACTGTGAAGTATATTCTTGTTGGACTTCTTGGTAAGTTTTTCGGTTTTATTAAACTATCAGTTAATTAAACTTTAAAATTTTTTCCAGTTTTTTTTGTGACAACTCTCCAGTTGTCATTTCGAGAAAATTAAAATATCAATTTGGTAGTTACATGTTCTATCTACACAACAATTTGTTTTAAGCTGTTTTTCTCATAAAATACTTAAATCCTGTCCAAGTCTCAAACCCATAATTTGAACCAACTAAATTCTGATTTCATTCAAGTTACTGCCTCTAGTATTAGATTCTAACTTTTCAAACAAGCGATTTTATTCACTGATTTTTAAAGTCTTTTATGAGAAGAGACCTTGATTATAAAATGACAATTTGAACTGTGGTATTAACGTGTTGATTGTTTCAACTTTAATATTACTATCTAGAAGAAGTTGCTAAGTTTGTACAAGATCTAACTCGAATAAAAGTCTTTTATTTTCTTCATCTTAAAAAAATTTCATCATCGATTTTTTTTCTAATTTTGTCTGAAATAACTTTACTAAAATATTTCAAGAAATACTTTCACAGATTTTAATTTGGTTTTAATAATTTTCAATCTCTAAGGACATTTTTTATCCATCTAATAAACAAAAACATTGCTCAGTGTTATTAATTCAAGCGCTTGAACTCGATAATTAGTTCTAAAAAATACCAAATATCGAAATTAAATCAAATAATATTAATTATAAGCTAAAAGTTTTTTTGAAATACTACTTTAAATCACAAATTTGATAAATTTTTTTAGCAGAAATTGTTATATTCTATAGTGAAGTTTCGATAAAAAACTAAATATTTGAAATCTTATAAAACAATTGATAATTGTTAACATCTGAATTGATGAGACAAAATGGTTATTACATCTTATTTATTTGCAATCAATACGAAAAGTTTATTTTAAAACGTTTAAAAATTATTAAAAGTTAATTATTAAAAAATATAGAAAAGATAAGGACAATAAACTTAACAATAAAATTCAAAAGTTTTCAACTAACTTTTACAAACAAGTTAGATAATATTTACATAAATTAATTCAACTGATTTTGTTTTTGTAGTTACTATCGCTTTCTTGATTATTCTCAAAGGAATCAGAAGAATATTTAAAAAACCGAAAAGTTCTCCTCCTAATAAGAAGCTACATAAGTCGAAGAACCTTCAGTAATCAAAAAGTTCTAATTTTTCGTCGAAAAACAAATTTTATCGTATTTTTATGTATTATTGATAAGAAATAAGTGGATTGTAGCTGTTGAAAACTACCAAAGAAAGGTTTTGTAATTAGCCCAAATTTATTGAGTTTAAAGTTTTATTGTATACTTTTGTTGTTGAAAACTTGTCTCACATTTCTTCAATTATAAGATGACTAATTATTCAATTCAACTTCAAATATTCTTATTTATTTACTGAAGTAAAAATGAGCCGAATATTAAAGAGAAATTTCTGTTTATCAGTAAAAACTTTAACGGATTATTATACATTTTTAATAGTTTTTACGTTTTAAGAAAAAAATTTTATATTAAAAGAATAAATTGAATTTAAGAAAGCAAATGACGTCTTTATTGTTCTTCAAAACTCCTAGAACGCCTCAACAATAAAATTTAAAAGTTTTCAACTAACTTTTACAAACAAATATAATATAGAGAACAGCTTTGCTCTTTTATAAACAACAGAAAGCACAAGGCTTAGAAAGTTATAGAAATTTTTCCTTGAGTTGCTTTGTTTGTTGAGAAGCTTTATTAGCAATCGTCTCAACAATCTAATTATTCCTTTTCTTCTATGGTAAGTCTGGATGTCGCTGATATTACAAATTAGAGCTTGCATCACCTTATCTGATAGACATAGCTTTAAAATTGTAATTTATAAAACAATAAAGTTTTGGTACAAAATGTATATCTAATTTTTGTAGTATAAACCAAATTCACATAAGATAAGTATTTTAAAATTGAATTAAGTTTTAAAATATTACAATAAAAGAAATTAGTTTGAAATCGAAAAACTTTAGACAATTAATTTAATTATATTTTTCATAAGACTATTTTGTTAGTTTTTAAACCATAACTGAATTTGGTATTAAAGTTGTTGCTAAGTGATATCTTTAGCCAAAATTTTATTTTTACTTTTATTATTATTACTAATAAAATTATAAAATAAATATTTAAATTATTTTTTTTTAAGATAGCGATTGGTTGTTTTAAAACTCAACTTACTAAAGAGAATTATTATGATTTCTTTATAATTTCTTTTAATGTTTTTGTTTATAATCATTTAAAACTTAAAATCTTTTTAAAATTTACTTTGAACTTTTAAAAATAAATATTATTAAATGAAATTTTCTTGAATAAAACTAGAATTTATTTGCTAAATGATATAATAATTAGAAAAGAATAATTTCGAAAAATAACTTTTAAAGTTTAAATATTTTAAAGAAATTTCAAAAGATTGTTAAAGTATAAAAAATACTTTGATTTTATAAAAAATCCTATTATTGAGTAAATGTGATTAATTATCAATTATACTACTAAAAAAAAACTATAAAAATGTAAAATAATTATATCAAGAAGTAATCTAGAAAAAATTTTTTATTTGAAAAATTCACAAAAATAGTTTTTAAATACTTATTTGACTTCAATCTAGTTAATTCTTTCCAGATGACTTAGAGGATAATTTTTAGTTTGATAAAATAAGACCTCCTATAATATGATGAAAACAGAGATATTACATTTGGTCAGTAAATTCCTAAAAATTACAAATACTTCTAAAGATAGAAAATGAGTGAACATTTTTAAACTAATTCATACAGACAGATCCAGTTTTTGTTACTCCAAGGTTTATGCCTCTTATGAATGAGACAGAATTACCTCAGAATGTAACCACACGAAGAACAAAACTTCTAGAATAACCAATAACATATGTAATCATTTCTGTCCTTGCGGTTTAACAAGAACAATTTAAAAAAAAATCAGATTTATTCATTCTTTAAAATAAATTGAAAAGCTTACTGTATTACAAAAATTTGTTGTCTCATCAAAAGACGATTTTATCGTCAAAGGACTTGATCTCTTGCGGCAGTACGTCAAAAATAGTAATTAAGAGTTACAAATAGAAATTTGAAATAAAACTTAGTTGAAGTAGAACAACAAAAGATATGAAAGCTTTTTAAATAATAACTTCTAAGAAGTAAAAAACAGTTTTCAAAAAATCTAACATTGTTAAAACTTGTTTTATAAAGTATAAATGCTAAACATATTAAGTAGAAAAATACTTTTAAATCAAAACTCTTAAAATAATATTTATTTGCAAAAAAAATGGCTACTTAATAAATTTTATGGTCATTTAGAGTTTAACTGATTTTTAAAAATACAAAAAAGTATTTTGTTGCTAAGTAATTAATAACAATCAATAACTACTTATAATTAAATCTTTATCTCCAATACATTTATTTTATAAAATTCTACAATTTTATATCAATTCAAGTTAACTAATTTTTAATAAGAATAAACTAAAACATTTGTTTCTGAACCGTTTTAACTAAATAAGTTATAAATAATTATAAATTATAAGCATGTATTGATTAAAACACTAACAAGAAAAACAGTTAATTCAATTTTTTTTTGTTTTTTAAAGATTTATTTTGTCTTTAATTAGTAATTTTTAAAAAATTATTGTAAATTTAAGTGTTGCACGAAAATGGGAGTATATTTCTTTTGTTTTGCTTTTCTGGTAAGTTGAACTATTTATTCATTATTAAATAATAAAATAAATTATTTAATTAATTTTTGCTAAAAGATTAGCCTAGAAATTTATCTTATATTTAGTGAATTTCATTAAACAGATGTTTTCTAGGTGCTTTTTTCAAATCATACATTTATCAGAGGTAAGTTTTTAGGTAGATTTGTTTGATAAAATGTCATAGATTTATGTAAAATGTGTCTAAAAAACTAATTTCTATTTTATATAGATTAATTGTAAACTCTGTCAAATTATTTCTAGTTTGGCTAGCTTTTAGTAAATATAATTTTCTTTTTTTAAATGCAGCGGATAATATTGAAGGAAGAAAAAGTAACTCAATAATGACAGTAGTAATAAAGGAAAATACTGCTCCTGGCACACGTTTTGAAGTAGGAGTAAGTGAAGTTTGGAGTTTATTTTTTACTAAAACAATAAATTTCGATATAAAATAATAAAAATATAGAAATAAGATTTCTTTTCCGATTATTATTTTCACAACCATAAAATGATTTTATAAAATGAAATCAAATTCACAAATCTTCTACTTATGTTCAGATAATGCCCAAATCAGCGGACAATTTTAAAATAGATGGTTTTTTTGACCGTTATAGATTTGTGATGGAAATTAGATCTACAATCGTTATGTTAAGAGTGAAAAGAGCTCCTGACCACGAAGTGATGAACTTGTTTAATTTTACCATGTGGTTCTTTAATGATAGTGGTACCATATTACCAGATGAGTGGTCCGTTTTTGTTGTTATAAGTGATGTTAATGATAATAAACCTGTCATAAATAAAAACTCATTAGAGGCCTCAGTAAAGGTAACTGCTCCAGAAGGTACATTTTATATTCTTGTATATAATCTTTATTTTTAAGATATCATTTGTTCTTATTAAATAATCCTTTGCTTAAAGTATGACAATAAATTAACTTTTATTTGTTCTTTTAACTAACAGTAAATTTCAGAAATAAGTTTTATGTGAAGAGATATTTTGTACCATTTGTTTGCAGGGACCATATTTCATACAATCCTTGGTTCTGATCCAGACTCTGATAGAGAACTTTCAAGCAAGATACGATTTTATAAAGAACCAAACTCAGAATTTCCTGAGGGATCACGTTTTTCTGTTTCAGAAACTGGAGATATCACAGTTAGTAGCTCATTGTTGAAAGAAAAGAATGGAAATATAACCTTTAAAGTATTTGCTAGAGATATGGACGGCGCTATTGGTTAGTTATTGTGAACAACTTAATAAATTCAAATAAAATATTTGTTCAAATTATGTTTTATAGATGGACTTCAGTCTGATCTTGCTACTGTAAATGTGATTTTTTTAGGAATAAAAAGCAAAGGAAATTGTTTAATTATGAAGTACATTCTTGTTGGACTTCTTGGTAAGTTTTTTGGTTTTATTTATTTATTATAATAAATGCGAAGGAAGGTACCTGAAGAGAGCACTTCTCGCTAACACACATTCTCACAAATAACATCTATTAAGTTAGAAATATAGAAAGTAAAATATGTAACACATGGTATTTCGATACCACTAAAAGCATATAACAGTGAACAATTACATAGAATGCTAATAGTATAAAAAATAGAAAAAAATCACAGTTTAGAAATGACAATGTTGGCAATATTATAACGCTTCAACTTCTGCTTGAACAATGCGAGTGACTTCGACATGGCAATATCTGATGGCAGCTGATTCCATGTATTAATTGTACGGTATGAGAAAAAAATTGCTCTGACCAATGTACCAGGTGATATAGGCTTATTAAGATGTAATGTGTGTCATCTGAGCTGATATAACATGAAGGAAGGACTAATGGAAAAGAAATCATCAAACTGAATGTCAATTAAAATGTGGATAATTTTAAAAATAAGAATTAAGTCGTATTTAATCCGTCGGATTTCCAAAGTATCTAAATTGAAGAAACTGAGACGATGTTTATAAATATCATATTTAATATTTGGTTTCCTGCATACTAATCTTGTATATGTGGCTTGAACAGATTCAATTTTTTTGATATCACTAACTTGATATGGCATCATGCACTAACATTGTATTCAAGAATTGGACGTACGTATAATTTGAAAAGATTGATAAAAAAGCATGGGTCTTTAGAATTAAAGGTCTTTATAATAAGGAAGACAAGTTTGATTGATTTTCCAAAGATTTTGGAAACATAATTGCGCCATTTAAAGTCAGATGATAGAGTAATGCCAAGGTTTAGGACCGAAGATACTAGTTGAATAATAAATCCATTGATGGAGTATTGGTTTAAGGGATTTGCAGCTGGTTTACGAGAAAAAGTTATAAGTTCAGACTTTGTGGGCTGGATTCTGAGCTGCCAATTCGTAGACCAGTTTTCTACAATGTGTAGTGCAGTTTGAAGTTTTGAAGGATTACAAGATAATAGCTTGATATCATCTACAAACAAACACTCTGACATCATCTACTGCTACTAATCTTCTGATGAGGTCTTCGATGAAAATTAAAAAGAGAAGGGGACCCAGAACAAAACTCTGAGGAACACCACTAGTGACTTGATTAGGAGTAGTTAAAGATCTTTCTACACGAGTTTGTTGGGTTCTACCTGATAAGTAATCTTCAATCCACCGTAGGATAAAGCTGTTGATGTTTAAGTTTTTCAATACAGTAACGAGCTTAGTGTGTGGGACAGAATCAAACGCTTTAGCGAAACTGAGATATATGATGTCACAGGGAGTGTTACTTTCATAATGGGCTGTAAGCTCATTAAGAAAAGTGAGATGTTGAGTCAGGGAAGATCTCCGTTTCACAAAGCCATGTTGGACATCAGATATTAGATGATGCTCCGTCAAATGACTGGTCATATGACTGTGAATGATGTGTTCTTGAGCTCTGCAGATAACGGAAGTCAGCGAAACTGGTTTGTAGTTAAGTGCAGTTTTTCTGGGACCCTTCTTATAAATTGGAGTAATATAAGCATTCTTCCAAATTTGGATATGAATAAAGAAGAAGTAGTTTTTCTTAAAAACAAAGCTGGGATCTGATCTGGGGTGTTGGAAACTGATGATTGTAAAAAAAAAACAGTCTTAGATACCATATTGACCGTTATGTCAAGATCTACCATCTTAGAGACATTTGTAAAAATATCGAAGTAGGAGAGAGAAGGAGTATTGCCATCATCGGTTATAAAAACGCTATTAAATTGATTGTTTAGCAATTCAGCTTTATTTTCTGGTTCCATCACACGCTGGTTATCAAGCAAGGGAAGTATTTGAGATCTCGCCTTAAGCTTGTGGTTTAAGAAACCCAAAAATATTTTCTTGCTAGGTGAAGATAAAACTGCACTTTCTCTTCCTAAATTTAAATTATAAATATATTTTTCTTGTGGAAATTAGAAATATATTTCTTGTAAACTATACAAAGATCTTTTTACAGAGATTTGATGGAAGAGTCTGCTTTAGTTTGTTTGTATAGGAGGTTTCTTAAATGTTGTAAATTCTTTAAATTTTTGGGCAAATGTGGTTTTTTGTTGGCTCTATAAAAAGGAATGAATTTTTTATTGACTCTTTAACGATGTTATTAAACTATCAGTTAATTAAACTTTAAAATTTTTTCCAGTTTTTTTTGTGACAACTCTCCACTTGTCATTTTGAGAAAATTAAAATATCAATTTGGTAGTTACATGTTCTATCTACACAACAATTTGTTTTAAGCTGTTTTTCTCATAAAATACTTAAATCCTGTCCAAGTCTCAAACCCATAATTTGAACCAACTAAATTCTGATTTCATTCAAGTTACTGCCTCTAGTATTAGATTCTAACTTTTCAAACAAGCGATTTTATTCACTGATTTTTAAAGTCTTTTATGAGAAGAGACCTTGATTATAAAATGACAATTTGAACTGTGGTATTAACGTGTTGATTGTTTCAACTTTAATATTACTATCTAGAAGAAGTTGCTAACTTTGTACAAGATCTAGCTCGAATAAAAGTCTTTTATTTTCTTCATCTTAAAAAAATTTCATCATCGATTTTTTTTCTAATTTTGTCTGAAATAACTTTACTAAAATATTTCAAGAAATACTTTCACAGATTTTAATTTGATTTTAATAATTTTCAATCTCTAAGGACATTTTTTATCCATCTAATAAACAAAAACATTGCTCAGTGTTCTTAATTCAAGCGCTTGAACTCGATAATTAGTTCTAAAAAATACCAAATATCGAAATTAAATCAAATAATATTAATTATAAGCTAAAAGTTTTTTTGAAATACTACTTTAAATCACAAATTTGATAAATTTTTTTAGCAGAAATTGTTATATTCTAAAGTGAAGTTTCGATAAAAAACTAAATATTTGAAATCTTATAAAACAATTGATAATTGTTAACATCTGAATTGATGAGACAAAATGGTTATTACATCTTATTTATTTGCAATCAATACGAAAAGTTTATTTTAAAACGTTTAAAAATTATTAAAAGTTAATTATTAAAAAATATAGAAAAGATAAGGACAATAAACTTAACAATAAAATTCAAAAGTTTTCAACTAACTTTTACAAACAAGTTAGATAATATTTACATAAACTAATTCAACTGATTTTGTTTTTGTAGTTACTATCGCTTTGTTGATTATTCTCAAAGGAATCAGAAGAATATTTAAAAAACCGGAAAGTTCTCCTCCTAATAAAGAAGCTACATAAGTCGAAGAACCTTCAGTAATCAAAAAGTTCTAATTTTTCGTCGAAAAACAAATGTTATCGTATTTTTATGTATTATTGATAAGAAATAAGTGGATTGTAGCTGTTGAAAACTACCAAAGAAAGGTTTTGTAATTAGCCCAAATTTATTGAGTTTAAAGTTTTATTGTATACTTTTGTTGTTGAAAACTTGTCTCACATTTCTTCAATTATAAGATGACTAATTATTCAATTCAACTTCAAATATTCTTATTTATTTACTGAAGTAAAAATGAGCCGAATATTAAAGAGAAATTTCTGTTTATCAGTAAAAACTTTAACGGATTATTATACATTTTTAATAGTTTTTACGTTTTAAGAAAAAAATTATATATTAAAAGAATAAATTGAATTTAAGAAAGCAAATGACGTCTTTATTGTTCTTCAAAACTCCTAGAACGCCTCAACAATAAAATTTAAAAGTTTTCAACTAACTTTTACAAACAAATATAATATAGAGAACAGCTTTGCTCTTTTATAAACAACAGAAAGCACAAGGTTTAGAAAGTTATAGAAATTTTTCCTTGAGTTGCTTTGTTTGTTGAGAAGCTTTATTAGCAATCGTCTCAACAATCTAATTATTCCTTTTCTTCTATGGTATGTCTGGATGTCGCTGATATTACAAATTAGAGCTTGCATCACCTTATCTGATAGACATAGCTTTAAAATTGTAATTTATAAAACAATAAAGTTTTGGTACAAAATGTATATCTAATTTTTGTAGTATAAACCAAATTCACATAAGATAAGTATTTTAAAATTGAATTAAGTTTTAAAATATTACAATAAAAGAAATTAGTTTGAAATCGAAAAACTTTAGACAATTAATTTAATTATATTTTTCATAAGACTATTTTGTTAGTTTTTAAACCATAACTGAATTTGGTATTAAAGTTGTTGCTAAGTGATATCTTTAGCCAAAATTTTATTTTTACTTTTATTATTATTACTAATAAAATTATAAAATAAATATTTAAATTATTTTTTTTTAAGATAGCGATTGGTTGTTTTAAAACTCAACTTACTAAAGAGAATTATTATGATTTCTTTATAATTTCTTTTAATGTTTTTGTTTATAATCATTTAAAACTTAAAATCTTTTTAAAATTTACTTTGAACTTTTAAAAATAAATATTATTAAATGAAATTTTCTTGAATAAAACTAGAATTTATTTGCTAAATGATATAATAATTAGAAAAGAATATTTTCGAAAAATAACTTTTAAAATTTAAATATTTTAAAGAAATTTCAAAAGATTGTTAAAGTATAAAAAATACTTTGATTTTATAAAAAATCCTATTATTGAGTAAATGTGATTAATTATCAATTATATTACTAAAAAAAAAACTATAAAAATGTAAAATAATTATATCAAGAAGTAATCTAGTAAAAATTTTTTATTTGAAAAATTCACAAAAATAGTTTTTATAAATACTTATTTGACATCAATCTAGTTAATTCTTTCCAGATGACTTAGAGGATAATTTTTAGTTTGATAAAATAAGACCTCCTATAATATGATGAAAACAGAGATATTACATTTGGTCAGTAAATTCCTAAAAATTACAAATACTTCTAAAGATAGAAAATGAGTGAACATTTTTTAACTAATTCATACAGACAGATCCAGTTTTTGTTACCCCAAGGTTTATGCCTCTTATGAATGAGACAGAATTACCTCAGAATGTAACCACACGAAGAACAACACTTCTAGAAGAACCAATAACATATGTAATAATTTCTGCCGGTATTGTTCTTTTAATAAGTAAGTTAGATAATATCTACATAAAATAATTCAAGTTGATGTTCTTCTTGTAGTTGTTGTTATCGCTGTCTTGAATATTTTCTACCGATTCAGAAAAAAAGTAAAAAAACCGGCAAGTTTTTCTGCTAGTAAAGAAGCTACACAAGCTGAAGAGCCTTCAGTAATCTGAGAATTTTAATTTTTCGTCGATAAACACATGTTATCGTATTTCTATGTATTATTGATAAGAAATAAGTGGATTGTAGCTGTTGAAAACTACCAAAGAAAGGTTTTGTAATTAGCCCAAATTTATTGAGTTTAAAGTTTTATTGTATACTTTTGTTGTTGAAAACTTGTCTCACATTTCTTCAATTATAAGATGACTAATTATTCAATTCAACTTCAAATATTCTTATTTATTTACTGAAGTAAAAATGAGCCGAATATTAAAGAGAAATTTCTGTTTATCAGTAAAAACTTTAACGGATTTTTATACATTTTTAATAGTTTTTACGTTTTAAGAAAAAAATTATATATTAAAAGAATAAATTGAATTTAAGAAAGCAAATGACGTCTTTATTGTTCTTCAAAACTCCTAGAACGCCTCAACAATAAAATTTAAAAGTTTTCAACTAACTTTTACAAACAAATATAATATAGAGAACAGCTTTGCTCTTTTATAAACAACAGAAAGCACAAGACTTAGAAAGTTATAGAAATTTTTCCTTGAGTTGCTTTGTTTGTTGAGAAGCTTTATTAGCAATCGTCTCAACAATCTAATTATTCCTTTTCTTCTATGGTAAGTCTGGATGTCGCTGATATTACAAATTAGAGCTTGCATCACCTTATCTGATAGACATAGCTTTAAAATTGTAATTTATAAAACAATAAAGTTTTGGTACAAAATGTATATCTAATTTTTGTAGTATAAACAAAATTCACATAAGATAAGTATTTTAAAATTGAATTAAGTTTTAAAATATTACAATAAAAGAAATTAGTTTGAAATCGAAAAACTTTAGACAATTAATTTAATTATATTTTTCATAAGACTATTTTGTTAGTTTTTAAACCATAACTGAATTTGGTATTAAAGTTGTTGCTAAGTGATATCTTTTGCCAAAATTTTATTTTTACTTTTATTATTATTACTAATAAAATTATAAAATAAATATTTAAATTATTTTTTTTTAAGATAGCGATTGGTTGTTTTAAAACTCAACTTACTAAAGAGAATTATTATGATTTCTTTATAATTTCTTTTAATGTTTTTGTTTATAATCATTTAAAACTTAAAATCTTTTTAAAATTTACTTTGAACTTTTAAAAATAAATATTATTAAATGAAATTTTCTTGAATAAAACTAGAATTTATTTGCTAAATGATATAATAATTAGAAAAGAATATTTTCGAAAAATAACTTTTAAAATTTAAATATTTTAAAGAAATTTCAAAAGATTGTTAAAGTATAAAAAATACTTTGATTTTATAAAAAATCCTATTATTGAGTAAATGTGATTAATTATCAATTATATTACTAAAAAAAAAACTATAAAAATGTAAAATAATTATATCAAGAAGTAATCTAGTAAAAATTTTTTATTTGAAAAATTCACAAAAATAGTTTTTAAATACTTATTTGACATCAATCTAGTTAATTCTTTCCAGATGACTTAGAGGATAATTTTTAATTTGATAAAATAAGACCTCCTATAATATGATGAAAACAGAGATATTACATTTGGTCAGTAAATTCCTAAAAATTACAAATACTTCTAAAGATAGAAAATGAGTGAACATTTTTTAACTAATTCATACAGACCGATCCAGTTTTTGTTACTCCAAGGTTTATGCCTCTTATGAATGAGACAGAATTACCTCAGAATGTAACCACACGAAGAACAACACTTCTAGAAGAACCAATAACATATGTAATAATTTCTGCCGGTATTGTTCTTTTAATAAGTAAGTTAGATAATATCTACATAAAATAATTCAAGTTGATGTTCTTCTTGTAGTTGTTGTTATCGCTGTCTTGAATATTTTCTACCGATTCAGAAAAAAAGTAAAAAAACCGGCAAGTTTTTCTGCTAGTAAAGAAGCTACACAAGCTGAAGAGCCTTCAGTAATCTGAGAATTTTAATTTTTCGTCGAAAAACAAATGTTATCGTATTTCTATGTATTATTGATAAGAAATAAGTGGATTGTAGCTGTTGAAAACTACCAAAGAAAGGATTTGTAATTAGCCCAAATTTATTGAGTCTAAAGTTTTATTGTATACTTTTGTTGTTGAAAACTTGTCTCACATTTCTTCAATTATAAGATGACTAATTATTCAATTCAACTTTGATGATTTACTCTTCAATTATTCAAAACTCTAATTTTAGTTTTATCTGAAGTATTTTGTGACTCGTTATTCACATTTATATAATTTTTAAATTTAACAAAAACATAATTCAAATTATTTATTGCAATTCCTACATATGTTTGATAAGTTGGAAATCTAAGATTGTGATCTTATCACATCTTCCATTTGTTCTGCTTTTATCATAAAGAAGATTTCTATAATTACAATGTTTGAGAACTCAATTAATATAAATTTGTAAAAGATTCTAAAATCGATGATTTTTAAAACTCAGAAATCTTTGTGATTATTCACTATCATCCTAAACTTTAAGGAGATATTTCTTAATTTTATTTAAACTTTCTCAATATTCTGTCTCAAAAGACTTTGGCATTTTCATCTTTAATATCTAAAAATAGTCTTACTACTTGTTCAGAGCAACTGTTGAACATTCTTAAAACCAGAATTATCAAGACAATTGAATTTTTATCCAACATATCTTCGTCTCAAGAGTTCAACTCTTCCATATGAAATCCTAACCTGAAAAAATATTCAAGAACTGGCATCAGTTGAAAATCCTGTATTGATGGTTTCTCACATAAATTTAAAGATTTTTCTTATATATACATATATCCTCAGAGGTGTGTAGTTAAAATTAACCTAATTAGAATTATTTGGAACGCCTATTGAACTAATAGCTGTTTGGAATCTCTTAGTTGTCTCTACTATTACAATAAATTCTGTTATAGCTTTTAAAATTGAGTTTAAAAAGTATGATTTTAGTAATTTTGTTGACAAGTTGTATAATCTACGTAATTTTTTCTTTCCTTTTTTAAAATTAAACTATTCTTATGCTATCACTGTTATCATTTATTAATTTTAATAATTTGGAAGTATTAGAAACCTTTTTTATATTTTCTTATGTTATAAGAGCTGTATGATATGCTATCTGCAGTCATTCCTTATGACAAAATTTATCTTTAATATATAAAGCTAAACAAGTTTTTTTTTGAAATAAAGTACTGATAATATAAGTAGCAAAAAAATAAAACCCAATATTTTAGATTAGGTTTATACTATAGTACATAATACTTTATTCATTTGTTCCAAGTGTTTTCAGTATTTTTATGTTTAATCATTACCAGGAAAAGGATAAGTTGAAATAGTAATGTGTCATAGCGTTGTATAAATAGATTAATTAAATCGATTGTATTAAAAAAGTCCCTAACCTACTTTATATCTGTTGCTAAGTAACAACATTAGTAGATAAAAACAACTTTTAAAGAACTTAGATAGTTTAGATAGATAACAATAACTAATAATGATTATTAATTAATTAGATTCATACTCTACTTTAAACTTCCGACTAAATTATAATTTGTAAATCTTTTTAAAATGAAAAATTACCTGTTAATAGATTAAAAAAATTAGTAAAAAGTATTCTAATAATTTTAGTTTATTAAAATTTAATTTTATATAAAAGTTGATAAAATTGTTAGAGATTTAAGTTTGTAAAATAAACTTAAGTTTTGAAAAGTTAATCGAAGCAAATTTAGTTTTTGCAGATTTGTATTTCTAAGTTTTTTTATTAATTGTTTATTGTCAATGAATTCAATGTTTACTACTTTTAATAAAATGGAATTTTATTTTCATCTATTTATTTTTTCGGTATGTTGTTTGATTTTCATAAAATGGTTTACATTAAAACATAACTGTTTTAACTACTGGTATTTTTAAATTAAAAATTTGAACATGGGGAACGCTTTTACTAAAAATAAAGTATTTATTATTTTCACAACTATAATAAATCCACTGATTTGTGGTTGCTTCAGAAGATATGGGAATAAACCTCAAGCAGAAAATATAAAATTTGTTGACCTGTATGTCACTGTCCAAGGTCACTAGGCAATAGATCGAAAGAACGAGGGTTGTTCAATATTCGCTGCTCTTCACTAAGATCAAATCCCAGCCACAGTCAACTTCCTTACACTAACTAGTTTTGTCCTATTAATATTTTTGTTTCTTTTAAAGTTTATATTTATACAAATCTTTTTTTTCAGATGTTTTTAACAAAGTTTAAAGTCATAGACGGTGAGTAATTTTTTAATTAGAATAATTTTTTTGCATTTTAAAGCATTTCTTTATAATAAATCTAATATTTTTTTATTAAATGATTTATTTTTTTAGTGAAAACATACTGATTGATTGCTTTTGCTTACAGCTGCAATCAATTTAGATTTTGAGACATTTAAGATAAGTGAATCTCCAGAAGGGATTACTTTTAGAGAAACAACAGCTTTGGTAAGCTGTTTAAAGTATTTAATATTCTAATGGATATGTTAATTCTACAAATTATTTATTATGATTTAAATATTATTGTATAACAAACTATATAATAGTATCAATAGCTAAAGCGAAAAACCAACATGAAGTTTTGATGTTTTAATGACTTTGAAACTATTTCTAACTTCTTTTCTAATAATCTTTCTAACTTTCACTGTTTAATGCCACATGCAACCTCTGCATTCTAACCAAGACCTTGCTGTCATAAAATATTTTCATCTCTCATAATATAATATAAGATTAATACAGAAACACTGTAGAGGTGTTGATAAAATGCAGATTATGAATAAAAGTTTGATGAAATAGAAGAAGAAAGTGAGGAAATGTAACTTGCTAGCGAAACTACTTACATCTTGTCTCTTTTAAGAGATAGTTTTTGATGGAGTATGGATTAGATTAATTTTTAAAGGAAGTATTTAAAGATGCAATGTTAAAATTCTATTTAAAGATATTTCTAACATTTGTAATCATGTATTAAAAAAATATTTGCTTATTTTTAGGAAGTAACACCAAAAAACCCAAATTCAGTAAAATGCTCTATGGAAGGGTCAGGTGTGGATAGTGGCGTGTTTGAATTGTTAGATAACAAAGGAACATGGAAAATACAGTGGAAGAAGCCTGTTGATCGAGAAGAAACGCCTCGTTTCTTGTTATTGATAGCATGTACAGATGCTAAAGGCAAAATTGTCGAAGGACCCGCAGAAATATCGGTTATAGTTGAAGATATCAACGATAATACACCGAAGTTTAAAGACGAGTCGTTGACCGTCTTTTTAGATAAAGACTCGCCCATAGGTAAACATTTTATACTTATTTGTGCCAAATATTGTTTATTTTATTTAGCTTGGACTAGATATCGACAATTGCTGGTTATAGTGGTCTAAAAATTAATTGACTTTTCTAATCTAAAAATGTATTTCAGGAACAAATTTTCATCAAATTATAGCGACTGATGCAGATTCCTTAGTAAACTCTTTCGGGCTTGCCCAAGTTTATAAGGTAGTAGGGTCTGAAGAGCCTGCTGGAGAACGCTTTAAAGTTTTCCTGAATGGAAGCATACAGCTTCTTGAATATGTTAATATGACAGAAAAGCTTGTTGTCACTTTTCAAGTATATGCACGCGACATGGAACTGAGTCCTTGTAAGAAATCATTCATTTCTTTAATTTGAATTTAATTAAAAGATTTATATTAGATGGAAAACAGAGCGAAACGGTTGTTGTGACTGTCGAAATTGGAATTCCCCCAAAAGGTCTAAGCCTAGTTGTGATTGCAGCTATTTTCTGTATAGTTTTAGCCAGTAAGCTTCTATTTTTGTAAATTGCAGTTTGCTGTGAATTTTATTACTTTACAGTTGCTGCAATCATTGGAGCGATTGTAGCAAATAAAATGCGTAAAGGTCAACAACAAAATAGAAAGACTAAGAAAGAAAATTCGAAGAGAAAAAAAACTAAAAAGCCAACCAAACCTAATGACGCTAAAAGTAGAGACAAAATATCAGAGAAAATCGATGTTTAAGAAATGTTGCTGATATATTTGAGTAATTATTATTTTTCTAAATTTGTATCGATTTAAAAAAGCTAAGCAATTGAAACCCACAAACTTGATTTAATAAAATCATTTTAAAATTAGTGTCAAGCTATTTTTGCAATGGAACTAAACGCTGAGTCTTTTTATTTTATCAAAATATTAAATGGTAGCTGCCAGTTACAAATTCAACAGATAATGGAAAAGGTCTTAGGAATCACAATTTGCATCAAATCTTTTAAAAATGTCATAGATTTTGATGTAGAAAAATATACTAACAAAAAATCTGTTACTTCACTGGATGTTCTTAAAGTTGTTTAATTTTTAGGGAAGAACCTCTGAGGACGTTTAAGAGGTTGCGATCTTTAAAGTTAAGATGACAGAAAAAAGGTGTTGATATTGCTAGGATTTTGTTGGACCAATTCGGCCGCGAACGGCCAAGCATATATGTGCCAGGGCAGAAATTATGGAGATTATTTTATTCCCTGCTTCTACCTCATATTCATTTTTATCAAATGTAAATCAGACAAACAATTTGTCGACTAATGATTGAGCAATTATATAGTTTTTAAAGAAAAACATACAACCACAATCACAGACTTAATTAAACTTCAATTAATTGAAAAGTTTTCAGACAATAGAATATAATCGAGAATATATTTTTAATTAGAACATAAGTTACCTACATAAAAATGTTTTGTAAGTCATCACTGCTATCAACATAGGTTCTTTGTAGAAAACACAAATTTGTATTAAGCTTCTATTCAAACATAATATTTGTACTTTGAAATAAAAATAATTAGATTTATACCAATCACTAGTATCACATTTTAAAGTTTAAAATAAAAAGTTATTTCGTTAAAGAGGCCTCTAAGTATAACCTTCAACAAACATTAAAATTTCTTTTTCAGTTTGCTTTCCACTTGTAGTAATCAATGAGTTATTATTTAAATAACATAGAAGATATTATTTCAAATGATTTTCTTTACATAACTTTGCCACATGGCTAAAAAATTATAGATAAAAATATCAATCGTAGTTCATAGTCTGTTATTGTAGCATAAAATTCAATCTTTTCCAATACTAATCAATTTGTTCGGTTATAAGAAGTTATTTTTGGTTCTCAGCTAATTTCTGGGCAATGATTTTATCATTAAATTATTTTTTTCTGATTTTATTTAAAGATTAGATGAACAAGGTACTTCTGATTTCAAAAAAATGAAAATTTGTTTGCCAAATACAAAACTTAAGTTTATGTTAGATAATCGTCACTATTTATTAAATAATTACTTGTATCTTGACAATTTCCTCATTTATTCTTAATGATTTAAATATTTTCTAAGTTTCTTTTTATTATTGTTAATATAAACAGTTTGTTGCAAATATTCTACCAATTTTACAATTTACGTAACAAATATTTACAATCAATATTTTTAACTTTTACATAATACAATTTTTGCAAGTGAGCAATTTTTTGATTTAAAAAATTTTTGCTTAAAAGCTATTACAAAATAATTTTGCTGAGTGCATATTAATTTTACAAAAGTAAAATTTGTGCCGAAAAACTTTTTTAAAAATATAACTTGTAGCACTGTATTTGGAAATACATTTTCTCATTATCATCACAGGGTACACCCACAGATCAACTGAAAGTTTGCAGAACTTAGTAGTTTTTCGCGTTTTCTTGTTTAGAATTTAATTGTGTGAAAATATTGTCAGATTTAAATTTGTTTAATTAATTTAATTTTTTAGTTTAGAATTTCTTTAAATAATTTTTGTCACATGTTGTAATATGCAAATTTTTTACCGATTTTAAAGTTTTATGCCAATTCTGAAGCAAAAAATATTTTTAGCGTTTTTGTTTCTTCTCTTAATTCTGTAAATAATTCTTATATAAAGACATAAATAGTTTAAAAAAAAAGCTTATTTTGTTGACTAAATTATTTTATTAAAGCTTATTATTGCTTGTAATATATTACATAAATATTATAATTGTGAAATTATTTGGAAATGTATTTTATAAAAATTGCAAAGAAATCCTTTTTTTTCAGTCATATATTTTAGTAATTTTAAATTTGTTTTGGCTGCAAAATAAAACAGTTTGAAAAATAAGTTATTGTTTAGTTTAAACTAAACAAAGTTCAACTATATAACAGCAGTTTTTTTGGATATTAGTTTATTTAATGCAGACAATTTTACTGACACTATTACAAAGTTTTATTGATATTAATAAAATATTTATTCAAAATTTATTTAAGTTAAGTTTAAGTAGTTTAGGTTTAAGTATAAGACTAAAAATAGCTTTTTTATTGATATTTTATTATACCGAGTGATTAATAAATATTTATATAATTTTTGATATTTAAGTTTATTATAAGTATATTTATATATTTTACAAATATATAATGCTTTAAGATTTGATGTAAATAAGTTTTTTAAAAGCTTTTATTCTTTTTAGATAATTTTTTTTTAATTTGTATATTTATCAAATATTTGAAACTGAAACATCTCTTGATACAATGAAGATTCATCTGTTGTTTATTTTTGCTTTATTGGTAAACCACAAATTCTTTATTAATCTTTATATATAAATATATTTTATAATAATAATATTATTATTATTTATATAAAAGTTTTTAAAACTAAAGATTTGATTTTTTTAACTTATTTCCTGAATCTTTTTAAATATTTAAATTTATATTTTAAGATCTGTTTTTATATTCAGATTTCTGTTGGAGTTGAAGGAAAGAAAGGTTTGTGAAAATATCAATTTAATTATTTTGTAACTTCAAAATTCAGTAGATTTCACTAATAAATATTTCGTGAGTAGTAGTAGCCTATTATGAGATTTCCTGTTTTTAGGTCGGCGTATGAAAAGGTCTTGGAGTTATCCCATGACCATGATACAAGAAAATATTGAAGGTGTCAGTTTCTCTCCACAAAAGATCAAACAGGTTTGAAACCAGCAGAAGTTTTGTGAAATCGATTACGTAAAATTGATATTTTGTAGCCGGTCACTTCCACACTGAAGGAAAAAGTTGCTCGATATGAGCTAAGTGGTGCTGGTGTAGATGATGGTACATTTTCAATTGAAACCGTCAATAGAGAAGGCCAAATCTGGCAAAACAAACCAGTTGACCGAGAAAAAGTTGCCAAATATGATTTTCTGTTATATGCTTACGATGCAAATGACCAATTAGTTGAAGAAGTTTTAAACTTTGCAATTGGGATTACAGATGCAAATGATAATCGACCTGTATTTGATAAGAAATCTTTGTTTGGTGAAGTATTTGAAGATACTAATATCGGTATTTGAAGTAAACAAACGACAAGTTGGTTTCTAAATACGAAATTACAGGAACAAGTTTTCATAAACTTCTAGCAACTGATGCTGATTCCTCTTATAATTCCTACAACGTTGTCCGTTTCTACAAAGTCGTCAACTCAGAACGCCCAGCAGGAAATCGTTTCGAAGTCCTCGAAGATGGAACTATAAAACTGATTGGCAGTTTGGACCGAGAAAAAGACCCTCAAATAACTTTTCAAGTTTTCGCCAAAGATATGGAAGGATCGTCAAGTAAGCTTCAAAAAAATCGATTCGGAAAAGTTAAAAGTATTTTTTTATCAGGTGGGTTACAAACCAATCCAGTCGAGGTCACTATTGATGTCATTGACTCTAATGACCACGCCCCTGTATTTTTAAATGATAATTTTGTGGCTACAATTGGTGAATCTGAACCAATTAATCACAAATTCTTCACAATAAGAACAAGTGATGAAGATGAAGGAGCAAATAGTGAGGTAAATCCCAACAGATTTCCAAACATGAAATATGAGAATAAATAATTAAATTGTTTCCAGGTTTTTATCAAAATTGAGAGTGGAAACACTAAAGATAGATTTGGAGTAATTTCAATTCCTAATTCGTCTGGGGAAAGTACAGCGCAGTTGGTTGTGTTGAAAGAACTCGACTTTGAAACCCAACCGAAGCGCTACAAGTTGAGTTTGGTCGCGTACAACAAAAACGCTGAGAACAACGATGACCCGCGATATGAGGTCAGTTTGATTGACAGGTCGTGGATTTATCTGAACTTTTTCATTTGAAGAGTAAACAAGAAGTGGTAATTAACATTGAAGATCAAAATGAACCTCCAGTTTTTACTTCTTCTTCTTATAATGATGAAGTTTATGAAAATCTCCCAAACACTCAAGCTATTGAGAAAGTACACGCAACAGATATGGACTTTGATGGGCAGAAAGTGACGTGAGTTGGTTTGTTGATGAAAGGAATTGTGTGAACAATTATTTGTTTTTTAGTTATTCAATTGATAATAAAGAAGGTTGGTTTAAAATCAATCCTGAAACTGGTGAAATACAAACAATTGGTTCATTGGATCGTGAACATCCAATTGTCAACCAGATCACCAGCATCTATGAATTGAAAATAAGAGCTACTGACCCAGGTGAACATCAACATCATTTCACAAACTCTTTTTAATCTTCATCATCTGCAGATGGCCTTTTCGCCATTGTTCCTTATTACATCAAAATCCTCGACAAAAACGATTTTGCGCCAAGGAACAAGTCGAGGTGGACAACAACTATTTGCAAAGAACATTTTGATGAAAGTAAACGAAACATCACTAGGATCACAGCTGAAGATTTAGATACCCCTGAAAATGGCGCTCCTTTTATTTTCAAGATGGTAGATAACTCTGATTTTGAGTTAGATCCAGGTAAGGTGGATTTATGTTGGTGAGATGATTCATAAAATCTCTGTTTAGTGAGCGATGACTCCGCGCTTGTCTTCACTTTCAAAAACAACTTCGATATCAGCGAGAAAACGGTTTTTGAAGAAGTCATCACAATCGTTGATTCGCCACAAACAAGCGAAAATGCGCAGACAGGCACAGCAACTTTGACCATCACAATCTGCAGGTAACTTTTATTGTAACCTCCATAAAACTACAACATCAGCAATTTACAACAAGTAATTAGCAAGAGATTTATTTGATGTACGATTAGATGCGAGAAAGGTATATGCGCAGCGGCGGCAAGCCTTCCTTCTGGTTTTGATTTTATTATTTTAATTGTCGTTTTGGTCGGAACCCTTATTATCATCAGTGAGTCGCCAAGGCCAGCCACTAACTGAAGCCAACACTAATCACTCCCTACCCTCCCTACCTTCTAAACGATTTGTTGTGCATGATAATTACTGCATGTGTTGCTACCACCAATTCGCATGAATTAATTCAAAAGCTTTTATCTAGCTGTGAAAATGGAATTCCAAATTGTGGAGCTCAAGTTCTTGCTTACGGCGCAAATTCATCGATTTCAATAATTATTGGTGTTGTTGTAGCTTTTGCTATCCTATTAAGTAAGTTTAACTTTCATCTATTTGACCTTCAGTAATTCAATCTGCTGATGTTGTTGCTGTTGATCAAGTTTCAGAGACGGTTTAATTGAAGCTTTCTACTTCGCTGGCTCGCATACTAACCACTAATTTATTAAATAAATTTTCACATCAATTTCCAGATCTTTAGATCTAACTTCATGATTTTTTAGTCATCATCTTAGCTGCTATGTCCTATCAACGTCGACGAACAGCTGACATCCAGAAACAGGTCCTTCTGTTTGATGAAGATGACGTCCGAGAAAACCTTCAACCATACCATGACGAAGGTGGTGGTGAAGAAGATAACGTAAGGAAGTATCTTGTTTGTAAATCAATCGACTTAAACGTCAAATGTGAAGGATCTTTATGATATAAACGCTCTGCAACCTCTTGAACCCGGAATGCCAACAAGAATCGATGAAAAACCTCTTCTGGGAGAACCACAAGCTCGAATTCCATTGGCTTCAAATGTTGAAGATTACATCAACAATGTACCTCCAAGTCTTCATCATCAAATCTTCTCTAATCTTCATCTTTAACAGGCCAAAAAAATCATCGACAACGACCCAACTGCCCCACCTTTCGACTCCTTGCTCGTATTTGACTATGAAGGACAAGGTTCTGATGCTGGTTCTCTCAGCTCCATAAATTCTGGAACTACTGACGGTTCCCAGAACTACGATTATCTCAAAGACTGGGGTCCTCGTTTTAGCAAGATTGCAGATGCTTATGGAGGCGATGAAAGTGATTAAATCTAGAAAAGATCTTCCAGTCGTTGAGAAGACTTCGCATTGTGATGCTGCATCTACATACCATTGTAAATTTGCTCCATCACCTTATATTTCAGATTAGTTTTATGTTAGTTGGCAACTGAGTAGTTGTTTGTTTAGTTTTTATCATTTTAATCATTTAAAAAAAACGGTTCTTTTCTGTTCTTTTAATCTTGTGGAACTATCTTTCAAATAACTTTTTGTAAAAAACCCTTTTAGTACTTCTCTCTATTTGATTGTAGAACTTTTTGATATCATCTATATTGCTTTTGAGTATATACACAACTCCCTGTATACTTTTTTATAACATCTCAACAGTTGGTTTGTGTCTGTATGTGTCTGTGGTACTCTTCTGACTTCAACTCATATAATTCCTTTTAATTCATTTACGATACCAACCAAATACAAGATCATATTTTATGTGGTTTGTTCATCAATATATTTTTAATGAAATTATTGATTCGAATTTCATCTGTAAATCGTTTAATAAAAAGTTTCACTGAAAATTGGATTTGTGATTCGGTGCTGATGTAGGAGGTAGTTTAGTGAATTTGTGTTGAGTTACTAGTCGTAATTCACTCGCATCTTCCAATAACGCGACCGCGTTCCTATTATCTTTCAACATCAGGATCTACAGAATCAACTGGAATAAGAATCATCAATAAGAATCTCTCGAACCTTATTTTGAAGAGATTCGTTTTCAGATCGAAGTTTATTATTGATGAAGAATCCACTCCTGATCTTCTTCTGATCTTTTAAAAAATCTTCTTTCAGTTCCAAAACCTCGTTAATCAAACCGAATTTATCTTCAGATAATTGAAGATTCCTGTTTTTGATCTTCTTCTCGTTTAAGATCGCCTGAAGCTTCCCGCTTCGCGCTCTTTCCATCTGGCATCTCGTATCATCCAATCTTTTAACGAAAATAAAAGTTTTGAAACAAAAAAGTTAATTTCGAAAACAGATAAGATCTTTTATTCATCTTCATGTTTTGATGGAGATAAAAATTTGTTATTTTCTGGTAAACAGCTGTAACTCCAGAAACAGCCAGTTCCGCATCATTTCACACAATGTGAAAGCTGATGACGTCACGGCGTCGAGAGAAGTTTCACGAAGTTATTACTTGAAGAGAAAGACACCGATGATAATTACTGATGACAAACGGACTTTTTATGTAAGCAGATAGAAATTCGAATAAAAAAACAGAAAAGAAATTTTTTGTTCGAATTACTTTTTCTGAAAACTCTGATTTTGAATCATCAGCTTTCGGTATCTTATTTGTGAATCTTTCAACTTCTTCTTTAAATCTTTTATATTTTTTTGTAAATTTTCTTTTTCTAAAATCCATTTTTCAGCTGATTTTGTGGAATTAGTTTTTAGAAATGTCATTTTTTCCTTCATAGCTTCAAACATCAAATCAAGTTGAAGATATCTGTTGAAATGTAAAAAAAGTTCTACTAAAATAACTTGAAGTAAAAACATTTTAAAAAAATTAACTTTTGTAACATCTTGAAAAACGTAAATATTTGTAAACTTTTTTATTTTTGTTTATTTAGATAAAAATATATTTGTTTAATTTTATTCTTAAAAACTTTTATAGTTTAAGTCGAAAGTCTATTGACCAAATTTGGACTTTTTACTTTTTAGAAATTTATTTGTGAAATAATAAATATTAATTACTGTAATCGAAATTGTTCTTTTTCATTTTGAACTTTTGTCAAATTTTCTTCTTTTTCTTGGTTTATAAGAAAACTTTTATTTAATTTTATTTGAATTTCTGATATATTATTTTGTAACTTAAAATTCTCTTCTGAAAAATAACACAGAAATGTAAATAATAAATTTGTTTTCATAAAGTTTGAAAAACATCATTTTTTAGTCAAAATATTTAAAGTTGATATTTTAAAGATAGAAATTTAAAGTTATTAAAACGTAGAAAATGAATTATGTATGAAGAAAAAAAATTTAAATAACTTCAAAGCAAATATTTCAGATATTTTGTAATTGATTGAAAAACCTTTTTGTAAAACAGAAAGAAAATAATTTACATTAAACTATAAGAACCAATAAAAATCTAAAATAAACAAAATTTAGCAAAAAAGTTTTTATGTAAAAAAAAATTTGTAAAAAGTTAAATTTAAAGTTTTATTTCATTTTTATTTAATTTGTTTAGATAATAAAAGTATGTTTATTTTGTTATCTATAAATAATTGAATAATAATTACTAAAAATAAGAGATTTAAACTAGTTTTATTTAATAAATCAAAATGTTAATTAACTTCTGACTTGAAACACGAGATTGGACTTTTTTCAGACAATTATTTTCTATCTTCAATTCATCGAATTTCGAAGTTAAAGTTTTTTGACAATTTTGTAGATCAGTTTTCTGATTTTTGAGATTTGTAATTTCTCTGTGTTGTTCTTTGACAAGAATTTGATTTTCTTTTAGCTGTTAAAAAAGTTTTAAAAAAATTATTAATTTAATCAAGAATTATTATTTGAAAAGTTTTTACAAAACATAAAGTCAATTTCAATATAACTTTAAAACTTTTTCAATTGCTTTATAAACATTTTTTTATTATTAGATTAAAATTTTTACTCGTTGTTACTTAATCAAATTATTACTTAACCAAAATTGTAATAAAACATCTAACCTCATTTTTTAGTTGGGCATTTTCATTTTTTAAATCATTATTTTGTTGATTGGCAACACTGGTGAGTTTTAGTATATTACAAATCTGGTTTTCGCGGTCTTTGGAAAATCTTTGATTAAATTCCACATATTTTGAGTTATCATAAAAAAGTTGTTGTGACTTATCGATGTAGATATTACGCAGTGTTTCCAATTCTTTTTCTCGCTTTTAAAAATTGTTAAAAAATAGTTTAATTAAAAACAGCCCAAAATATAATTCATTCAAGTAACTAAAATATTTATACAAATAATTACTTCTAGATGATGTTCTTGTATTTAAAGTTTTTATTTGGAAACATGGAGAAAATATATATAAGTTTTTAACAACAATTTAAGATGTAATAAAAAGAAACGTTTATACTTTGAAAAATTCGTCTCTGTCCTGTTCATGGAACTTCTTAGTGACTAGAGCATTGTAATATCGATCGTGTAAATTGTTCACAACTCTTTCTCGTTGCTTGATATCATCAAATGATTCTTTTATGGCAAATGTACTTTGTTCACTTTTCTTATAAAGTTGGTCTAATTCTCTTGATCCTTGAAGTAATTCCTTAAACATCGAAAAGAAAGTTTTGAATAAAGTTGATGCAAAATTACAGAAAGTTGGATTTATTTACCTGTAGTATTTGGTTTTGTTCAATCCCAGTTAAATACTTTTTCAAAGGTAGTAAACAGTCTGTGATAGTCATCTAAAAATCATATTTGTTATTTAACTGAAATAATTCGAAGTTTTCGATTTATTGCATCTAACAAGTTTATGAGATATTAGAATATTTAAGATCAAGGAACAATAAATTTAAATCGATTCTAAACTGAAGTCTGCAACAGATGGAAAAAATTGTCGTCAATTTAAACTTTGAGTTTAACTTCAAGTAAATCAATATTCAAAGTAGAAAAAGAAATTAGAAAACTGTTTTTAAAAAACTTTTAATAAATTCAAAAATAGTTACAACAAGTCAATGATTTTTTATCTAAGAACAATTCTTACCGAATTTTCTTTGTTATTTTCTTCTTGCATTTTGTTCGATACTAAAACATCCTTTTCATTCATATTTCAAATTAATTTATAAAAAAAACTCTCAAATATTTCTTTAATTAAAAACAAAGCTGCAAACAGATCAACAACTTTTCCTTTTTGGTCACAACAATTATTTCCTAACTAAATTTTTGTGACAAATTAAAAGCTCTATTTGTTTTATTGACTCAAACTTTTCTCATTTTGTTTCTTTCTACCTAGCCACTTATTTATTTAGCTAAAGTAAAGAAAGGTCCTTAGCAACTTCTGTAACTTAAACCAACTTTTTCTATCTTTCAAATCAGTTAAAAATCAAAAACTCTAAAAAATCAGAGTATTTCTGATTTTAGAGAATTTGACTTTCAGATCAACATTTAACTTCCTTTTGAGCTTAAAGTATACTTCACCACAAAAGATACTACAACAAGCTTTTGTGAGGCTCTTGTTAAATAAAAACATTTTCAATGTCGTTTGACGTAGGAAGATGTTCAAATGATAATAAAGTGAAATATCTCTTAAATACAATAAGATGTTTTTACATAATTAAATCTTTTTGTAGTTTTAAAATGATTGATTTTGAAATTGTAAATAAAAAATCAATGAATTTTGTCAATTAAATTACTAACTTAAATCAAAATTTAAAAATGTAGTTTTCAAAGTTTTAAAACGTGTTATTAGTTATAATTCAAGGTAATAAAACTTTATTTTTGAACTTTGAAAGCATTTTGTGTCAGTTTATCTGAAAACTTGTTTTTGTGATAAGTTCTAAGAAGAACTTATGTTAGTGTCAAAAGCTTCTGACTTATAAAATATACCACAAAACACTTGCTTTGATTGTGTTTGGTTCTTTTCTCCAAATTAAAACTATCGAAAGATAAGCTTAAAATAGATCGAGTGATTCACCAACGATACAAAGGGAATGAAAATTAAACAAAATATAAACGTGAGTTTTTAAAAGTAGAAATCTAACTCACAAATAACTGACTGATAATTTAAATGTTTAATAAAAGTTAAATTAATAATTTCTTTATAACTTTGTAGATTATCAGCGAGAAATTGAATATAGAATTCATGTAATCAGTATAAATTTAAATGACCAAGAAAAAAATTGATTGTCACAAAATTTATTTTTTCAGAAGTTTTATTTAAAATTGGAAAATTTATTATTCAAACTTTATCAATAAAGATATTCAATTATAATGACAAGTTTGATTCAGGCTCAGAAAACCACAAAACTTTATTCTTATCTTTAGTCTAAACCCTTTGTAAAGACTTTAATAAAAAGCTACAAGTCAATTGACGTCAAAAAACCTTTTTATTTTCATGATTAATTTTTTTCTATTATTTGCAACTTTTATATTTGAGGATTTTATCAAAATAAAGAAATCAAATTTTATAGGTAATAAAATTAATTTAAAGATGTTAAAATGTAATCATAAAAATTTAATATTTGAACCAATCATGAATTTTATGCTAGAAACCAGAAACTACTGTAATTTTTATTTCAGTTTTTCATTAAAAATGGAAATTATACATCAATTAAGTTGTTGGTTATAATTTTAGATAAAATGTTTCAATTATTGCATAAATTTAATTACAAAAAAAATGGTTTAACAATTTTGAAGACAATTTTACTGAAGAATGAAAACCAGCCGATTACTCAACAACGCCACCGTGTGATTGTTTTACGATTTTCTTAAATCTGAAAATTATGATTTCTAAGCATTTTACTCTCAAAATTATTATTGATTTGTAATTATTTTTAATGCAATAAAAGAAAAATGCTTTCTAGCTATCTGTTTAGTTATAATTGAAAAGCTTTTGTCACAGATAAATCACATTTTTTAAGTCAAGTAATTAGTTTATTGGTCATTAGAGTTGGCAAAATTAAATTATGTTGAAATAAAATTTACAAATTTGAGTTTTAGAAATGGCACAAATGTAAACTGTAAAGCTATAAATAATTCACCAATAACGTTATACTTTCTTCTTTAATGCTTAAATTATACTTTTTAATTACATTGGACGTGTCTGTATTGTTTATTTTCAGTTAAATTAAATTTAAATCGATTTGTTTCATTTAGCTTCAAGCCGTTTGGTGATAATGTTTTAATCATTAATAACAAATGCAACTATTGCTTCTACTATTTCACTGTTACTAATTTTTTATTATTAATTTCTTATTTATGTTTTAATTTTCAACTTTTGGTGAAATAAATTGTTATAAAAATCTTATTCTTTAAAGGATACAATTTTTTTGATTAATCTAAATTTTCTAAAATACTTGAAGACTTCATTAAAAATAAAAGATTTTACACAAAAATTTTGATAGAAAATTTTTATAAATAAAAAAGAAAGAAGTTTTTGTAGAGTAACATCACTTTTGAATTATTTGAAGTTTGTTGTACTTCACATAAACAGGTAAAATAATAAAATGACTTTAATGATTAAACTGGTAACTAAATTAAAAGTAAATTATTAGATTATAGTTCATTTATCTTTTGATAAAAGTTACTTTTCGTTAATGCTTTGTTTAAACGATTGAAATTAGTTCAAGGTAAATGTTCAAATATATATTTGATCCAAGAGTAACCAAAATACCACAACATAAGTTAAAGATTTGTTCACTGCAAAAATACAAACGTTCTGCTTACAGATTAAAGTTGAAGAACAATGTTATTAACAGCAACAGATTGTAAACTAACCTAAAATTCTGTAGCATTTGAAATACAATTTATTGTTTTGTTTAAATTTCTAAAGCTACAATAAAATTGTTTTATTAAGATAAAAATGTCAATTGTATTTCAGACTTTAATTTTATGGGCTTTAGACAAAAATACTGTTTGGAAAGACTTTAATAACAAGCAAAAAAATTTTCTGTAATTTGAAGGATTATAAATTTAGACAAGGAACTTATTTGAGATGGCGTTATAATCATAATCAATAAAAAAATATTAGACAAAAAATCTCTATAGATCTTCTTGATTCAAATAATTATTATACATAATCATTCTAGTACCGATATTTTGTTTCAAAAATAGTTTTATGCAGTAAATCTTTAAACTAATTCTGAAGCAAAATTTTATTTTTATTTAATTTTATAGTTTTAAATTTATAATTTAGTTGTTTATAGTTTAAAAAAATATTTTAATCTCTGCTTATAGTTTCATATTTTACACAATTTAATTTTGAACTTTGTATTCTGTCATCTTCTAAATAAATATTTGCATTGAAGTTCAGATTAATTGCCGAGAGCCATTTTGTCTACGTGTTCAACCATTTATGTAATTGACAACTAAGATTATTTTTGAATGCCGTTGTTATTTAAAAGTTATTTTAAAATAAAATTTCTCAAGTTGTATCTTAATGGGCAAATTATTATGTTTTCTATTTGGAATTTATAATTAATGTTCAAAATTAATTTTGTTTTTGTGACTTTATTTTATATCTTAAATAAAAATATTTGTTTTAAGAAAACCATCAAAATAAGTTAGAAGTAAAATCTGAATGTTTTAATTATATATTCTATATATTTATTTCATTTTATACCAAATAATTTATAAAAATCTAAGAAATAAAGTTTATAATATACAATATTTATATTATTATAGACATTTAAAAAACTTATTAAAAAAATGGTTTAGATAAAAACTTACAACAAATTTTTGTGAAATTTTATAAATTACTTTTCAGATATTAATCGTCTTTAAAAAATAAGATGTCAAAACCTGTACTTGCTTATTGGGACATTAGAGGATTGGCTGAACCAATCAGACTGATGTTGGAACATAGTAAAGTGGACTATGACCAGAAAGATTATGTTTGTGGCCCAGCACCTGATTTTGATAAAAGTTGTTGGGTTGACGTGAAAGAATCTTTAGGTTTAAGTTTTCCTAATTTACCTTATTATATTGATGGTGATGTAAAAATCAGTGAGAGTTGGGCAATTATGAGACACATTGCGAGGAAAACTGGATTACTTCCTGATGACGAAGTGGCTTGTGCATTAACTGATCAAGCTCAAGGTGTAGTGCAAGACTTCAGGATGTCTTTTGTCATGATGTGTTACCGTCCTGGCTTTGAGGAAAACAAAGCAGCTTTCTTCAAGCAACTACCAACTAAGTTGACTCGATTTGATGATTTTTTGAAAGCTAATAAATGGCTTTCTGGGTCAAAACTGACTTATGTTGACTTTGCTTTTGCTGAAATACTTGATCAGTTACAATTGATGGAAGCTGGCGTATTTGAAAAGTATCCATTTATAGATGAGTATTTGAAGACTTTTATGAAAATGGAAAATGTTGCTTCTTACAGAGCTTCTTCAAGATTTCATAAATTTCCTTGTAATAATCGAATGGCTCGCTGGGGGGGTCAAACTGAGTAATAGTAGATTTTTTCATGGATTTCAACTTGACTTGTAAAGTTAGTACATCAACTCGGTGCTTAAATATCTTCTAGTGTTAATATATATTTTTCAATCATCATAACTAGTAATCGTTGCATTTAATAAAAATTCTAGTTGAAAGTTTTTGTGTTCTTTTTAGTCAAAACTTTATTTTTAAAATTATGAAAGATCAGATGTTAACATTTAGAGGTTTTAAAAGAAGTTTTATATTCTTTGAAAAGCATTTTTTTTCTTAAATTTTCTGCTTGATTTTAAATCATAAATTAAAAAAAATCTTTTTAAATTTGATAATTTGTTTGGTTTGTGAAATACTGCAGCTTTATTGATTGATATTTTAATTTGTTAAAATTTTATAATTGGTTTTGAAATTCTTGTTACACTTAAAATACTCATGTATAATGCATTTGATTTACAAGTAAATTAAATTATTTTATTTACTTACAAAAAAGTTCAAACTTTCTTAAATTCACAATTTTTTGTTGAGTCATTTTTGTTAATGATTAATTAAATACTTAAACAGAAGATGATATAACCAAACTAAAAGAAGTAATTCTAAATGTTACTTTATTAGTATCTCAGCATTTTAAGCAGTTTTATTTTGATAGAAAAGATTTTTTGATAATTTTTGTTCAGAATTAAATCTTTTCAAAATAAATATTTTTTTAAACAGATTTTTAGTTGCTGTTTCTATTATAAGAATATTTCGTAAAAATAAGATGTCAAAACCTTTACTTGCTTATTGGGACATTAGAGGTTTTGCTGAACCAATCAGACTGATGTTGGAACATAGTAAAGTGGACTATGACCAGAAAGATTATGTTTGTGGCCCAGCACCTGATTTTGATAGAAGTGATTGGGTTGACGTGAAAGAATCTTTGGGTTTAAGTTTTCCTAATCTACCTTATTATATTGATGGTGATGTAAAAATCAGTGAGAGTTGGGCAATTATGAGACACATTGCGAGGAAAACTGGATTACTTCCTGATGACGAAGTGGCTTGTGCATTAACTGATCAGGCTCAAGGTGTAGTGCAAGACTTCAGATGGTCTTTAATCGTTTTGTGGTATAGTCCTGGCTTTGAGGAAAACAAAGCAGCTTTCTTCAAGCAACTACCAACTAAGTTGACTCGATTTGATGATTTTTTGAAAGCTAATAAATGGCTTTCTGGGTCAAAACTGACTTATGTTGACTTTGCTTTTGCTGAAATACTTGATCAGTTACAATTGATGGAAGCTGGCGTATTTGAAAAGTATCCATTTATAGCTGAGTATTTGAAGACTTTTATGAAAATGGAAAATGTGGCTTCTTACAGAGCTTCTTCTAGATTTCATAAATTTCCTTGTAATAATCGAAGAGCCCATTGGGGGGGTCAAACTGAGTAACAGTCACTTAGATGCACAAAGTCTGATGATTTGATCTCACTTGTTTATGCTAATACTTTTATAATAATAGTTAATTATTAACTTTCATAGTAATACTTATAGTAATCATTTACCGTTTCAGATATTAGTTGGTTTTAAGTTTTTTTTTGTAGTTACTTGGATTTATCAAATATTAAACAATTTTCGCCAAAAATAAACTCTTGAAATAAAACAATTTTGTGTTTTCTGTGTGATAAAGACATTCATTTCTGTTTTTAGTACGCTCTATTAGTTTCGAAGAGTTAAACAAAGTAGATGAGAAATTGAAATTAATTGACTTTAGATATTATTTTGTTTTTATTAGATTTATACATTTTAAATGAAATTACTGTTTAAACATTGTGTGTTGTAAGACCAACACCTTCAGAAAGGCTTATACAAATAAAACGATAAAAGGTAAACACTGTAATAGATTCTTATAAAAACTATTCAGTTTGTTTTAAAACTGATATGTAAAAACAACAAACGACCATTTTGTCATTCTAATAATGGTTATATTTAAGTAATATTTGGTTCTAACCGTAAACTTGATTCGTTATTTGATTAAAAATAATCTTTTGTCTTCTTTTACAAAATCTAAGAGTTTTCAAAATATTTTGATCTTAAATTGAAATTTCGTAACTTTTATTATTATTTAATTCTTATTTGGTTTTATAATCGATTACAAAATTTTCTAACAATTATTTAAATATCAAGTTTCAGAATGAACATTTTTATGAATATTTAAAAAGGAATAAAACAACATTTTCTATGACAAATATTTTGTTTGATGTTTTTATATAAAAGTAAATATCTAATTCTGTTTCCAAATTATTACTTTAATTTTTAATTGCTTTAATTTTTCTATTGTTTTGTTATTTTAACCAATAAATACGTATTAAATACTTCAAAATAATTTTCTTTCTAAAAGTAACTAAGCAGCCTATAAAAGCTCCCAAATATGTTTGAAAGTTAAACAAACTTTTAATTTGCTTTAATCGAGAAACTAAATTGACTTTTACTTAGAAAGGGTATTTGAACTACTTATTTAAATTTAAGTTTTACTTACTGCGTACATTATGATATATTCAAATTATCCTCAGTTAAGTTTTAATTATATATTTTATCTACAAAACACCAACTGTTTATAAACTTTTTAAAGTCTATTTCTTGAATTTTATTTTTTAAAGCGGTCATATTGGCTCTAATTTACTTGGACGACATATTTGTAATTTTTAATTATTATAAATAAATGTCATGAATATATTATTATCTAATATTTAACAAATGTAGTTATGCATAACACATTACATCTTAATAAGTCCATATCACCTAGTACGTTAATCAGAGCGATTTTTTATCATACCGCACAATTAGTACTTGGGACCAGCTGCCATCAGAAATTGTCATGTCGAAGTCGCTCGCGATGTTCAAGCAGAAATTGAATCGTTATAATATTGCCAACATTGTCATTTCTAAACTGTGATTTTTTATAATATTAACATTCTATGTAATTTTTCACTGTTGTATGCTTTGAGGACTACTGAAATACCATGTGTTACATTTTTTACTTTCTATATTTTTGGATAAATAGATGTTATTTGTGAGAATGTGTTAGCGAGAGATGCTCTTTTCAGGCACCTTCCTTTGCGTTTATTGAAATAAATTACATAAAATTGTTTAACGTGTTTAGTAGTCAATTGTTGCTGAGAAAAGAAATCTGATTTTGTTTCAACAAATAGCAAAAATTAGATTATAAAATAAAAACATCTAAAAGTTTGTTTCAGTTTTTTTCTTAATGAAATAGATTACTTCAGTTTCGATTCTTATATTTGGTTTTAGTTTAATAAAAATAATTAGAAAATTCTCTTAAGTATAAAACAATAATTAATATTTAAGTTTAATGACCTAAAGAAATTATTATTAATATTCAAGTTCATCTCATCTGCATATTTCTCAAACTTTAATTTCAAACAAATTAAAAATAATATAAATAATTTGCAAATAAATTTTCTTTATAAAAATATCAAAAGTTAAAATTCTATTTTAAAAAATCATCTTTAAAATCATTTTTATTAAAAATTTAAAAACTTGTTTAGAATCAAAACCAAAATTTCGTTTTCTGTTTTATAAAAAAAGATGAATACAAAAAATAAGAATCATCAAAATTTTTGGTGAACTTGAAAACGATAATAGAAAAACTCGAATAATGATTAGCATCATCTTATTTGGTTGGTCTCATCGATAAGATGTCGAAAGTGTTTAAGAAGCTGCAAACTTTCATCATCAAGTTGATGAGGTTCAGATGAAGAAGAGAACAATTTCTCATCCTCAGATTTACTTGATCGAATTGGAACATCATTTGAGGCTTCACTTGATTTAAAACGATTATGACATTGAGATAAGGCAAAGATTAAACTATCCTGAGAATCTCTGTAAAAAGAAGCATTACAAATGAGTCAAGATAGAATCAAAGAGATTACTCATTAGTCCGAAGAGGGCTAGAGTTGATGGTGTCCAAGGTGGTCACTGGATAGAAGTCCAGACTGTCGATGTCTTCAATGAGATGAAGATATTCGTAATTTTCAGTGGTTTCTGTTGAGTTGTCTGAAGTACTTGGAGATTTAGAGGTAGAAGGTCCTGGTTGATCCATAATTAAATCTTTGATTTGTTCATCATCATTATCTATTAGAAGATGATCATCTGATAGAAGATCTTCTAGTATGTTTTCATCTGATGGGAATTCTTCAACTGGTAGATGATCTTGCTCTTTTGAAGTTGGTTCATCAACAACTGGATCTTTATTTTCAAGAGGATTTTGCTCTTTTAGGAAATCAGAAATGATTGTAAGACTATCTTTGTTTAAAATCTTATCAATTGATGAAGGATCTTTTGATGAAGGATCAATTGATGAAGGATCTTTTGAACAAGGATCTTTTGTAGGATCTTCTTCTGAAGATTGGATTGATTCTGTAGCCGGATTACAAAATGAAATTAAGTTTGAATTTTGCAGAAGATCATTTTGTTGGTCTTTAGAAAGATCTTTTGAAGGAATCTTTGAGGATTTTTGTAGATGTAGAGTTGATGTAATGCTCTTAGAGAGAGGCAGAGGTTTTACAAGATTACTTGGATGATTATTACATCGTTGAAATAAATCGATTCTTCTGTTGAAAGCGATTCTTACTGAATTATCCGGTTTCAAAGCTGATAAATTGATATTTGGATCTAGAAATCAAGAAGATGTAGAGATGAATCAAACCGGATGTTGGAGACATACTCTGATATCTCCTCCGCATCGGAGGTAGGTTAGGGATCGTAAAACCATCCTCTGTTTTAGCTGAGATCAATTTAGCAACTCCTCGTTGTTTATCCGACCTTTGACCTGAAGTCTTTTTGGAAGATGGGATCTAGAAAGAAGATTTGATGAAGACATGATCCGAAGAAGATGATCTTTTACCTTATTTGTTTGAGTAGATTTATTTGATTTCATTTTAACCACTTCTTTCTTTCCTTTTTTAGTTTCAATTTTTTTCTGAATTTCAGCTCGCATCGAAAGAGCGACATCAAATAGCGCCACCAGCGGCAGCGAATGAGAAGATGTCGACGGAACTTGACCACTAGATGGCTTTTCAGACTCACTCCAACCATAACACAATTTAAGTGTTTGGGGTTTCCCCAGAATCACAAATAATTCCGCTAAAGTTTTCGCGTCATCGATTTGATGTAATTTTCCCGCCTTCGTTTTCGCCGGCTTACGTTTCAGCGTTGATGACGTCACACCCATTGCTGATGACGTAGATGCAGTTTCAGTGACGTCATCATCAGTTTTAGGCTTTTTGGTCATCGATGACGTCACAGCTGCTGCTGATGACGTAGATGCGGCTTCAGTGACGTCATCATTAACTTTTGAAATTTTGCAAGTAGGCTGTGATGACGTCACAACCGTAGCTGATGACGTAGATGCAGTTTCGGTGACGTCATCATCAACTTTTGACTTTTTGCTCATTGATGACGTCACAGCTGCAGTTGATGACGTAGATGCGGCTTCAGTGACGTCATCATCAACTTTTGACTTTTTGCAAGCAGGCTGTGATGACGTCACGTTGTCGACAGCCTCTGATGACGTCACAACGCGCGATTTCAACGGGTTCGTGTAAATGATCAAAAAATGGTTACAGGTCTTCAGCAACTGAACAGCAAATCGACGATTAGAGAACACGCGCGTTGATGACGTCACACACTCACCCGCTGCATGTGAATCTGACGTCGAATCACAGATTCGGGAGGAATGTAAAGATGAAGATGATGTTTGGGAGTCGTAGTGGATGCAGGGAACTTCTTCTTCATCCGGACTTCATCTGCGATTGCATACATCTTCTCACTGATAAACCTCCACTTCAGCTGCAAGTAACTGGTTACCATGGCAACCGACAAATCGGTCGGGATGTCAAATCTGTAGATGAAGATCAGATGATGATCGGATGTTGATCGGAAGCTAACTTGATTCGTGGATTGTGCGCGACGCTGACGACTCGTTTCCATGCCAACATGTTTAGCGGAAGTAACTCGAGAGTGATTCGGAGCGGAAGTTTAGCGCTTCGCGATTCTACAGCGGAAGTCAGCGATTTGATTTGTTCTGAAGATGATGGATTGGTGAAACGAGCTGTGATTGGACGATTACCTTGATTCGTGATCTTCTTCAACGCTTTACTTGCTGATCGCTTCAATCGAAGATTTTTTCCGTTCATCCGAATTGAAGTTGATCCTGAATTGATCAGCTCCTTCAACTTCTCAACTCCCTTCTTCTTAAACGTAACTAAGCAACAAGAAGAATTCGCGCGCGTCGAAGACACGTGATCAACGAACCTCCATCAAACTTGCATCGGAGTCTTCCGTAGTTGATGACAGCAGAGAGTTCCTGACTTTTGTTGTAAATCATTCCATGTCCAGACAACAACTTGTTGACCACCGCCCAAGTCCGATAGTAAAGATGCCGGATCTGTTCTTTAGTTTTGACGCTAGCTTCATCTCCTCTTCTCTTCATTCGGACTTCCATCGCTTTTGTGATCGCTTCAAAGTCCTTCCCGTACTAAAAAGTTGATTAATAACAGCTGACGTCACGACAAATCGCTGACTGTGGTAAGAGCTTTGTAGAAGAACTCCTTTTCATCATCAGACCAAACTTTCTGTCCATTCCTCTTCTTGTTGGTCCCATCATCTTGTTTGTCATCTTGTTGAGGTTTTGATGATTCAGGTTGTTGTGTGCTTGTTGCTTCAGTTGTTGATTCGGCTTCTGATTGTTGTGTGGTTGTTGTTTCAGGTTGTTGTGTGGTTGTTGGTTCAGGTGGTTGTTGATTGGTTGTTGGTTCGGCATTTGCTGGTGGTTCAACTGCTTCTAGAAAATGAAAAACAAATCTATGAAATATTCATCAAGTTGTTGGAAACTAACCAGCTTGAAGCTCAGAAGGAAATCTCTTCACAGGTTTCAAAGTACTTCTCAAAACTGACTTCCACGGCGTCTTCAACAATCCTTTACTTCGAGGTCTCAAAATTCTTCCATTTTCAAGAAGTTCTTGATGATTTAGTGAAGAGTTACTCTTCAACTTATTAGAAGTGTTTTCATCTACAATTTTTGAAGATGTATTAGCTTGATGATCTTTAGAAAGTCCTTCAGTATCATCTTCTTCTTTTGAAGATGCAGCAGTATTTTCTACATCAATTTTTAAGCTTTTAACTGGCAATTCATTATTTTTAGATAAAAGGTTATTTTCTAATTGGTCAGCTTGTGTTGAGTCTGCTTTTAAACCATTAGTTTTCGCTTCAATCTCTTTATTTTTTTCTGAACTACTTTTGTTCATACTATATGAAGTATAAAAGGAAGTCTACAAAAAGATAAAATCTTCTTTTAATTTATCAATTAATATTTCTATACAAGCTACCATCTATATATTTAGTTTTTAAAGAAAATTAAAGTCATCAAAAATGACAAATATATAAAAGAATTATGATTTATATAATCAGGATACTAATAATCAGTTTTTATAATTTGAATTTATAATTACTTGTGTCTCTATAAAACCACCAAATTTTATTTATTTCTTTTTAATTATAAAACTTCTAAATAACTAATTATAAGTTCTTTAGTTTTCTTTTAAGTTTATAGCTGCTAACAAGTATTATTTTTAACTTTTAACAAGTTTATTTTAGTTAATAAAAAAACTTTAGTATATAACTTAAGATATCAATATATAATCATAGATTTATTTGATAAAGATATCAACTTTATTTCAAACAAGCAGATAAAAGATATATAAACTTATCTAAACTTTAGAATGAATAAAATGAAACTAATCACAAACTATAAATTGAATAAAATAAGTATCTATGAAATTATTGTTCAAAATAATTTATAAAAATACTATAGCTAAGATAAAACTTTAAACTACTTATATTATGCAAAAAATATAAAATTTTGATGCTGTGAAAAACGTTGTACACAACTTTAAATTAGTTATATTAATATTTATGTCAAATAAAATAAATAAGTTTATACTATTAATAAACTGCAAATATTAAAAAGTTTTACTAAAGTCATAAACTTATAACAAATTCAAAAGATTTAAATTGAAAGCAAAATTATAGCAAATGATTTGACAAATACTGAAAAACAAGAAAAACGTTTGTTAATTCATCGTTAATAGTTCTTTCTAAGGTGATCATAATTAACCAAAAATCTTGACAAGAAAGTTAGACGGTTAAAATAAACAGAAACTTTAATTGAAAGTTATAAGTTAGAAGCTGAACAAACAAAAATGTCTTCATAATCACATAGTTTATCTATTGAACCTAAACCACTAATACTTCAAAATATCTTGTAGAATTTTAAAGAGTAAGTAATTAAAAACTGTAAAAACCAATGAAATTATGCATTAACATTATTCAACCTAGATTTGAAGATATTGTATAAAGGTTGAGTTTTCTTACAGCAATATCTTATGAGATAAAACTAACCTTATAAACTTTAAGAGGTAAAAAAAAATTTTGTTGGACTTTTATTTGAATATTTTTATTCTGCATCTTTTAAACTTTAAGAGAGTTTAAATGAAGTTTTTATTGAACCTGTTGTTTTTTATATTAATATTAAAATTATTATAAAATTACAGATAGTTAATATTTATAATAAAAAGGCATAATTACCAGATAAATAGTTCAAGTATCACCTTACACCATTTTTAGGACTTAATCAATATAAATAAAAAGTTTGTAACTTCTTACTAGAAGTTAAATTAAAATATCAAGTAATCTCTATTTTTGTAACCAAAATAATAAGAATACAAGACATAAGATGAAATTTTAGAGAAAAGAGCCCACACTATTCTTAGATAACTTGGAGCAAGATAAGATATCTGACATATTTAAGCTTTTTCGACCTCTTAGTTTAGTTTTGACGTTTCTTTTTATAATCTCTTTAGAAAAATTACTTCTAAAAAAGTTTTTAAAAATGAAATTATTTTCATTAATTATAGTGAAATTATTTGAATTAATGCTAACTAAAGAAGCATCTAACAGTCAAAAGTAAAATGTAGCTTCTTTTTATCCTTACTAAGGAGCATAAGACTTGTTCAATTGTTTGAAAAGCTAAAAATCTTTTACGTTCTTGTTTTTTATTAAGTATCTTGCAGAAATTTTCAGCAAAAAGTAATTTTTTTAGTAATTATACTTATATACCATTTTAATAAGAAAGACAAAAAAGGTTCCCTAATGTATTTCATTATCACAAAGGAAGTTAATTATATATGCTTATAAAAAAAAATTAAGTAATTTATTCTATAATACTTTGATTTATTTTTTTAAATATTGTAAATATTCTAGAGTTTGTTTTAAAAAACGACTTTTATTTTTTTTTAATTGGTAACGTGAGATCATATGACAACAAAAATCAATAGATATATGAAAACAACAACCTATTTATCTATTTTCTACAATTACGTATCTTGTAATTCAGTTATAGTTATTTTTTCAAATATTTACAAAATTTTGATATAAATAATGAGCGTTCGTTTATTTTTAATTTTTTTAATTTCAAACAAGTTATAACATTATGAATTAATCAAGTAATGTGTTTCTTTTTATTAAAAGTTTTATTTTTAATTATACCAATATATATCTTGTATTCTAACTTTGATTAAAGTATTTCTAAGTAATAAAAGTTTTTTAAATTATTTATTTAGAATAAATAGATAATAATTTGTAGATTTAGTTTAACTTTTTAGTATTTTTTACAGAAAATTTTAATTTTAAATAAAGAATTAATTTAATAACTTTACTATAATATAAAATAATGTTTTTTTATGAAGAAAACAATTTTAATTTAGTTTTTAAATTAAAGTATAAAAAGAGAACTTTTGCAATTAAATATTTATTATTCTTATTTTCAACTATATTTATTTCTTATAATAATCAGAACTTATTTTCAAACATTAAAAAAATCGATTTTTATTAACTTGAAATAATATTTTAGTTTTTATATCATTTAAATGTTCAATATTTTCCACAGAATTTCAGTAGTTTTAAATTTGAATATTTTTGTCTGTTTTGTTTCAACCCTTGTCTCAGAATGAAGTGGGAATTTAAGGAAGATCATACTTTTGAACACCGGCTAAAAGAATCTCAAAAAATTAAGGAGAAATACCCGAATAGGATTCCTGTTATCGTTGAAAAAGCTGAAAGAGCTGTAATATCTGACATTGATAAACGAAAGTATCTTGTTCCTGCTGATATTTCTATAGCCCAATTAATGTTGATAGTAAGAAAACGTATAGATCTAGCACCAGAAGAAGCAATGTTTCTGTTTGTAAATAAAGTTGTCCCAAGTTCTACTTCAACATTAGGAGAAATTTATGCACAACACAGTGATGACGACGGTTTTCTTTATGTTGCTTACAGTGGCGAAAGCACTTTTGGAAATTAAGTTTTCTTCTCATTTATTATATTCTTTCTCTTTATAATTGTAATAGAACTGGATAATTATTACTCTCAAAAGACAATAACTTGCATGATTTTTCTACTTGTGTTTTGGTCATTACTATTGTAAGCCATTTTTGTGTACTCCTTTTAATTAATTGGTTTTGCTTCTTACTTTTTATATCCTTGGCACCCTTACCCGTTTGTTTCTGCATGAATATGCAACAAGGTTTACTAGTTTTGTAAAACTTCTGATTCAAACTTTGTGTTGCTTGCCAGTAGAAGCATAATAAACTGTGCTATAATAAATATAGAGAAAAATTTAATTCTAAAGGACTAATATTCAGTAAAAAATTTGCTAAATTTGAATCGTAATTTCTCTTTAAATGAAGTCATCAAAGCTGTTTTTGCAAACTAGCATAATTTGAAAGGTTCAAAATATTTGTTTTTCTGGCTTGGTTTTGAAAAACAAACCCGTGATGCCAGTTGATAATGTTAAAGCACTTCTTATTGTAATTTGTTTTTTACATGATATTAATATACAAACTTACAAAAAAACAAGCTTAATGTATTTAAACATTTCATTCAAATCATTTTAAACTTACTGAAAGGTCATTTGAAATCAACAATTAATCTTTTAAACTATTTGTGAATTTTGAATATGAGTTTTAATAACTTATCAAAATATTAGATGATGATTAAGATGACTGTTTTGTAAACATGATGAAGTTATGATGATATTACAAGACAGTGACGCATTAAAAATGATTATTGTTTTGTACAACAGGAAATTATGAAAGTTACCACTTATATAAAAATATTTATTAGTTTAATCTACACAAGTGCAGAAAATAAAACAACTTCCAAAGTGATGATATACAAGTTTAGATTATAATCAAATCAAATTAACTGCCTACGAAATTCCAAAGATATTTCTTAGTATATAATAAAAGATATAAATGTTTTGCGGCCAGATTTTCCACAGGGCGTTACCAGGTAGGCAAGTACTGACGTGCTGCCAAATATCTTTTATAAAATTAAGGTTTGTATTGAGGATGGAAATTTTATAAAAGAATTGCTGAAGAAAATAAAAAGCCCTCTTACTTTAATTTTGTGGTCTGAAATATATTAGAACTGAATTCTGTTAAAGGTCAATTGTGTAGATTGTTTAAAACTTTAAAACATTTTTCAAGTTAACGAATCATTATAAAATTACATTTATAAGAACTCTACCACAAAATAAACTTTAAAACAAAATCTATTTGTTAAAATTCATCAGTTAGACTATAAAGATTAAATCAGTACTATCTGTAGTATATGTATAAAAAAAATTAAGTCGGAAACTAGAAAAAAGTCTTTAATAATTGTGGTTTTGTTTAATTTGAAATCATTAACTTTAGGTTAGCAGAAGAATTGTAAGAAAGTGTTTCAAACCAATGAAAATATTGCCAAAAAAGTGATAGATTAGTTTTATATTTAAGTCAATGATAATTGTTTTAAAGTATTTATAATTGTAATAAAAGTTTGATTCTTCGGAATGTAGTTTTTCTGTGTTTGTTTTAATTATTAAGAATTTTTCTTAATTAAAAGATGTGTTTAAAAATTATCCATAATAACATCATTTTACTATAAGCAGTTAAATAATGTTTATAAACGACAAGAAAAAGTCCATAAGAAACCCGGGTAGAAAGGTCTTGTTAGTCTGGTTGATGACAATACTTCTACGAGACACAAAACTCCGAATTTAAAGCCAGATTTGGAGTCTCGTAGGCAGTTCGTCACTGTACGCCGGGCGCAGCTGCATCAGTCGGTTTGTTTCACTGCATAACCTTGTTGGCGTAGAGATTGAAATTCTGCAATCAACTGGCTTACAGCATATGACCGTTCACTGCCAAATAGGCCAGGCTACTACTATTAGCATTTTTATGTAAATATAAATAATTTAATCATTTAAATTTTGATTTATTTAGAGTTTAATTAGATCAGAATAGTCTTTGCCACGTTCTTAGGTAGTAAATCAACTTTCGAATATTAATAAAAAGCCATTTTGTCAGTTTGTTATTGAATTACTGCTTTAGCTGAGTAATACTTGCTACACAAGTTTGCAAAAGCAAAAAAATGTTTTTTTATTTTTGGAGATTATTACTGAGCATTAAACATTTAGTGTTTTTAGTAACTAGGAAATTCAGAAAAGCTTTATGGTTCGTAAATATTTATTTTTTATAATCTAAAACTTTATACAAATATGTTAAAATTATTTGTTTAATATACAATTAAATATTATTAATTAATTTTATTAGTTATTTATATTTCGAATATATTTAGAAGATTTATTTTTTAAACTAATTTTTAAAACACTAAAGTTAGATTGGTTGAAAATATTGATTTAAATTCTTTGGTAGCTGTTTTCGAAGTAAAAAAGAGATTAATGAAGACGATGTGATTTTCGAAGTAAAAATTGTTTCAACGAATCAACATCAAAATGCAGAAAAACTTTCAGAAAATAATTTCATTCAACAAAACTATTCGCCTCAAACTTCACATTGGAACGAAGAAGATTGGAAAGATTGGAATTCAGTGAATCAAGAAGAAGAGAAAGGTTTTTATGAAAGTTTTGCTTAAACTATAAAAAATCAGTTTTAATCGCAGATTTTTTGAAATAATTTTTGTACTTTTATCACAAAAGTTAATATGAAGAAAGTCTGGATCAAGTAGTTGTTGATAAATAATCTAAGAAGCAAATAAACTAAAAAGATTTCTAATTAACTTCCTTCACGTTTACAATAAATAAATGTTTTGATTTTGAACTTTTCTTTTTCTATTTTTCTTCAAGTAAAATCATGAATTAAAATAGAATCTAAAATTTATTTTCCAGAAGAAGCAGAAGAAGAAGTTGATTACTTCGCCGACATGGAACCCAACGTTACCATCAAAAAGGTCGTCTCTTTCATGAGGACTTCTTCTCTAAAACTTTTTTTGAAATTCAGGTTTTGGTGAAAACAAAAGATGAATCGAGACACAAATCCGACATCTTACAAGTAGATGACATAGCACAACTTGCTACATCAGTTAGTCTTCATCTTGTGTGTCTTTGACATCAATTTTGTGTCTTTACATCAACAGGCGGAGCTTTCAACTTGGGATGAATCTGGGAACATTGGAGGTTGGCTGGAGGAAGATTTATCAATTGACGACATTAATGAAGATCAGGTTCTTGCATCCTTCAATCTCATGATTATATGAAGACTTTTTCTGCAGATAATTCGCGAAGCGAGAGAACAAAGACGCAGTGAAAGAAGACTTCGAAGTCAGAACAAAACTGAAAAGAATTCGAAACGGAAATTAGCTTCGAAATTAAACTGAAATTTTTGTCACGTGACAACCAAATATCTCGCTGAGATTATCGATTAACCAGAAGCTGCTCTCAAGCTCGTATCTAGGAGGTTTTATGACGTCCTTATAAGCATCGTTTTGATGTTTCCCGAATACCTTTGTCGTAATCTTTTGTTAAAATGAAATATTTATTAGGATTTTCGTTTTACAGTCACAACAACTTCAAACTTTTTGTTTTTCTGCAGCACGTTTCTATTTTTGAAAATTTATCATCAAAATCAGCAGTTTATGTCGCTTATGTCGCAGAAAACTTCATTTTTTTGGTTTGCCACAAAAATTGATGTAAAAAAATCTTAAATACACATCGATTGAAACCTGATTTAAAAAAAGATTGAAAAATTTCCGTTTAATTATTCTTTTATGATATTATGATCGATTGAAAAGGTTTAATAGATATTTAATAAAAATTAGAAAATTAAATACGAAGATAGGCAGGAAACAAGAAAGAAATTGAATCGTCCAATCAGAGCGCCGCACACAACATCAGAAACATAATGACGAGACAACATGACTCTACTGATAGAAACACAAACACACCAAGCTGACACAATCAGTTGAAGTAAGAATGTAGAGTTAAAGACATTAATCATAAAATAAAGAATATAAATAACTCGAGTTGTATGTCCTGATGGAAAAGAATATGAATCAACTGAAATCATGTAACTCTTTGTATCATTTTGTTGAGGTCTTGGACGTCTAATAGAGTATTTCAAAGATCCAACTATAATAAGATCAGTTATTAAGCCAACGACAAAAACAGTTATATTAGTTTTGCTGACATCATCCACTTTAATCATGTACAAGTAGAAAGAGATGAAAAACCAAATTATTCCATTTCCAGAAAGTTCCAGAGCCACTAGTAAAAACTTGATCAAAGTTAATTGAGAGAAAGTTGTTAATTTCCGAGATATCAGAATATCCAAAGCTTTAATAGTCTTTAGCATCACTATTAGAGTTGTTGATGGAATATTTTGATCTAAAAAAACATCTCATTAATTATGTGTAAAAGTCGTAGATAGAAATGATTAAAAGTTCTAATTCATTTTTTAAATATATTATCAACATAAATAAAACTTTATTAAAAAAAACTAACAAATAATCAATAAGAAAATTGAAACAAGTTTAAGTTTTCTAATAATAAAATTACTTCATGCTAAAATTAAATAAATTAACCTTATTATCTGGTAATAAAATCTAATAATCATTCATAAAAATAGAAATTTTTAAGGTTAAAGTCTTCATTAGTATCCAAAATTAAAACAAAAAAAGTTTATAGAGGTAAGAATCAACATGTTATTAAAAAGTTATAAAAATATCATTCACCAAGATAAGTTTAAAACTACCAAATAAAAGACAAAAAGAACTTCTATAAGATTATATTTTGAATTTTATAAAAAAATATTTGAGAAAAACTATTTTAAAACTTTAAATTCAAATTGTTTTTATTCAAAATCTTTTTATGTAGATGAAAACTTTAATGTTGAAATTATTTTATCAAGCTCTAAGCTGACTTTAGATCTCAAAGAAAAATTAAATCAACAACTTTTCAGTCACCTAAAAAAGTGAACAAATTTTCAAGTAGACGAAATAGGAAACATATCTTTATTTACAAAAGACAAATAAATAGTTAAAAACATTTTTTTTCGTGATTATTTACAAATGATAACAAAAGAAACACAATAATAATAGATTATTTAACTGTAAACAAAATTGAATGAAACAATAACATCGAAAACTTACTTTTAGATTTATAATTTTTAGCTTGTGGCATTTCTTTACAAATAAAAAGATAAAATCGTTTAAGAAATAAATTAGAGAAAAAAGCTTCAGTTGCATTTAAATCTAAAGAAATTTGTAATTTTAATTTATTTGCATTATTCAATGTTCAGCATTCAGAATTGATAGTAAGATTCAGCTGGTATTTAATTAACACTTTTAAAATAAAGAATATTATATTATTTATATATTGGGGTAAAAAACAAATGTTTCTTTGCTAAAAAAAATACCTTGTTTTAAATAAAAAATTATGATATTTAAGATATAAGAATTTATAAATAATATAATATTTAGTATATTTTTTATTAATAATAATAGAAGCTTTTATTTTATGTGTTATAATAAACATATTTTATTATTTCAAATAAACAATTTTTTCTTTTGAAATTTTAACTTTGTGATTTAAACACTTTGTGATAACAATAAACAAAATTTTAAGCTTACAACCAAACAAAATTTTAAGCTTACAACCAAACTTGGTAAAGTAATAATTCCCGATTTATGTATAAATTTGATAAAATATGATCTAATACTTATTACAATACAGCTTCAGCAAAATATTCAGCAAAACTGAATAAAATTGTTGAAAATATAACAAAATTTTGACTTTATTGTAAAGAATTAATGTAAATTGACTGCTTTTTGAAGAGTATTCTTCAATTCTAAGTTTAAAATCTATTGTCCTCTTGAAATAGTCATAAAATATGGGAATAACAGAGATAATTTGATAGATAAAGAGCAACCACAAAGAGATGGGAGACCATATTCGATTAAAAATAATTGTTTGAAAGTATATATAAGATGAATGAAGAAATAAATTGAAATAAGTTTGTAAGATAAAAGTTCAAATATACCTTTAAAAATATTGTAATAATTTGAATGTAAAGCTTTTCACATTTGTATCTTGGGATATTTAAGAAATATATTTTCAGGTATTTAAGATATCATTTAAAATATTTCACAGCCAACAAGCTTTTATTAATTAGAAGAAATTGACTTTTTGAAATTATCTGAAATATTCATTTTAACTTTTTCAAACTATTTATATTATTCTAATCAATTAAAATTTCTTTCTATAAAGTTTTAATTTCTTTGCTTTTATCACTGACTTTTTAAAACTTTATTTTTATTCTCTCAAATGGCAAACTACTAATAGTTGCAAAACACAACTAGTTTCTGCTGGCTAATTATCATTTGGTTACTTTTATTTAGCTATAGATCAAATAGAAAAGTTATTTAATAAATATATGAAGGTCAAATTTGAATATTAACTTATGCAGTAAATAATAAAATATAAATTGTTGTTGTAGTCCAGAAGTTGTGTTCTTCAGAAAGACAAATGATACAAAACTACTAGAAACTGATAAATAGTTTTTTATCTACTCTAATAATGAACTTTTTAAAAAACTTGTAGAAAATTAAAAATATTATTTAATTATCGAAAAAATATAATTTTTATATTAAATAAAAATTTATTGTTTTCAAATATATCAGTTAGTTTAAAAATAGCTTCAAAACCAACCAGTTTCGTATTAGAAACGACTGTTCTATCTTTATCACAAAGTTATTTTTAATTATTACCGACATTTAAATCTAAACAATTAAGTAGATCATTTTACAAACAAGAATTTCGTATTTTTTAGCTTCAAAGAACCATTCAAAATCGTCTCTTTTTGTATTTTGTTTGAAAATTATAGATGAGTATAAATCAATTGAGTGACAAAATGTTAAAATGCCACAAAAGTTCAAAGTACGTATGTTCATCGCGACATTGATACAAGCGACATAACTTTCATCGAAGATGAAGAAGCAGTCAGAGAGACATCAGTATGAAATCTTCTGATCGCGACGCAACCATGGTAACAACAGGGTCGCGGCATCTTGTCAATTCTTTCTAATTTAGCTGTTCTAGGATTGAAACGATGAACTGCATCACTTGCTTCATTTCCTTCGCCTTTCCCGCCTAAATTATCAAATCAATTTAAAGATTTGAGATCAATTAACAAGTGACCTGTGATGTACAACATTCCACCACATGCTGTAACTCCACAGCTTCCCAATTTGTCGAGATCAACTTGATATTCTTTCCATTCATCCACAGAAGGATCGAAACAGTTGATACTCTTGAATACCGAACCTTCAAAACATTTTCATCAATTCCTAATCTTCTAATCTTATAATCCAACAAACCAATCACATAAATCCGTCCTTCAGAAGTGGCAGCGGATAAAAACTTGCCAGGGATGAAAGGTATTGGACCTCTATAAGTCCAACTAGCTGCATCAGGATCATAACATTGAACCTTCATAAAAATCGAACAGCTGTTAGACACGTGACGTAATCGCGTGCAAATAGCTCATTGAGTGTGACGTCACCTTCACAGTCTGATCTTCATCAGTTCCGCTTCCAATCACAAATAACTTCCCGTTGCATGACGCGATCGCCGGCCAACAAACAGCTCTCAAAAGCGGCGAAATTTCCTGCCAAGAATTCGAAAAGCTAAAGAGAAACAATGACGTCATGACAGCAGCGAATTATCGCGATGACGTCACACCCACTTATCGTAACGCTCCACATTTTTCAATTTACTTTTTCCATCAAATCCACCGACACAATACACGTGACCACCCATCGAGTGCATACGATGCCGCCATCTGCCCCGGACCAGACTGGCCACCTTGACCCAGTTGTCCAGATGCGACTAGTTGAAGTACAATTACTAAACGCTTCGAAATATTTTGATGAGAAACCTGATAGAGCCAAACATCTTTGGAATGGATTCGACCTCCGCTGACAATGATCGAGTTCCGATAAGCGGCGACGGCGTATTCCGACTTGGTGAACGCGGGAAGTTTAGCGAGCGATGACCACTCATGTGTGACGGGATCGTATGCTTCCACATACGGCATGTTGTATCCTCCGATCCGATCACAACCTCCAACTACTACTACAGCAGATGTACATCCAGTCGAACGTCGCGGTTGTGTCCGTACGCTGTTGATTTCATCGCCTGTTGATACGTCACAGTCGTGATGTGAGTGATGACGTCATCAGGAGGATGTTCACCCAGGATGTGATATTTTCTGGTTTCTTGAAGAAGAGCTTGACAAGCGGGATTACCGACGACGTTTTCGTCACTTTCAATATTCATCACGAAGTAAGTGGGATGAATGAGAGGTAGTCTGACGTAATTGAGAAGATCGGGAAGATCTACGATCCTGTGGAGGTAGGGATCGAGAAAGAGCGAGATTTATGAACACAACGCCACCTGGTGGCTGAATCAAACATCACCCATCTCTTCACTGCTTCATAAACGATTTCTTCTCGCGGAATATTGATGTCGTCATTATCGATGTATCGCGTCACATGATCACGTGATAACTCCAAGAATTCTTCGTGCTGAAGATGAAGTGATGAGTTGTGACCACTAGATGTCGTTAATTTACCTCCACAACTTCAGAGAATCTTTCAAAGATCATAGAAGATGCTCTTTTGAAGAGAGTGGTTAAGGAGTGAGCTTCAGCGAAAGACTTCATTCCGATACAGTTGCAGGGGTCCAGTTGTGTCTCGAGAAACTTCGTGCACGCCCCACTGAGCGCAGTGATCTGATTTCAAAGATCTCTAAGCAAATCTCAACAACAACAAGAAGATGTTGAGACCTGGAAGAGATTGGCGGCTTCGAGAAGTTGCTGGACGTTCTCGCAGTTGATGGTCACTTGAGATGAGTAAAGATACTTCAAAAGAAGTTCCATGACGTCAGGTTGCATTCCGCTGATCTGAACAACCATCTCTCGCGACTCCTTGTGGTCGTTCGTGAACATCGCTTCAAAATACTTGCTCCCTGAAAAGCTCTTTAACATCTCGAAGTCTTGCGAAGATCAAATCACCTGCAACTAGCACCGCGCGGTGGCAGGGGAATTCCCTGTTTCCAGTCGATAGTATGACGTCAGTGAAAAGACCGCGATGACGCAGTTTGTTAAAACATTTCAGGACTTGAATTGGATGCTTCTGATTGGTGAATTCACAGATTTCTTTCTCTTCTTTAGTCACTTCTTTTTTTGTTGCCATGGCAACGTTTTTAACGATTAGTGGATTGACGCTTACCAAGGAATTGGATCTACGTAACCTTAAAGGCATGCCACTCTGACGTCATTAACGCGATTCTCTTATAATTCTTCTTGAAAAGAAATAAAGATTAAAATCAAAGTTGAAAATTAAACTAAAAAAATGTTTTGGAGCCAAAAACATCGCTTCTAGATGCGATGACGTCAGAAAAACATCTTTAATTTACGTTTTGTTAATCTGAACCTTTTTTTATTTTTAGAGATTTTATGAAGACTTTAAAAACAAGTTTTTTGTTCAAATTCAAAAGTTTTTTTTACAACTGAAAACTTTATTACCGAAAAATTGATTTTTTGGCTGAAAAAAAAAAACTGAATAAAAATAACTTTCCTGAAATTCAATTTGAATTAAAAACATTTTTCTAATTTCTTCCAAGGAAATTAAAAAACTTAAAATTAGTTTCAGATAAAGAATAAATATAAATAAATTAAATCAAATTTAAAAGTAAAGTATTAATATGATATGTTGTGATGTAGAAACATATTTTTCTATACCCTCAGGGAAAAGATGTCTGGTTTTATTTCTATTTAAGCCCACTGCGGCAAATACTTGCTTCTTTCTCATCTGTTTAGTTTTAACTTAACCAAAAATATCAAATTCTCCTTCTACTTTCATATTTCTTTCGATATTTCACTTTTTTCACTGAAAAGAAGTTTTAGGTTTTCTTCTGAAAAGAAACCTGATAATTTTCTGTTTAAAAACAATTTGTTGGTGGCTAGAAAGTATTTGAAAATTTGCAAAATCTAATTAAGAATAAAACTTTTTATTGTTTTACTGAATTAAATTAATTAAGTTTATGATGTAAGAAGTAGAGTTTATCTTTTCTTGTTTCATGCCAAATTACAAAAGAGTTTAATTTTTCTTGTTTCATGCCAAATTACAAAAGAGTTTAATTTTTCTTGTTTCATGCCAAATTACAAAAGAGTTTATCTTTTTTCTCTCAGTTTTAAATTCGAAGAAATTTTTTTCACGAATTATAAGTTTGACAAATTAAGAAAAAAGATTATTCTATAAGATACAAAAAAGTTAAACAAAATTAATTAAATAAATCAAAAAGCAAATTGCTAGATACAATAAAATGATTTCAAATCAAAACATTCCCACATATAGTTTTTGATTTAATTTATTTTGTTGTCCAAAATACTTAAAGGAAATAAAATGAATCAAAGCTAAATTTTGCTTTCAATAAAAATTAAATTTTATTCAAATATTGATTTTATTCAACAAATTTTGCTGCAAACTTTGAAAAATATGTAAATATCTAAAAACATATTTCAGAAAAATTTTCATTTTTAATAATAGAAGGTAGTGAAGTCCAAAAGGAAAATGTTTAAGATCAATCTTCAAAAGATGAAGATTTAGTTACTGGAAGAAGTACCTGGAGAAGACGAGTCGTAAATTTGCTGATCTTAAGAATCAGTCTAGGAGGTTTACGATACAAAAAAAGATAATAAACTGGAAAACCGCTGAAAATAATCGCAGTTCCGACTAAAGCGGAAATTGTATCGGAGAAAAACGGAGTAATCACCAAAAACAAGCAACAAAATCCGAAAGAAATTGGATAGAAAAGCGAGAACTTGATTGGACGATTCATTTCAGGCCGTTTATACCTCATCCAAAGCTGGCCAAAGATAGATAAAGTGACTGCCAACCAGTAACATATACTGAAGTAATTGATGAGAGTAAAGACATCCTCAACTAACAAATAAACTAAAGTTAAAATACTACTAAGTAGAATCCCTGGTATTGGAGTACAAAAGTCCGGACTAATCATCGCGAAGTAATCAGGTAGATGTCCTTCTCGCGCACCTACGTAATACAGACGAGACGAAGCCATGATCGAAGCATTGAGTCCACCGAAGCAGGACATAGCAACTGATATAGGAATGATCCATTGAAAGGAACCAAGACACTTAGATCCGAATGTAACAGCAACAGCGTCAGATGAAATCATTTCAGCTGGAGTTAGAACCGCATAATAAGCTATGCTGGTTAGAAAATAGATCAAAGTACAAATTGGCATCGATATATAAATGGCTCTAGGTAAGTTTGTGAAAGGATCTTTTATTTCTTCTGTCATGTAGTTTAGTGTGTCCCAACCAGCAAAGGCGTATAGTCCAGAATACAGTGCCAAAGCCCAGCTTGCCACATTATAGTTTATACCCGACCAAGGGCTCTGTAACGAACTTGAAGCAGTGCCTTTACCAAGAGATACAAATCCAGTGATGATGATGACCACAAGCGCTAATATCTTGCCGTATGAAAACCAATCTTGTATACGAGTACCATAACGAACACTGTAACAATTCATAGCGCAGATAAACAAGATGCTAACAGCTGCTAGAAGTCGGACAGATACAAATGGTGCTTCACAGTTCATAAAGAAAGGTTTAATCAAATAGTTTGCAAATGTAATTGCTTGTGAAGCTTGGACTGCCGGTTCAATCAGGAACACAGAAGTCCATATGCGAACGAAGGCGGTGAAACTACCAAAAGCTTCTAAGATGTAAGCATAACTAGCTCCAGATTTAGTGATAGTTGTTCCTAGTTCAACGTAACACATCGCTCCTAGAAATGAGAAGATTCCACAAATAATCCACATAAGAAGACTTAAACCAACAGAACCACAGTTTTGTTGAATTCCTTTCGGTGATAAAAAAATTCCTGATCCTATAATATTACCAACAATCAAACACACTCCATTTACTAAACCAATTTTCTTTTCAAGCTTTGCAGCTGAAGCTGTTGCCATCGTTAAGTTTGTGAGATAACTGAAAAGAAAAGTTTGGATTAGAACTAAAATAAATTGATAAGCATCACAAAGTCGAACGTAACTGTTTCTGAGAAAGCAGATGTAAATAAAAGCTAAAAAAGTGTTACTTTTACAGATCAAGATTGATTAAATTTTTTAAGATATTTAAAATAGATTTTAACAGTTCAAAAACAAAACGTAAAAGAACGTTGAACTATCCGCACAAGAACTTTGCTTTTGAAGATTTTTATGAAGCAGTAAACTGCGTTTGACTTCTTAAAAATTAATCTCAAATTCCTACTCATTAAGACTTAAATAAAATAATTTTTCAAGCTTTTATAATGTTTGTTTAGAAATAACAAATAAAAAAACAGATTGATTAAAGCAAAGTTTAACGGTTGTTTTTAGAAAACCTCAAATATTTACTTGTATTGTTTCAAACAAATTGACACTACATTTACAACCTGGTTATTTTGTAAAAATTGTTAAGTAAACACTTTATGTAAATATAAAATTAACATATAACCGTTAAAAATTAAAAGAAATTTCTGCCTTCAATTAATTACTTTTCTTAACTTTTTTGAAATTTAATTCAATCTTTTGCAACTGAACATTTTTCTTACTTTTACTGACAAACCGCTAAATATAAAAACTAAACTTATCTCCTTTACATCTTTTGATCTTTTAAACATATCTCCATCTTTTGTTGTTAAGGTTATTATTAACACTTTCTTATATATCAAATATATAAACAGGAAATTACGTTTTATGTTGGTGATACCCCTGTTTGTCTTTATATCAATTAGTAATTTCATTCTAATGTCACTTTTTATAACATTTATCTTTTTAAATGTGTTTAAACTTTAGATGGTAAATTATTAAACAGTTTCACTTTTTCTAATGCAAATAACAACTTTAACTGCTTCTTAAATAAAAGCTCATATATTAATAACTATTTATATCTAAACAACTGATTTCTTTGAAATAAACTACTTTATTTTAAGTTAATATATTTAATCGAACATTTGCACATTAAAAATAAATTTATAAACAAAAAAATATTGTTTATAACCTTAATTTGGTGAATAACAAGTCCTAAGTACAATCTAAATATTAAAAAACATTTAAGATTAGTCAATTGCAAAAATAATTGAAAACTGATTGAAATTATTTTAGAAGACGAATATTTGCTGTATTTGTATAAAATAATATTTGCTTACTGAAATATATTGGAAATCAATTTATTTTCTTTACCAAATTCACTTCTTAAAGTAAATTTAAGATTTGAATTTTCAACGTCAACAATTTTTCTATATTATTTATTTAAACAGATTTAGAAAAATATTTGTAACTAAGTCACTATGTACGTATGAAGACCAGTTTATCAGTATTAATTTATAGATTATAAACAACTTTTTAAAATAACAATTATTACATACTTCTTATATTATAAAAAAGTTTATTTTATTATCAAATGTTTATTTATTTAGTTTCAGATAAAACATCAATAATACAATATATATAAGATTATATATACAAATCGTATATGCCTTCTTAAAACACTTAGCTTTTGGAGTCTCTGTCTATCAGCACCCTGATAAGCTAAAAATAAATCTTAAGTTTTAAATTTAGATCAAATTACTTAATCAAGAAAACTTCCTGCTTTTTTTAAACTGAAAAAATCTACTCATGGCTATTTTCAGATTATTCCAATACCAAGTTGTTTCAATTTTGAAAATAAAAGTTGAGAGATAAAAACTCTTCACTAATTGAATTTTGAAATTGAAACAACAACTTTTGATAATAAACTTTCAATTTTATTTAAATTTTGAAGAATTACTTTTTAAATAATAAGTTTTTGTTGTTTATAAGAAAATAATTTTTAGAAACATTTTAGTTTAAAGAAGAAAATATAATTTCTATCTCCACTTGAAACAGAATAAATAAAAAAACTGAAATTATTACATCCTCATCTTCCTGAAAGTCTTTATTTAAATCTCATTTTTGATAATTCAATTATAGTTTCATCAATATCGTGATGTCAGAAATTTCTACAACAAAATTCTATCAACTTTTTTACTCCTTTTTTATAATTTCGAAGAATAAATTGTTTCAAATTTCAATCAAAGTTTAAAAGTATTGAGTTTTTGATCAACTTATTTCGAATATTCAAATTAGTTTCCATAAATTGTGTTTTAAAAACTTTGAAGAAATTTTATTGATGATTTAAACTTTGTATCTTAACTTTAGTCTCTTGTAGAACTATTTATAAATTTATCTGAATGTTTAAGCGGCAAAACGTTATCAGCAAATCTCAGCTGGAAATATAAGATGCATTCTAATTCATCTGGTATTTGCTGGTGACAATGAAATGATGTTATTGTATAAAAGTCAACTTTTTGAAAAGTATTAAAATTTAAAGATATTTTTTTAAGTTTCTATTCAACATTCTTTTAGTGAAAAACCAACCAAGAAATTTTGAATGAAATCTTGATTATATACTTCAATATCAAAGAAGTTACTTGGAAATTAATTTAGCTTTTCATCTAGTTACATCCTGTGTGGTTTTGATTTAATTTGTCAAGTACAGTAATAGTCTATTTTTTTACAATTTCGAACTTTAACACTTTTCACTAAAGCTTAAAAATTTCTGAACAGAATTAACTTTGATTTTGATATTTTAGAGTTGTGGACAACAAAAACTATCAGGTGACATCTTAATTAAATCTTAATAATCAAATTATTAGAAAAAGACTTTTATAATTTTAAAATTCTTTTCAAATAATAATTAATAATATTTTTTTATTTCATGAAAACACTTATAAGGCCATAGTTCGTACAAGTAGAAAAACAAGTCGATCCAAAAGTTTATTTATTTCACAAATATCTCGACCAACAATTTTCGTTTTTATACTTCTCATGTTTAAGTTTTAAAAAACTCGAAGAAAATCTAATTAGCAAAAAGTATAATCATAATACTCTGTAGAATCACTAAAGGATGAAGATCCAAGTTCTTTTCTTGGTCTTGAATCGAGATTATATGAATGTTCGGTTTGTCGATGTGGTAGTTGATTGTTGAGATTTCTTGCTGTAGTTAAATTGCTTCTTAATGTTCCGATTTGATTCAAATGAAGTTGCTGCTGCTTGTTCAAGGGCGGGTTGTGGACTTGCACAAAGTTTCTATAAAGTCCTGAAGATGACTCTGACATCAAGTCATAAACATTTTCATCTTCAGCTGTTACAGCAGCATTTTCATTATTGTTAGGAGTGGTTAGAACTGGATTTGTGTCTGTAGATGTCGGTAACTCAACTGCTGAAACAGTCTGTAAATTTGAACGACATAAACACAAGAATAATAAAGAAGCTACAACGAGAACCATTAAAACAATAAGAAGGAGTAGAGAAGCGTTACTTGAGATAAACTCATCAATTATCTTATTCATTTCAATCTACATTTAAATTTCTGACAAAATATTTCAGCAACTATTTCAGACTGAAAACATTTTCAGTTGCTTTTTAACTTATACTTTTCTAACTGTTTTAAAACTAAACTGATTCAATCTTAGCGACTTTGGAAATAGGAAACAGCTAAAACAAAAGAACTAGAATAGATTTCACTTCAATGTTGTTTGCATGAATTGAAGTTCACTGCTGCAGCTTCGGTCGTGTTTAAAATATTTCTAAGTTTAAAAAATTCTCACAAAATATCTGCAACTTAAAATTATTTTTGTGAAAGTTCACTTAAAGTTCAGTTTGATAAATTAAAAATTGAGTTAAGAAAATTATTTTCTTCTAAAAATTTTCTATTATTTAATTGATACAAAATAAAAACAATTTAGTCACAAATGAGAACTTTTTCTATTTGATGAATCAGGTAATGAGTAACACTGCTACTAAATAATAGATTTATTTTTATTAAAAATATATTTTAGATCATCTAATATTTAACTTAAAAAATTAACTTGAAGTTGAATAGAAAAGTTAATAAAGAAATTTTCAAATCAATTCTTCAAGATTATGATAATTCTTATTTACAAATTTATTTTTCAAAATTTGCTGATTTGTTTGAAAATATTCAGAAAATTATTTAGTTTTTTTCGAGTATAGAATAAATAAAATTTCAGAAACTAAATTAATTTGTGATTTGTTCAATTTCAAATGATGAAGAATTTTGAAGGACAAAAGATTTTCAATGAATCAATTGATGATTAGTTGAGAAATTGAAGATGTAAGAGACGGTAGAGAAGAATCAATATTATTGATCCACAAGTTGGCACAAGTAGGGTGATAAGTAGAACCTCCAAAATTGATGATGTTGCTGCTTACAGCGATATAACCTCCACAAATTTCACAAATTTGTAGTTTATCTTCATCTTTCAATAATTTATCAGTTTCTTGCTGAAAAAGAATCAATTTGAAGAAATTAGTGAGAAAATGTTTGATGCAAACCAAAATTGGAGAGTTTGGACAAAAAGCTAAGACATTATTCCACGTAAGGTCGATTTGCTTGCCGAGAACGAACAAATCTTTTATTTGATCGTATTCTTTTTGTGAACAGTTTGAACAACTCTTAATTATTCGCACCGAGACCCCGTGAACTTCACATAAATCTAGAAAATGATTTGATGAAAGATTTCCACGAAAAACTGATCTATGAAACGACCTTGCATGAAACGTTGACCCTGACATGAGTAGACGACTTCCTGACACACTTTCGGAGAATCTATTGAACTGATGACGTTGTTGACTGACGTCAAAATATTCAAACAGCATTGCAGAGTTTGTTGCCAAACTTGACGATCGTATTTGTTGCTCGATTCAATCATCTTATTCTCGACTTCTTCATCTGCTAGAGTGTTCATCTTTGGAAGATCTTCATGAAAAGTTTTTTTAGGAAGAGTTAATTTCAGTAAAAAGTTTGAAAATCATCAAAACTTCAGAAGTTTATAAACAAGTTGGAATCTGTCTTCACTTGTTACAAATAAACTGATAAAAACTTTCAGTAAAAAAAACTTCTCAAATCAAACTGGATAAACTGAAAAACGAATGTGAAGCAGCAAAACTGAAATTGAAAAAAGAAACTGAAGTGGATTTGAAGGGTTCTTGTTTCAAAAAATTCGAAGAGAAATTGAAACTGACGAAATATTCAAATCACCTGACTCTTCATTCGAGATCTTCTTCTCATCTTTGCTCTGAAGATTCGATTGAACTGACTCCATCACTTCATCAGATGACGTCACGTCACTTACTTCTAGATGTGAATTATGCAAATGAGTAGCGGGAAGCTTGGATGTTGGAACAAACCTAATTCATCGAGTGCAGTAAGATCGAATCTTGGTTTCTTCTTCTTCTCAATTTCCTTCTTCTTCTCAAAACTCTCAAACTTTTCAAAAATGTCGAAAGTTGTGAGACTAGAATTGCCATGAAAGGAAGAGAACTCTGTGTCCTGCATTTAAAAGATCAAACAAAGATTCAGGATGAAAATTTGCACCTCAATCGGAGGAGGAATTTGCGAGAAGTCCCCAAAGTCATCTTCTTCAAAGTTATCAAGAGGAGGAAGATCAGGTTCAAGATCAAATCCGACTTCTTCAGGATCAGTTGAGACTGCTCCGAAGGGTTCAGAGATTTTTGAAGTCGTTCGTGAATCTGATTGGCTGAAATTGATCTCTGTCAGCTGATTGGTTGTTTCAAAAAGATCATCTGCGGCCGGAACTTCCGGTTGAGAGGTTTCCGGGAAAGTTGATGAAAAGTCCCCAAAATCTTCCAGATTATTTGATGGATTCAAATCTTTCGGAAATGTGGATGAAAAGGCTCCGAAATCTTCTTCTTTTGATCCTTCAATCCCAGCAAAGTCCGAAGGAGCAACATCCGAAGGAGCAACATCCAAAGGAGCAACATCCAAAGGAGCAACATCCAAAGGAGCAACATCCAAAGGAGCAACATCCAAAGGAGCAACATCCAAAGGAGCAACATCCAAAGGAGCAACATCCAAAGGAGTAACATCCAAAGGAGCAACATCCGAAGGAGCAACTTCCGAAGGAACAACATCCGAAGGAGCAACATCCGAAGATGTTTTTGAAAGTCCTTGCTCAGCAAATGCGGATGTAAAGAGATTCATCTCATCTTGATCCTTAAAAGCAGCGTAACGATCCTCATCTTCTGATCTTTGAGGATTCACATCTTGCCACTGATCTTGGGACTTTGTGATCTTATTCGGATCTTCATAAGATTGATTGGATGTCTCTTCAGGAGGTTTAAATTCTGCGAAATCTCCAAATTCTTCATCTTCATCTTGAAGATTTTGAGTGGATGCAAGAGAGGACTTTAAGATTGATTCTTCATATGAGGGGGGCGATAGAGTTTCGAAGAAGTCTTTCGAAGAATTTGATTGTTTTTGGAGGGTCCCAGAAGATACTGGATGTTGCTGGAGGGTCCCAGAAGCTACTGGAGGTTGTTGGAGGGTCCCAAAAGATACTGGATGTTGTTGGAGGGTCCCAGAAGATACTGGATGTTGCTGGAGGGTCCCAGAAGATACTGGAGGCTGTTGGAGGGTCCCAGAAGATACTGGATGTTGCTGGAGGGTCCCAAAAGATACTGGATGTTGTTGGAGGGTCCCAGAAGATACTGGATGTTGCTGGAGGGTCCCAGAAGATACTGGAGGCTGTTGGAGGGTCCCAGAAGATACTGGATGTTGCTGGAGGGTCCCAAAAGATACTGGATGTTGTTGGAGGGTCCCAGAAGATACTGGATGTTGCTGGAGGGTCCCAGAAGATACTGGAGGTTGTTGGAGGGTCCCAGAAGCTACTGGAGGTTGTTGGAGGGTCCCAAAAGATACTGGATGTTGTTGGAGGGTCCCAGAAGATACTGGATGTTGCTGGAGGGTCCCAGAAGATACTGGAGGTTGTTGGAGGGTCCCAGAAGATACTGGATGTTGCTGGAGGGTCCCAGAAGCTACTGGAGGTTGTTGGAGGGTCCCAAAAGATACTGGATGTTGTTGGAGGGTCCCAGAAGATACTGGATGTTGCTGGAGGGTCCCAGAAGATACTGGAGGTTGTTGGAGGGTCCCAGAAGATACTGGATGTTGCTGGAGGGTCCCAGAAGATACTGGATGTTGCTGGAGGGTCCCAGAAGCTACTGGATGTTGTCGGAGGGTCCTAGAAGCTACTGGATGTTGCTGGAGGATCCCAGAAGATACTGGATGTTGTTGGAGGGTCCCAGAAGATACTGGATGTTGCTGGAGGGTCCCAGAAGCTACTGGATGTTGTCGGAGGGTCCCAGAAGCTACTGGATGTTGCTGGAGGCTCCCAGAAGCTACTGGAGGTTGTTGGAGGGTCCCAGAAGATACTAGATGTTGCTGGAGGGTCCCAGAAGCTACTGGAGTTTGTCGGAGGGTCCCAGAAGCTACTGGATGTTGCTGGAGGGTCCCAGAAGCTACTGGAGGTTGTTGGAGGGTCCCAGAAGATACTGGATGTTGCTGGAGGGTCCCAGAAGATACTGGATGTTGCTGGAGGGTCCCAGGAGCTACTGGATGTTGTTGGAGGGTCCCAGAAGCTACTGGATGTTGCTGGAGGTTATTGGGAGTTATTTGATACTGTTTAACTTTCTGAGATGCAGTTTGATGAGATAAAACAACTTTAGATGGAACTTTATGATGTGGGACGTTTATAGAAGGAACTGAAGTTTGTTGGGAAGTTTGGATGTTGAAATTTGGAAGAGGAGCAGAATGGAGGCGGGAAAGTTTATGAATATTCGGATCTAAATCACCAGACTGAAAAAACTCATCAGTAAATATCATGAGTAAATTTTTGTAAGGCTTTAAAAATTCACCTGAACTAAAGCAATTAAGGCAAGAAGAATATAGAGCTCGTGTTGACTCAGTCTTCCTGGAATTGCTTGGTTTGCAATCGACCATAAACGTCCTAATACCTCTGTTGATAGTAAAGATTGAAGTAGGATGTGATAGACTTTTCCTGTATCAACTAATCCATCTGGAGACATACTAGCTTCAAAAACCTGTTGATGAATCATTATTTGAAAATATTTGCAACAAATGACAAATGATTTACTTGATGATAAACTAATGGAATATAAGATGGGTTGTTTAACCATGAAATTGAAGTTGGTTTGATTTGTTGAAAACCAGTTGATGGTACTAGATGTTAATACATTGAAATGAATTGTTACTAATAAAAAGATACAAACTTTGAAGTGTTGAATTTTTTGTAGTAAAATTGTTATTATTTTCAGATATTTGAAAATCAGAAGATGCCTGATGAAAACTCCCAAAATCATCATCATCCTTAAATCAAATAATTTGTTCTTAATGATTCACTAATTAAATAAAATATTTGTTGTAAAAACTAATAATAAATACCCCTTTAAAACATTTATCTTTTAATTTGTTTTAGCTTTCATAATTTTTCAACAAAATTTTATTATAAGAAAAATTATCAACTTAAATATAAGAAACCAAAACTTTTTGAACCTCTAAAACTTGCTGATTATTTTTCAAAACTATATTAGAAAGCATCGAATCTAAAGAAGTCTTCTTAAAATTGTTTTCTGAAAAAGACTATTATCAATTTTTCACATATACATACTTTTTGTCAAAAGTTAGTTTTATATAAATTCAAGAAACACAATTTCATATTAGTTAATCTTACATAAAAAAAAGAAAAAAGATTTTTTGAACTTACGAAAGTTCCTGAAATTCATTTGTTGTTCTAATTTATAACGTTGATGTTGGTTTGTGTCTTCCATGAAAATCTCTTCAAGTTTTCTTTTCTTACTCAGAAAGCTTTTAGGTTTTGAGCTAAAATTTTAAGATTTTAATTTTAATAAATTCATTTTGAAATTGTTAAAAACAATAATTAAAAATTTAAATTTATTTCTATTAATAATTTAACTTTTAACTTAAAGTTTTATGATTTAAAATATATTTTTATATAAATATATAATTTTAGTAAATATCTAATAAAGTTGATATAAAATTCTTAAGATAATATCATAAGATAAATCTATACAAAATATTCATAAGGATGGTAAAATAAAATAATAATAAATTAGTAAAAAGTTTATCAACATAAAAAATTAACCAAAAAGTACATTTTTAAAGAAAATAATTTCAAATGATGACTATTTTATATTACTACTTCAAAAAGTTATATTTTAAATATCAAATTTTCAATAAGAAAAATATTATTAAAATTTAGAATTGCTTAAAGATAATAAAAAAGAAAAGAAAATTTAAAACAACAAACTAAAATAAAAAAATGAAATAGCATTTTTATATTTTGTTGTAGAAAATAAACTTTTCCTAAAATTTATTCAATCAAAATAAAACTTGTTTTGGTTCAAGTATAAGAAAATTTAATTTTAAATGGTCATTGCAATTACACAATTCATAAATAGTAGTAAGCATAAACTAAACTTATCTGACATTTTTTAAGGTACTTCTAGTTTATTATTTATTAAATAATAATAAATTTATAATGGCGTGTCAGATTAAGAAAGCCAAAGTCGGGTAATTCCCTTTAAAGCAACTTTTTAGTTATACTTAGTAAAAAATTATTAATTAAAATTTGTTTATTTATTAGAATAAATGCGAAGGAGGGTGACTGAAAAGAGCACCTCTCGCTAACACACAACCTCATAAATAATATATCTATTAAATATAAGTAAGATAGAAATGTATAAAAATAGATGTAACATGGCATTTATTTATTTATTTATTACAATAAATGTGCAGGAGGGTGCCTAAAGAGAGCACCTCTCGCTAACACACATTCTCACAAATTAGTACCCATATATCTGTGCATAGAATGTTACATAGAACGCTAAGGATGAAGAAAAAAGAAAAGGAATGACAGCTTATAGACGAAAATTTTGGCGATATTAAACTTGAACAGCACGAGAGAGTCTCACATAATAATGTCTGATGGCAGCTGGTTTCTACAACTCCGAAATTTGCCTTGATTAAAGTACCAGGTGAAAAGTGATTATTAAGGTGTGTGCCGCCTGAAAGTGATAAGAAGGAATTCGTTTTTCATAAAAACAAAGCAGAGATCTGATGAGGGGTGTTGAAAAACAGATGATCTCAAAGAAGACGTAGTCCTTAGTTACTATATTCTGTTTGAGAATGTGTGTCAACGAGAAGGTTCTTTTCAGATTTTCCTTTTCTGCATTTTTTTGTAACAAGCTTTGCAGATGTCAGATAACATTAATTTGTTTTGAGACGTTAAAAGAGATATATAAATACAACAAATTCTGATTTTAGGCTTTATAAAAAAGAAACAAATAATTTCAAAACTGTTTTTGGAAAATGAAAACTTATATCGACCAGTTTATCAGTCAGTGGACAGGTGACCTGTATGGGTAAACTATTGAGTTCAAAATCTTTATAAAGCAAATTTTTTGAGTTAGAAATATAATCCTAGAATTTCAAATGCAGTTTTAAGAAATTTGTTTTTAAATTGTTTTTTATGCTTTTATGCTTTAGACATTTTTTCTGATTAACTTGCGTCATTTCATCGTAACTACTGATGACGTCATCACTCGTTTTCAGCGTATCTTACATATTTCTTTTTACTGCATCTCTGAATTATCTTCAGACTTTTTTTGTGAGTTACTTTCAAATAGTGGCTTGGTCAGTTCACACTATGTTAACAACTTTTTGATAAAATAAAATGCGAAAGAAATTTGCTTTTTCGGCTTTCAATCAATATAAATATTTTGTTTATATTTTGAAGAATATTTATTTAAAAACATTTTTAACCAATACTTCTTTATTAATCTTTTCAATTTTGACATACGTCCAATTTTTGAATACAATAAATAGATAAAATCGGAACCTATTAAATTGCACCTTTTGCATACGCATCAGGCTCATTTACTTAATTTTAGTTTTTCAATGAATTATTTTTCTATCAAGTTTGCAACGAAATATTTTAATCGTGATTAAAATTTTCTATTCTTAGAAAATTTGAAAACTATTTTTTTCTTTAAATTAAACCTTTGAATTTTTTATTTGTAGTTTGCTTAAATGTTTATTAATAAATATAAAATATTTTGTTGTTTATTCAAAATATTTTAAAGTTTAGTAATTTATATAAAATCTCAAATTATAAATTCCTTATTTTTTTTTTCTTGTTGATATTAATTTTTTTGTTCTAAAATTTATATATATATATTTTATTTATAGAATTATTAAGTAATAAACATAAATCACTGGATTAACTTTATTTAAATTATTAAATTTAAATTTTTTTAAGAATTATTTTATTTTCAAAGTTTATTTAAAATATTTTTTTGCATCTATTTTTTAGGTATTTGTAATGGAGCCTAACTATGTGTTTTTATTAGATGATTATTTTTATTCAAAATCCTTGGCAGTCATTAAAGATGATAAGAAAACTTATAAACCGATTAAATGTTCTGATTGTAAGATAATAAAGAAAAATAACATAGCACTTATGACTCATGTAAAACATAAAGTAATTCATGAATGGATTGGTTTCAGAGAAAAAAGAGATGATAATCAAGAAAAAAGTTCATCAGAAGAGAAGAAGAGTGTTATGAGTTTTTGTAATTTCTGCTTCTTGCAGTTAGATAATGTTGAGTTGGCTCAAAAACATATTTCTTTGGTTCATAAAAATATGAATTTTACATCCTGCAAGATTTGTGAGAAATATTTTAAAGATGTCAATGAGTTCACACAACACATGAAGTCAACTCACTCAGCTATTGAAATGCCATATGTATGTGATGTGTGTGATTACAGAAGCTCTTTTTATAGTGATTTAATCAACCATTTCAAAGAATTTCATAAAGACACTGAATATTTGTTTTGTTTTTTCTGTTGCAAGGTTTTCACTTCATCACAAACATATATTGAGCACGCTTTAGAACACGGCAAAGCTAAATCGAATTTTCTTTGTACTTCTTGTCGTTTAGTTTTTACTTGTAATGAAAGTATGAATTACCATTTGAAGCATTCTCACGTTTCGAATATTAAGGGTTCCATTACAAATAAAGTTCCAATCGATGTAAACAATTATGATGTGACCATCCAAGTAAGCACTGATAGCTCTGTGAGGTTTGTTATTCCAAAGATCAAAGACCAATCTCCTAAAGTTACTGCCACATCAAGGTGCTGTGAATGCTCTTTAGCTGTTGAATCAAATCTTAGTGGGTGGGAAAGCCATTTTGCAGAGACTTTGAACTGTTCCAATTGCTCATATATCACCAATTGTAAGTTTGCCTTTCATAACCACGAGAAGATGTGTTTAAATGAAGCTTCTGGTACAAGTTCAGCTGCAGAAGAAGTCTCTAATGAAATAGATCAGGAAAATTGTGATCAGATGAATAGTGAAGTTTCTGAGAGTAGAAAAAGAAAAAGAAAACTTCCTCTTGCTGAAAACAATCATGCAGAAGCATCCTCATGTTCTGATGATAATGAGCATCTGAACCCCCCTCAGCGGCGGAAAACTTATTCCAATGACTCTGGATTATCTCTCCTACCTGAACCACCTCAGGGTATCAAGTTTGTTCATCTCTCTTCTTCAAGCTTTCTAATCTTCTGGTCGAAGCCAGCTAAAGACGTTTCTGGATATAAGATCGTGTTTAAAGGTGCTGGAGTGCCTACAGAGTCACAGCTTGATTCTAAACAGTACAGTGTAAGGTTGATGGGTTTGAAGTCTGCTACCAAGTACACCATTGCGATTACACCACACAATGATGGACTGGAAGGTGAAACAATCAACTTGGAGCAGACTACAATGAGTTTAGAAGAGTCTAGAAGAATGAAACTAGTTTATAGTATCCCGAGTTACAAGATAGACTCAGATGAAGAAGATTAAATCTACAGTAGTTCTTTTATATACACTTTGTGCCATTTGTTTTGATTTAAACTGTAAAAACTGCTTTTTATACCTCTAGTTAACGTTTGTAAATTACTCCTATTTTTAAAAGCTTATATATATATCCTAAATTTGTGTTGATGTTACAGTAAACTGTTTGTTGTTTTAAATGGTTTTTTATACTTGTAATGCTTGTGGTGAGTCACTGAAGAAAAACAAAGTAGAAAAGCATGCTTACACTTGTTATAATTGCCAGTATTTGACCTGTATTGATTGTAACCAAGACTTTTGGTGAGTGGGAACAACTTGATAGAAGATTTTCTAATAAAAGATCTGAATTCAGGGGTGATGATTATAAGCTTCATAAAAGTTGTATTTCTGAAAGTGAAAAATATGGAGCTGTTGGTTCCATTCATAAAAGTAATAAAGGTGAATTAAAACAACATGAGTGGATGAAGAAGGTTTATTTCATAAATTTGTTGATTTTTTACTTGGAACTATTTATTTTAAATATTTGCAGATTGAAGAGGCTTCTGAAACCAACAATTTAAGTAAAGAAGGAAAGAAATTGTTGGAGACATTATTAAGTTATGACAACATTCCAAGAAAAAAAGGGAAATTTCTGGTAAAACTCAATTTTAATTTTTTTGAATTTAATTTTATGAATTTTTACAGAATTTTCTAAAAAATAGTTTGAAGATCAGATCTGCGAAACTAGGAGATGAGGTTTGGGAGGCTTTTTCAACCACCAACAAACCAGCTGCTAGTGGTAAACATATTTATGTTTCTTCTGTTGATGAAATCACAACTTTTGATAAACAGCTGAAAATCCTAAAGTCGAAGATAAACAAAAATCTCAAAAAAGAAAGATTGAAGAAGAAGATGAAGACTCAACTAAAAACAAAAAGTCGAAGATCTCGACAGAAAGATTAAATGAATCTCTCACAAAAGTCAAAGATGAAAGTAAGAATTTTTATCAATCGTTTCTTCTGATGACAAATATTTACAGAAGTAGTGAGCTTCCCGTGGAATAAAACTTTCAAATTGTGTCTGAAAGCGTCTGGTGATGGAGGAATGAGTTTGAAGAAGTTGAAGAAGAAGGTCTGGAAAGATTTGAGATCATTTGTGAAGTGATTAACTAAATGTGAATTATTGTAGGTTTTGAATGAATACGAAAACTTTGAAGGAAATAAAAGGTCGAGAAGTATCGCGGAATTGGAATTATTATTCCAGAAGAAAATCAATAAAAACCAGAAGATTAAAATTGAGAAATCGCGCGTCTTGTGGCTTCCTTGCAAATAAATTCGATTTCTTCGTTTGTTTTTGATTTTGTTGCAACATTTCAACATTTTTTTATTTCAAAAAAGTTGAATTTTTCGCTGATTTCAAAAGTTTTTCACTGAAAATATGAAAACGAGAAAATCTAATTTTAAATTAAACATTTTCGCCTGCAGCCATTTATCAACTACAAATTGACTCGTGCACCTGAATAACCATTTTTTTGTTTTCTTACACAACAAATCTGCAATTCCTGATATTAAATCATCTTTACATGATTTAGGAGAAATTAAATTTAATAAATTAAAAATAGCTAAATTGAACAGCTCCTACAGCGAACAAAAACCAAATAAAACTAGCAAAGAGGTAGTTGGAAGGTCTAGGATGTCATAATTTAGCAAAATTAATACAGAAAAGAACACTGCAGAGTGAAATGTGAAGAAGACTCAATTGCTAAATCACTTGAGGCATATTTTGTTGAAAGTTTTTATAAGAGATCTTGATTTAGTTGAAGTTGCTGATTGGTTTAATTCTGAACCTCTAAGGATTTACAAAAGATCTCGATCTTTCTGTCATTACATTTTAGATGACAGAAACTTTTATTGACTTTAAATAGATTTCAAATACAAAAAGTAATGACAAAAGTTGGGCAGTCGCGACAACAACTCTGACGTATTTGTTAACTAGTAGTAGAAATTAATGATTTAACTTTAGTTAGATTCTATAAACTGATGGAACACTGAATCGTTGCAAACTTAAATATTCCCTTGATGCCGACTATGATGAGTTCCAGTACGCCACACACCAAACTACAAGCTCAAGTTAGAAGGCTTGATTGAAAAGGTCTTTAAAGAACAACTGATAAATGAGAACCAAGTTGCTGATATGCTGAAAAACTTTGAAGATTTCAAGTAAATAGTAACCAAAACTTCCTCAATAGAGAATACAGATACTTCAACTAAATATGCATAGCAAGATTTTCAAACTTTCTTAAAGTTGGTAGAGACAACATTCCTTTTATAAAAGATGACATCAAATTGTTTTATTGAATTGATTTAACATCTTCTAATAACTCATCAGTTATCATAAAGCTTTGTAATAAATCAACCAGAAATAAACTCCAATATTATTTATTATTATTCCTAACTCGGTCTAGGTTATCTGATGTCAAAAATTGTTACTTTCTAAAAGTCACCTACATACATGCGACTACAAATTGATAAATTCATTTTACAAACTTTATATTATAGACCTTGTTTTTAAAAATAGTTTTCTTTATCAATAAATTCAAAATTGTGTCTGTAGCCAAAGTTAAATAAATACAAATATTTTTTTAACATATATTTTTGCAGATATCTATTAGATTGTATACTAGTTGATAAAGATTATTTGAAAGTTTAATAACTTATTCTTTTACTATTTCATTTAACTTCATGTAAAAATATTTTTTAATTTCTGTGTAGTTTTTGAACTAATATAATAATTAGGTGAAATCTATTATTTAGGCTTCTTTGGTTATATAATGAAATGTCATTTAATAGATAATAAGTATTAACTTATAATTATCATGTTATAAAGATTAAACGGTTATTACTTAAGATCTATACAGCTTTAATAATTTTAAAGATTTCATTTATAAAATTTGTTATTTGAACTATAAAATCGATTTTGTTAATAAAAATTTAATAAAAAAGATTTTAGAATTATTCTTTAAAGATTTATTTGAAGTTTACTCAGAGTTATCGAGAAAATTAGAAGAATGTTAATTTGGTTTCAACATGTAGTAGAAGTTAAATATAGAGATTTTTGGTGATAACTCTAAGTAGTTGAATATACTTGATATTTTAAAAGAAATAAAAATAAACCTTTTTTTTTATCAGGCGATTTTTAAAAGGCGAATTTTGAAAAGTTAAAAAAATAAACTTTTTTAAAATTATAGAAAATGATGAAACATAAAATTGGAAACAAAAAATCAGTTGTATCAATTCAGCCTGTAAGTTTTCAGTAAACAAAATCCTTGAGAAGTTGCTTGTTAAATAGATGCAGACACAACAGAATAGCAGATAACAGTTCTCAGAAAGCAACTAACTTGATAGTATCATGTGTGCTCTTGTCAAGAACATATGAATGTATGAAAAAGTTGAAGTATTTGAAAATAAAATTTGACAAATAGTGGTTGGAAATATTAAAAAATGAATAGAAAATGTGAATAAAATTATCTGTCCATTTCTAATTTCTTTCTTATATTGGAAACAGTTGCATTTTTGGAAAATAATTTTCAATATTTTACTTTACTAGCTTTCGATTTTCTAGAACTTTTACTTCGTTTTTTACTATGACTTCTCTTTTTCGACTTTTTCTTTTTAGGATTTATTTCAATTGATGGTCGAAGTCCTTCAATTCCAGTATTTTTGTCAGTTTTAGAATATTCTCTAGCTTCTTGATCTTCTGAAACTTCTTTTATTTTTTTGCTTTTAAATTATATCAAAAATCAATTGAATAAAAGCATTTTATCAAATGTTAAAAACTTACCAATCCATACAATACAGCAGAAATAACAAACCCATAATGATAGTTATTATAGAAATAATTATGAATATTGTTGAAAGAGGTCTATTCGCTTGTGTATCTGATGCATCTAGAATGAAAGTTTTAAATTTAAATATTTGTTAATAAAAACTGGTTATCATAAAAATATTATTAAAATCATTAAAGCTAAAGAACTTTTTTGAGTAAATTTTAACAAACTACAGTCTTCTTACTATTCTGGCAAATAAAATGTCTTTGTGTACCACATGGAGAGGTATACCATTTTTCACTATTTTTGATCATTACGCATTTCTTCGCTAGATTTGGTTCTTCAATAGACCAATAAGGACTGCTTTCTCCATTACTGAGTAATGAATTATCAGACCATTTCCACAACCCTTCTTCATTGGTTAATCCAAGCCAGAAATAGTTTGCAGAAAAACAACCATTGGTTCCTTCTTTTATGAAATTCATTTGAGATGCATCTTTTATATGAGCAAGAAAACCATTTGTACTTCGACATATAGCTAATGCCGCTGTATATTCTTCTACTTTATCGCAATAGAAGCTGTATAAGATATTATCATCGTATCTTCGGACTTTAGTAGGAGGTATATCTGTTCAAATATTTTGTTAAGTTCAATTTACATCGATGTATAATACATTATATAAAAATCATCATTTGAAATAGTGTTTTTTATGTCAATTGTATTAAATTAGATAAAAATCGATATATAATAAAAATTACAAAAAACTTACAGCAATCAATGAAGCTAAAGAAGAATATGCAACAAATGAATATAATCAAGTATAAATAATTCATTTCTATACTGCATACTTCGATAAAACACTAAAAAAATTAGATTAAAATATTAGATATATTATTTTAATAAAATACTGATAAAAACTAGTTTAAGAGACAAAATTAATTTGAAATAAAATAGTTTTGGTTCTCAAATGGTTGTAAGTAATCTTTATAGTTTTTACTAATTTTTAAAATAAGAATAATCAAAAATTTCAAAAACAGATCAGCCTCTGGAACAGCTTCAATCAACTACTTTAATTTTAATTATATAAAAGTTAATTTAATACTTTCTACAAAAAACTAGAATAATTTTATTAAATTTGTGGAAATGTAAATGAAAAAACAAATAATTTGATTAAAATAATTAATTACAAATTAAACTAACCACAAAGATATAAGAAAACGAACAAAAGTATGAAAGTTTTCAGATCAATCAGAGAATCTAATAAAAAGTTTGCACAAAATTTCTATTCTTAAAATTATTTCAAATTGTCATTTTAAGAAGTTGACAGACTAAATGATAATAAAAATTTTAAAATAAAGCAAAAATAATCGTAAAAAATATCTGAGATCTTTTACAAACTAGAATAGTTTTAACAAATGATGAATTTCTTAATATCCAAATCAATTTTTATTTCAGAGAACTGTTTTTTTTTTAAGCAACTGTTAATTTTCCACAATTTTTAGGTATTTATTTTTAAACTAAAATAGACTTCAAAATGACTGTTATAGTCAAATTCTAAAAACCGATTATTTTAAATAAAATAAGTTTAAAAGCTTGACTTTTTTAAGGTTCACAAAAAACTATTGCTGAATTATAATATTTATTCATTTAGTCCATAATGCTTCAAAAATAATAAAACTATTATCTCGTATTTTGGAATTTAAATATTAGAATAATTGTTAACTAGAAATTATCAAAAAAGTTTTTAAAACATTTACGCTTTATATTAACCTAGCAACAAAAATCTATTAATTCTAAAAAGGCGTAATCTATGCATCAAGGATAATTTATCAATTAGATAATTTCCAATCCTAAATAAGGAATAGAAAAAGAAATTAGATAAAAATTTTTGATCTCTACAATTATTTGTTTATATTTAAAAATATATTAATGTGGTTACTAAAGCTTTTAAATGATTTCATGGTAAAGAAAAGTCTAATGACTTTACATGCTTGCGCAAAGTACTGTAGAAAGTTAAATAAAAGCTTAATTAACAAAAACATCTAAAAAATTAATTATAAAGTCGAAGCTGTCTAATTTTTAATTTATATTGACGTTGATTTTACTTTTATCGATGGGTTTGTAACATACCATGCACATACAAAACAGCCAGCATCAAGGTTATTAGATCTTGTATAAGATTAATATGAAACAAGGAAAAAACAAAATAGTATCTATCATTTTTCCTTTCAGTAGTTTCTCTATTTTGATTTTTAAGTAATCTGAAACTAACCAAATATCTTTGATTAATTTAGATAATAGCATCACGGTAGGTTGTTTTTTCAACTATCATACAAGTTTTTTGTAAGATAAGTTTTTCTAAGCTTAACCCGGAAGTTTGAATAATACCAAGAAGGTTCTAATTAACTTTTAGCATGAACCTAAACTCCTAAAGCGTTGCTAGAAACTCCTAGAAGATAGTTCAGAAAATGAAACTTTTTTAGCTTATCTTATATGACTTTTACTTTATCGAGCAAACAAACTTATGAAGTTAAATCATTGATTTTTAAAGCTATCGTAAATTGTTTTCTTTTGTCTTATATCCGATCGAGCCAACAAATTATCAGCGAATGATTTATATTTGAACATCGTAGATACTTTAGTTTTATAAAATTAAAGTTTTTCGAATAAAAATTATTTAAATAGTTTGATAATTATCTAAAAGAATGTTCTTCTTATATCTTAATGCTTTAAAACAAACATTGAATTCAAAATGGGAAAGAACGGAATTAGTCAGATGATAAAAATAATCGTTTCAAGACTAAATATTTTCTCTAATCATCATATTATTAGTCAAAGACCAGTTTGAATGTTAGAGATTTTCCACAAGTTTTCTAAGCTCATCTACATCCATGTCTCGGTGGAGAGAGTCTACGACTTTCTTCTCCAAAAAGGAACAAGTTTTATCTTGCTTATTACAAACAACAAGTAAATGAGACGAGTTGACGTCAAAGTAGGTAGTGACAGCTTTAAATGTCTTCTCTAAAGACTTGATTACTGAGTTTGCGGAAGGGAACTCATCATTGTTTACAGCAAGTTTAAGAAGAAATATTCCTGAAATTAAAAACAACTTGATGAATACAGGAAGTAAACAACAGGATGTAGATATAAGGAAGTACAGCAAAAGCTAATGGAAGCAATTAGTATGATAAGATTGAAAAACCTGTGTCATTAAGAATCGAGTGAACAGATTCAATATAAAGAGGATCTACAAGTGAAGAATCTTCATCTAAATAAACTTTCATGGTGACAACATCAAATGTTGATTGAGTATCTATCGAACCAAAATTTGATTGAAGTTTCTTGAAATACGAAAATTAAGTAAAAAATACTTTTAAATTCGTCAAAGAAGTCAGCAAATTCAAACGGATGAACTTTTACTAGATCCATATTAACATTAAAGAACTTCTTTGCAACATTCAACAGTTCTTCACTTTTATCAACAACCACATTACTCGCATCACACATATAAGTTTGTAAGTATGTTAGTAAACCTAAACTGGAAGCGAAACCAAAATGGAGAATTCCCAAATTTCTTTTCATATCTTTTCTGTGAATCAAATTAACAAATTAGAAATGATTTACTTCAAAGACACAAAACTCACTTGAACTGAGAAATGCAACCAAATTGCAACTGTGAAATGGAATCAGCTAAAACCTTGGAATTTATCGTTTTTAAACTTTTTCGTGTTTTCGACTTCTTCTTATCTACCAACAAACATTTTTTTAAATTATAAATTAGCTGAGAAATCTACTCACGAGCATTTTTCAAACTCATACAGGCCTCCACGCAACATAAAAGAGATAGATTTGTGATATTCGGATGTCTCTCAAGAACTAATCTTCTCTTCCAACAATCTTTTGTGTCAATATAATCTTCCACGATGTACTTTAAACTTCCAACTTGAAATTGATGAACGATTTGACGCAAACCAATTTGGCCGCTGGTCAAAATTGGAACCTGTTCATCAAATATTAGTCACTAAAAGAGAAGAAGACACAAATTTGAAATTACTTTGTAACTTTTTGATAATTCATGAGGTGCTAGTTCCATGACACGAGTCGAAAGTTCATCTTGGATCGTATTTAAAGATCCTTCATTTGAAAGTGATTCGTAGTCATGATGACGACTCAACAACACAACCAGTAATCTCTTGTAAGACACATTTGAAGCCAACATCATTCGTCCTACATAAAAACATCTTTCAATATTTAATTTGAATCTTTAAATCTACATCTAAAGACACAAGATTTGGAAGAAGATATTTTGATAGATTTGAAAAACCTTTTTTAGTAGCAAACATCCAATCATGTTCCTTTCCATTAGGGACAACAAAAACAGCAAATTTTTCTGCCGCATCTTTACTGTCAACTACGTATATACGATAACGCGCGACGTCTACTTTATCTGTGAAAGAAATCATTAGGATGAAGAAGATTAGAAAGAAGTTGACCTGATGTAAAGAGTTCAATCATTGGTGGTTCATTTGTTGCTTCATTTTTATTCAATTCGTTTTTAACCATCGCATAATATTGTTGAGATTTCACAATTTCAATCATTTCCTCCTAGATGTTGATCAGAAACTAAATGTGTGGTGAAGATGAAAACTTACCTCTGTTTGCAATCTTTTTGGTTGATCCGAATCAGCAAGACATATTTCTAATATCTTTCGGGGCAAATTGGCAAATTTGGTCAGTACAAATGCAAATAAAGGCATTTTAGGTCCACCAGTGGTGTGGTCTTCTGCCACCCATATCTGTCACAACATTTTGGCTTTTGAATAAAAAAGCTTCAAAATTCGACCATTTTTTACCTTATGAACTCTCAGCAACCAGTTATTAGCAGGAAAATATGAAAGAAGTTTTTGAAGGACATGATCTTGAGCTAAAGACACACAAATATATCTTCCTCCATTTCTCAATATACGATAAATCTCCCCAAACATCACTTCGATCTTTGCACATCCTTCCTCAGAACTCATCATTGCATCCAATGTTCCCTGAAGATCAGATGAAGATTTTGTTCAAAGATCTTCAAATCACCTTATCAATGATGACAGAGAAATGTTGATTTGGAAAATTCATCTTATTCACATCCATCTCCAACCACTTCATCTCTTTTCTTGTCTCATTTATTTTACTCATCTACGATTTACAAATTGAAGAATTTAGATGAAAAAGTAGATTGGGTCACCTGTTTCACAGCAGTTTTACTGATATCTATGTTTGTGATGTCTTTGAAACCAGAATCATAAAGATCCTCACTTAACTTGGAGTTACCGCAACCAGAAACCAAGATATTTTCTACAACAGAAAATTGTTTGGAAGATTTCAGTTAGTTGCAAGTTGAAACCTGTCTTTTTGATGTATCTGTTCAACACTCCACATAATTCGAAGTGACTCCCATACCACTCAAATGCAGTTCTTCGTTTTTTGAAGAAACTTTCCCAATATCTTTTAGAACTAAAATCTTTACTAACCTTTGGCATTAAATCCATTTTCAAAGATTTTTTTTTGATATTTTGATTAATATGAAATTATTAATTTTCTAGTGAAATGAATAAAAGTAATTTTATTATACAAATATCTATGTATTAAAAACCATTCATAATAATTCATTAAAAATTCAAAAACTTAAAATTCTTTAAAACTAAATAATTGTATTTTTCTCACATAACTAATAAATGATTTTTTTAACTTTAAAAGCTAATCAAAAAAACTCAATTCAATTAGAAAACATTCATTTTGTAAGTGGAAGATGAAAAAAATACATCAAAATATCATATAATACATTTAAGAGGTTGACTGAACATGAATAATTCATTTAAAGCTAAAAAGTAAAATCTCTTTGTGGCATTTAGGTATAAAATAAGATGTTTTAAAACAAATCTTTTATAAAATAAAGAAATAAATGAAGAAAAATTGCACAGTTCACTAAAAACACTAAAATTAGTTTAAACAAAATTAAGAACAATTATAATTCATCTTTATTTATAAAATCATTAACCCTTTTTTTAGATGGCTTCACTTCTGGCATCTTATATCTTTTAAACATATCAAGAACTTCATCTAAATGACCAGACATTTCTTCATTCGAAATGAAACTATCATCATTAGAGTCTAATACTTTAAAAACAATCTCTGCATTTTTCAAAGAACCTTGTAATCTTCTAAACATTAAAACAAAGTTCTCTTTAGATCTTACTTGAAGAGAATATAAGTTTTCTTGAAATGCTGAAGGATTGATTAGCCAGAACTCATATTCATCAGTATTTCCAGGATCAAAATCAAATGCTTCTGCCAGCAACTTCAACCTTTTGATGGTTAATAATGAAGACTCATTTGAACAAAAGAAGTTACCATCATCATTATGATCAAGTATCTTCAACATATCATGAGCTTTATTTTCAATTACAATCGAAATTGTTTGTTCATCCTCATCATCTTCCACTGATAGATCTATCTCAAGAGTTCCTTTATACTCCTCTGTTTGACTTGTATCAATCATAAATTGCCTCAAACTTTCAACAGTAATCAAACCATCATTAGAAGTACAAATCTCAGCAACTGTTTCATTCAATTCAAATGGATCAGGGTTTCCCATTCCTTGAGTTGCAAATCCATCATAAACCCAAATCATCGGAGATTTCTCTAAAGATTGTATTGGGGGTAAAATATGACTTGAGGGACAATCAAAATCATCGAAAGTTTGAAGACGCGCGAATAAAATACTCACAGCTAGATTTCTCAACCCATAAGATCTAACTTGATGCCAGTAATCTTTAGGAAGGAACAAACAATCACCTGCAGACATGTTCACATAATGCCAAGGGACATCTTGTAATTCAGGAAACTTAATCAAATCAACTGCATCAACATCCAGTGATGTAAAACCCCCATAAGGGTCCCCATATTCAACTTCAACAGGTAGAAGATGTGTATAAATTGGATCTATCATAATCCATGATTTGGTTCCAGTTAAAAGACAATTTATGGCGTTATCAGCGTCACTATGAAGAACACTTCTTGTGTTCCCTGAACTCATCCAGATATTAGCTTCAAGAATTCTTTCATACAGTGTTCCACACAGAAGACACTGAGGAACCAAAACGTCCGAGGACATTTGATGTGGTAGTTGAGAGACCATATATTTATCATTTGTTTGATAAGTATCAATAAAATGTTCTAATGAATCTTGCCCTAATCCTAAATCACCAATTGGGCTATGATCTTTCTCATATTTACTTTCGATCTTTACTCTGAGTTTACCAAAATTCTTTTTTAGATATTCATTTGACCATTTTGTAAACGCCGGCCAAGATTTGGCTACATTTGTAAATAAAACAGGCTTGCCAACCTCACAGTAAGTCTCCCAAAACATCTTTGGAGGAATCATCTTGTCCCTGACTTCAATATGTCCACTAGAATCACAATGATGTCCCAGAGGCTCCAAATGACCTTTAGGAAAATCTTGAGATTTAACAGAAGATAAAATAAAGTAAAAAATGAATAATGTCATTTTTATCTCAATTATTCTAAAATAAAAATTCAAAAAAATGTTAACTTTTGATTTTTAGATATAAACTAAGTTGTTATTTAATTGGTACTTTATTTTTCATTTGAACATCTTTATAATAGTCTAGAGAAAAATCATCAATAAAAAAACTTTTGATTTATAATAGAAATTGAAAACAGTATTTAAAAAATCATTTAAAAATAATTCTTAAATATATAAATCTCCTACAAAAGAATTTCTAACTGATTATACACAACTAGAAAATATATCTGAAATAACTTCATTACTACTAATTTGAAGTTTATGAAAATTTGTTTTAAATACTATCAGATATCTTTAGTGACATGAAAATAACGATAGGTAGTTTCAGCACACATGGTGAAAATGTATTTATGACAAAAGACGAATTGTATCTTTTAATTTTATATTTCATTAAAAAGTTGGGCATAGAACAATTTTAAATAAAAAATAATTGTTTAAGTTTAGCAAAGTAATTTGTTAAATTAGAATTGATATGTCTTGAATAAAATATAAAAATTATATTTACTAGACAAATTTATAAAAAACCCAAAAATCAAAATATACGGAAAGAGTTTTTCTGATTTTTACAAAATTAAATAGTTTTTACCTCTTAAAAATACTATTTGAATAACTTACATATTTGACCATTCTTAGTAGTAAGTGAAAAACGTTTTAGTAGAGCTCTTAGCATGGTTATGGTCGTTTAGTTGATCAAAAAAGTTAATCATCTAACAACAAAATACTGACTGATAATGTATCAAAATTGAATTTAACTCAAAGCAAATTATCCGAACAAACTTAATTCTGACTTTCCGATTTGGTGGTTAAAGATATTAAAGTGAAGAAAGCATCTCAATAAAATTATTGATCGTTAAAAAAATGAGGTTTAATAAGTTTGAGCGTTAATGTTTTCATTTTACTTGTATTTTGCGGTAAATAAACTCTTAAATTAGTTTCATATTTTCTCATTATTTAAAACTTTTGTATTCTGTCATATCTAACTTATGCCTTTTTATTTATAAGGTTTCAACTAACTACATTAAGTATATGTCATTAACTTTATTCTTAATATTCAAAGTAATAAACTGTCGGCCATCTCAAGAGTTTAAATTGATTTTCTTGGGTTGTCTCTTTTACTTTTACAACTTCTAATTTACTTTTTAAATGAAGTTATAAATGTGAGTTACATTTACTCATGTACTTCATAACATTTATCAAATAGACTATTCACAAAAGTTAAAGTTTAAAAAATAGAAAATTGTATTTAAGCCATAAAAAAAGATACAAAAAATAAATTATAGAAATGTGTTTCAAAGACAAACAAACATTAAAAATCTAAAATTTATTATCTTTTCAAATAAGGTTTTCAAGTTAACTTGATAATGTTAATCAAAATGTAGCCAACGTGATGTTAATAGAAATTTCAACAAATGTCTTTTTAGAAAGACAGTTGTTTTTTATACAAACCAACAAGATTAACATCAGTGGTAATAACCAAACATTTTAAGTCACTACAACAAGCAATATCATTGATAATTAACTTTCCAATTTTATTACTGATTTTTGTTTCGTCTTTTCGTTGTAATTTTGGAAAAGGAATGATATATGAAGGTTGGTTTTTAGTATTTTTATAACAATTCTCATCTAATTCATAAACCCAAATACTGCCATCATCATCACCTGCATACAGCATATTTGAAATTGAAAAGATATTTAGATACCATTGTGACGTTGACGACCACTCCAACTGACACAGTATGATAGGATACAAATTTTTGTTGTTTTTTGAATTATCTAAATTTTTGACAAGTTGTGAAAAACACCAGATATGAATAAGACCCTCTCCAGGACATTTTGAAGCAATTATATCAGCTTTCTTATTAACTAGTATCAGAGCATCTACAATTACTGATTTCTTCTTCTTAAGTGGAAAGTATATAGTGAAAGGTTTTTCAACTTTTTGAAAAACTTGTTTGGATTTTGGTTTCATCAAACCTTTAGCATTCCAACAAAACAATCCACTTTCAGATGAAGCAAGCAAATAACTGCCAACATCAGGTAGAGGAAGAGCAAGTTTGATTATTGAAGATTTAGTTCCTGTAAACGATAACAACTTTGTCCAAGAGACATTTGAATCTAATCCAGGAGGCTTTCCTATATCAATCAAAATGATATTTCCATTATTATCTGCACTTAATAAATGTGACTTATAAGTGTCTGAAAACAATAAAGTTTGAACAGGGTGCTCATAAGCTTTAATTGTTTCGTATAAAACAGCCTGTTTTGGATGTAATAAGTAGATACAACCTCTTACACCTCCAGTGGCTAAAATAGAATTTGATTTATCCATAATTTGAATAGAAGACCAAGCAAGACAATAAAATGTTTCATTTATTTCTATGAAAGTCGATTGAACTTGGTTTGTTTTGTAATTGATAAAACAAACTGACTTCCCACCACAAGTAGCGACTATATCTCCTTGTTCTGGTTCGAAAGCACAATTCCATATTTGAGTTGAAAAATCTTCTTGTTTCTCATCATCAGAATGACATTGTAAAAACAAATTTGGAGAAAAAACATCTTTTTCTGATTGATTTCTTAATCTTTTAGTTGAAGGCATTTTAAAAATAAAACTTAAAAGCTTGACTATTTTTTAAGAAAAAATAATTTTTATAAATAATGGTTTTGATTAAAGCTAATTAAATATGAAGATATTTCATGAAATTAAAATCAAATAATTTCATAAAAATTTTAAAAGTAGAATTCAATTTATTTTAAACAATATATATTTATATAATGATTATGAAATAAACAACTTATAAAATATTATGAAGATTATGATAAATATTATAAAATTGTGCAACGCAAATAAAACAAAAGCAGACATATTAACTACAAACAGAAATGCAAATAAACAAGTTGATGTTAAATAGTAGTTTACACTGAAAATGTTTTAAAAGTAAAGAGTTTTGAGAATTTAGTATAATTAATATGAAGAAAAATTTATAAAAAATAAATAATAGAATTTATAGTGAGTTAAAAATGTTTTATATCCTAACTCATAAGCTAATAGAAAAATTGAAAATAAACTTTATAGATAGAAATTAGTAAAACAGAAAGATTTGTAATAAATATTGATTATATAATATCCAAAATATATAAAATTAATAAAATATGAAATCTAAAAAAGCAATACTATTTCTTAATACTTCCTAAATGTAAGAAAAGTTAGCAAATTTTGTAATAACCCCGCATCTGGTTTACAAGACTCGATCTACTAAAATGGCGTATTTACAAAAATGCGTTATTATCAAAATAGAAGTGAACATAGTAAAAAATTAAAATCTGTTTTTAATTAAATGAAGATTAAGCATGATAAGTTTCTGGTAGTCAATAAATACTTTGGTATGCAATAAAAAATGAATCCTAATCTAATTCTATGTGAACAACTTAATTAAAAGAATGTTAGGTGAATTTACCGACTTAACTGATAATAGTATGCAGTCAAAAAAAAAGCAGAAATAAATGTACTTTAATCCAAATCGTTCTATTAGTTCTCAAGAATTGAGTTGCTTCTTCGTTGTCATCTTAATCTGGAGTTTTGTGAGATGATGCTACATAAGTTTATTATTTCATAAAGTATATTCACATTGTTTTACATACTGTAAAAACTTGAACGATTTTCGTTTATTAGACATATATTTAGCCAACAAATTTTCATTTTATATAAGGTAATTTTATTTTGTTTAAGATTGTGCAGAATATTGTCTTTAAAAAAGCTGGAAATGTTTTTGTTATTTTTTATGGTGAAATCATTGAAAAATTTGAATGAATTTTGGAACGAAGTAAGTCTGAAAGACAGAGAAGAAAAGAAGGACTCTCAAGTCTTTTCTATTTCAATGTTTCTTGCTTTATTAGTCTCCTTGCATCTCACTGTGTTTTACTTTATTTTTAATATCATCACTCATAGCACATCCAGCATGGCCGAAGTAGGCTTAATTATTATTAAAAGTTGATAAAAAATCTACAGATAGTTCACTTCGAATTAAAGGAAGACATTTTTATAATAAAAACTATCACTAATGTAATAAAAAAAAATTATAGAAAAACAACTGAACCAATTATTCAAAAGTCCATTTAAAGGTCTTTTTCGCGGTTCAACGTTTGCTTGTTAACAATTATTTCTTATCGTTTTTTAATAATAAGAAATCTTTCTTAAATGGTGTTGTACAATTTTTTAATTTTCTTGATAGTTAATTTATTTTATATGTAGATTAATCTATTTGAATATAAAATAAGTTGTTATATAGGTTTTATGAAAAACTTTAATTTTCTTTTGTAAAGAACAACTCAGCTGATAAAAGTTCCGAAGATAATTCTACTTACAGAGTTAGAGCTTTTGGAAATCCATCTGAGATGTCTTTTGTTGCTTCTACTACTCAAACTAAAGATTTAATCTCCCCAAATTTATATGACAGTTTTGTAAGTGTTCTTATCTTTTTGTAATAAACAATTTTATTGTATTTTAAGTTAGTTTGTAAATGACAAATAATGGTTTTATCTATGCTTTGTCAAATTAACTTTATTATTAACTGATCTGTCCAAAAATTTCCAAAAATAATTCAATTTTTTGTTTTCTTGAAATTTATTTGGTTTACAGCTATTAAGAAAATTTAAGTCAGAACCAAGAGAATATGAAAAGAACCGAGAAATGAAGTTTCCATCTGAAAAAGAACAAGATTCAAGATCTGGTTTGTCAGCGTTACAAAAAAGTAAAAAATATTCATTTAAATAATTTCAAGTTTTTTGTTAATCTGATAATTATGAAATATAAAATTAAAGCAGAATTTTGAAGATAAAATAAGTTATATTTATTCATTAAACTAGAAATGTCAAAGATCTTTTCAAAATATGAGATTATTGTTTAATTAAATGAAGTTTAAAATTTATGTTCCTTTTTAAGGATCAATAAAGAATCATGAACTTTTTGGTGGACCAAATAGTTCAGTTTATGATTGGGAAGTAACAAAAACTAATCTGGATGGTAAATACAACAATATAATTTCAACAATTTATAATAGAATGTAAAAACAACTTCTTAATTATTTCTTAGAGACTTTTTTAGCTGAAAATCCTCTGTAAATTATGAAGACTTCTCAGAAGCTCTTTAATTTTGTAACATTTGTTATTTGCAGCTGAAAAGAAATTTTATGAGCTAAAAAGGGAACCTAAAAAAAAAAAAGAAAAAAGATTTTTTTGCCAATCATGTAACTTTTCAGCTGTATATGAATTCCAACTGAAACAACATGAACCAACCCATGATGCAGAGAAAAAGGTTATTTGTCAGCAATGTGGGAAACGTTACAGAAGAAACGCAAGTCTTCAAACTCACATCAGATCAATCCACTTGAAAGAAGGATATGAATGTGAAATCTGTATGAAAATATTTGATAAAAAAGATTCTTTACAAAAACACATCCGCACAATTCATGAAAAGCTAAAACCTTTCAATTGTATTGAATGTGGAAAATCTTTTAAATATTCAGATGATCTCAAAAAACATATCCACACAGGTAAAAAAAACTTCCACTGCAAGCTCTGTTCAAGATCTTTTACTCATCCATCTACTTTGAGAAAACATCAGATCAATAAACATACCAAAAAGTTCCCTCACGTGTGTTATGTCTGTCAAAAAGGTTTTCTGTGTCCTTCTGCTCTGAAAGCTCATATAAAAACTCACTGGTAACGTCACTAAAATTTAGTTTGTTTAGTTTTTGTTTTTTTAGTTTTAAAATAAAATTTTCTGTACAAATTTCTTGGTGTCATTTTTGAAAGAGTTGTGTTTCAAATAATCTCAACTCACTCACTAAACTTTAAGAAATTTCTTTTTGTATCTCTCCAGATAAACTTTTAAAATATTTCCAAAATCACTTCAAAATCTTGGAAAAGATCTGATCTCCCCAATCATAATGGCAGCTTGTTGGTCATAAAACTTTATTTGGTTACTGATTCAATTTTCAAAAACATCTTTGATTTGATTTTTATAAAATTTTTTATGAAACTTCTTTTATAAGTCTTGTTGGTTTGATTCAAACAAATTACTTTTCAGAAATCATGAAAGTTGTTTGTAGAAAATATTTCAGGAAGAATTTAAAAATGAATAAAAAAATAAATCATTTAATTAAGAAGGATATTTGTTGAGACAAAACTTTTTGATGATAATTATTAATTTGCAAAATATATCAAATTTTGTATTTTTTTTTATTTCACTTCTGTAACGGGGAATTCCCTGGGTCTTTCACTGCGTTCACCCCCTGAATTTGATGACAATTTTGTTGATGATTTGATGATAATTTGCCGATGATATATCGTTGCCGACTACGCTCTGGCCAATCGGAAGACCTCACTAAACCATTCAATCGCTGGTAGCGACGGGCGGTGTGTACAAAGGGCAGGGACGTAATCAACACGAGCTGTTGACTCTCGTCTTCGAACCTCTGACTTTCGCTCTTGATTAAAGAAAATATTCTTGACAAATGCCTTTGCAGTCGTTCGTCTTGCGCCGATCCAAGAATTTCACCTCTAACGGCACAGTACGGATGCCCCCGTCCGTTCCTCTTAATCATTACCTCGCGCTCCGAAAACCAACAAAATAGAACCGAGGTCCTATTCCATTATTCCATGCAACATTATTCAGGCTGCCACGCCTGCTTTGAACACTTTAATCTTTTCAAGGTAAACACTTCGCACCACGCCGACACTCGGTGAAGAGCAACGACGAAGAACTGAACCAATAGGACGGCACGTCAATGCGCGCCGATAGGCGGACAAGACGACCGATCCCGAAATCCAACTACGAGCTTTCCAACCGCAACAACTTAAATATACACTTTTGGAGCTGGAATTACCGCGGCTGCTGGCACCAGACTTGCCCTCCAATGGATACTCGCTAAAGCTTTTAAAGTGTACTCATTCCAATTACAGGAACTCGTTCGATGTATATTCAGTCTCACGTGCCCGAGAAACTCTCTTCTACTTAACCGAATGAAGCTGGAGTCAGAGATCTATCTGCTCCGGTAACCCCTGTTGTATGAGTGGTTAGTGGGCCCTCTTCCATCGACATACGTGCTTATTTGAATATCTTTGATTTCTCAATACTTGAAGTTATCTTACATCTAGAAGATCATGAAGATGCAATCTTGGATTAGAAGTTGTAATTGAATGATACAACTTTAATTTGTAACTTTTTGAAATGTTCTAATAATTGCTTATGAATCGAACCTTAAGATTAAATTCTTAAATCAATAAAACATTTTGGTAACTTTATTTGTAGACTAAAAAGATTTAGAAGAAAATTGAAAATTATTAAATATATAAATGTGGTTTATTTGAAATGTATAAGAGTAAAGTATTTTGTCGCTGACATAAGTATGCTGGTAATCATTATTTACGCGGTTTTCAATTGGAAATTACCTTTGAGGTTGAAAGCTCGTCTTAGTAATATATTTCTCGTTGTTTTTGATCATATTATTTGAACAAAGTTCTATATATAAAGCTGATATTCTTAAAACCACTTTCACTTTCAGTGAAGTCTTTCACCTTGTCGTGCCACTTGAAGATACCCAGCGGAACACCAATACTTCCATACTAGCAGATCAGTTGAAGCTGCAGAAGAAGCATTAACTTCAATAGAACTCGAGGAGGACTTGTTCAGTTTGCAAATCTTTAGTACAACAGCTTCCTACCGTCTACAGTTCTGAAGTTCATCGGAGACACAAAAATGAACTTTCTGTATATGGAGTTGAAGTTTATTTTTGAGGTTATTGAGTGGAAAAAGACCCAATAAAGTCTGATCAGGAGAGTCTCAAACTTCTGATGAATCTTCAGTCGCTTACAAATCCAAGTCGTTACAGAGAGAACATGGATTTTTTGGCTTATGAACATGAGTAAATGAGTTTTATTGTTGAATTTTGCATTCTTGGTTTATTCACTATCCATGTTTTTGGTACTACGTCTCTGATGTCAGTCGGAGGCACAAAAATGAACTTAAACGGATCAACTAATACTTTGGTGGTTGCAGACAGTGAGTGAATGTTTTCATAGAAAGGGGCGCTTTTCTCATACCCTTGATTGATATTTGCTAAATACATAATTTTCGCTTTTTATGATTTGAAACGAGTCTATAACCATACTTAAAAGAAACAAGAAGTTTACAGCTTTTGAGGTTGAAGGTGAATTGCTGGAATATGATTTCAATTTGGAGTTACAAATGGAAGTTCAGTGTTTCAAAGAATATTGACGGAAGTAGTAAAAAGCGAAGGGCTTGAAAATATATTAGTTTGTTTTGATGATGTCATTATTGAAGGCGACTCGTTAGATAAATTACAAAAAGTATTCGAAGATGTTTCTGAAGTCGGTCGGAGACGGAAAAATGACCTTCAATGAAACTGGAATGAATTTGAAATTCATTTGCTTATGAGGCAACACATCTTCCTGATAACTGATCAAAGGTCGGTGGCGTTTGTGTTAGACTCTAAGAAAAGTGGAGAATCAAGAATGGCAAATTACAAGTTGGAAGATGTAATTAGTATCTTTTTTGTATACTAAAGCTGTACCAAAATTTGATGACGTCATAACTTCGGGCGGCCAACATGAGAGGTCTTAAAGACACCAGAGGAGCTGAAAAGGATGATGCGGAAGAAGAGTTTAGAAGAGCACTTTCAACTCACCGACAACAACTCAGTAGCATTCATTCGTTTAGAGGTCAGTTTAGACAACAAACTGACTTTAGGACCATATGCCTTTCTGGTCACGACTAGGGACCATCCAATAAGAGGTCCTGATCATTGTGGATCGTTTACGTTGTTCCGGAGTTATTTGAGTACAGAACCCGAAGTCAGTTATGAAGTTATTGAATGAAACAATCAACTAACTCAACTACTAACTAGTTACTCACTTAATTTCACGTTTCCTTGCACCCCCAACAAGATATTATCACTTTTGATATCTCGGTAAATCTGATTTCGGCTGTGAAGGATTTCCAGCGCTTGTAAACACTAAGAAAAGATAAAAGTTGTTGAGGTTTTCCCTCTCAGTCTTTACATTAAACTAATTCTTTTTTGAAGTTCGTTTATAGATATTTTTACGCATTTTGATATTTAGCTTTATATTAATTAACTAAAATATAAATTAAATAAATTAAAATGTTTATATAAGTTTCTAGAAACATTTTGTTTTTCAATTAAACTTGAGTTATTATCAATATTTCTTTTATAAACAGATTTAGTAATTAAATAAAATGGAAGTTTATCGAGTCTTAACAGTTGATATGTGGTTAGAGAATGATTATAGTTTTGCTGATGAAACTCGTGCAGATATGTTCATTCCTCCCACTACTGAGTTGGAATTTGTGAAAGTTTTTCGAGAGTTCCCTTATCCATCTGAAGATAAACTAAAAGAATTATCTGACAAAACTAAACTTTCATATGAGCTAATTCAGCGTTGGTTTAGCATGAAAAGGCTTCAAAACCAAATCAGTTGGAGTCCTTCAGGAGTAGAATATGTAAGGTCTATTATTTCACAATCTAATTATCAACATCAAGATGGTGATGAAGATGACATGAAAGATGGTGATGTAAATGAAACTGATGAAGGTTAGAATAAATCTATTTAGTAAATGAATATCAAATCGTTTTGTTATAATTTCAGTTGAAAATCAAAAAATCTTTATGTAATCTGACTAGTCGGAAGTAAAAACTTATAAAAAACCAAATAGTTATAAGTATAATATAATAATGATTTATATATTAATAATTGTAGGTATAACCTTCAGAGTAGACCAACAGCCACCGCCAGCGGCCTAAAAGCCCGTTATGGGATAAGGTCTCGATCAGAAGAACGTGGTCAGAGGCCAAGGTGTACAGGACGCTTCCGTACGCTACATTTCCCTAAACTCCAAAAGCGTTTGGATTCAGTGCTGGGCTTATCCAGCTTCACTCGCTGTTACTCGTTAGTTCTAATTATTAGATTCTAATAATTGCATATGATTCGAACATTAACATTAAACTCTTATCAATAAAACATTTTGGTAACTTTATTTGTGGACTGAAAAGATTTAGAAGAAAATTGAAAATTATTAAATATATAAATGTGGTTTATTTGAAATGTATAAGAGTAAAGTATTTTGTCGCTATATCCAATATCCAAAATATAATTCCGATATATATATAAGAATCTAGTTGGTTTCCCTGTTAAACGTCACGATGTCTCGCTTTACAAAGCTTCCTTTGACGGGATCCTTGCCTCCGTTTTGTCGTGGAAGACAAGTTTCTGCAGTTTGTTGATGATTCCAACGACATTATGGTGAAATATTTTATGGTTCTTCGATCTTCATACTTAAAGTATGTGGGCCAGACTCTCACGTTTGTCTGGGCATCCTGGGCAGTTCCGCCCCTTAGGTGAAATTCGACCTCTAGTTGCGCGCTCTAGCGTGTATATTCAGTCTCACGTGCCCCAGAAACTCTCTTCCACTTAACCGAATGAAGCTGGAGGTATCTGCTACGATCGATTTATAGAACCTTTCCGTTCTTTGTGGAAATACTCGCGTTCCTGCCTACATCGTTGGGTCGCGTCCACGACGAGGCTGAATGTATCGCGTTCGAAGTTCTGAAACAGATAAGCATCCAATCCGTACAGGAGTCATCAGAGACGCTTCTTATCTTCTCGAATCTAAAGATGGTTCTCCAAATGACATTATATCGACTTTGCCATTTCTGTTGTGTATTTAGATCAATATTTGAGTTATAAAAATCGTTATTAAATAAAATGTTGATTCTTATCTTAGTTTTGAGCTTTATTTTAAGAAGCAGATTAAACAGAAAGAATTGTTGTGTATAAAAGTTTGGAACATTTAAATTTAATAATTTACATCAATTTGTAAAAATATTTAGGAAATAACAAGAAATATTACTTTAATCTCAAGATAAGCATTTGATATATTTAAATATTTTCATCAACATTCAACTAAGATCTCATTTTATTATCTATTCATAAAATTCGCGACCTTCATCATCCGCTAGTGAAGCAGAACCAGTGTCATGAAAGCGAGTCACAACGCAAGGTTTACTTTTGAACTCTCTCTTCAAAGTGCTTTTCAACTTTCCCTCACGGTACTTGTTTGCTGTCGGTGTTGATCCAGTATTTAGCCTTAGATGGAGTTTACCACCCGCTTTGGGCTGCATTTCCAAACAACCCGACTACGGGAAGATGCCCGAGTACACCAACAGCCACCGCCAGGGGCCTAACATCCGCTATGGGATAAGGTCTCGATCAGAAGAACGTGGGCAGAGGCCAAGGTGTACAGGACGCTTCCGTACGCTACATTTCCCTAAACTCCAAAAGCGTTTGGATTCAGCGCTGGGCTTGTCCCGCTTCACTCGCTGTTACTGAGGGAATCCTCGTTAGTTTCTTTTCCTCCGCTTAGTGATATGCTTAAGTTCAGCGGGTCGTCCCGCCCGACCTCAGGTCCGAAAGTGACGTTCAACCCACGTTGAACCGCGCCAATAAACTCAGTCTTCCCAAGCGTCACGAACAGACAAGCATCGACCTCCGAAATTCGAGGTTGGCCGGACCTTGACCGACTGAACGCGTCAGCAAGCGTCGACTAGTGACTATACTTAACATTACGGCCCTCCAAACGAAGAGCCGAGACCGCAATGGTTATTCGAAAACCAAGGACCCTGAGGCGGACGTGGCCACGGGATCTCCCGAGGCCGCAATTTGCGTTCAGAATATCGATGCTCAATGTGTCCTGCAATTCACACTACTTCTCGCAGCTGGCTGCGTCCTTCATCGACGCTCGAACCGAGTGATCCACCGCTAGGAGATCTGCTTTTACTTCACAACACAACGACAAAGAGATAGTTCAGCGTTTGAATTGAATCGGGTGTAGGAACCAGGTCTTAGAGTGGTCAAGCTCCGGGAAGCCAAACCAAAAGCTGCAATTGCCAACTTTCGCCACTAAGAAGCGTTCCCTCAAGAGAGTCATAGTTACTCCCGCCGTTAACCCGCGCTTATTTGAATATCTTCACGTTGACATTCAGAGAACTGGGCAGAAATCACATTGCGTCAACACCAGGTGACGACCATCGCAAAGCTTCTGGGATTTTATACTTTTCTTGCTTGTCTCATTCGGCTTTCTCCAAATCACAACCACCTGCAACAATCGATGGATCTGCTATTAGAATCTTGTTGGTTTCCCTGTTAAACGTCACGATGTCTCGCTTTACAAAGCTTCCTTTGACGGGATCCATGCCTCCGTTTTGTCGTGGAAGACAAGTTTCTGCAGTTTGTTGATGATCCCAACGACATTATGGTGAAATATTTTATGGTTCTTCGATCTTCTTCATACTTAAAGTATGTGGGCCAGACTCTCACGTTTGTCTGGGTATGCTGGGCAGTTCCGCCCCTTAGGTGAAATTCGACCTTTAGTTGCGCGCTCTAGCGTGTATATTCAGTCTCACGTGCCCGAGAAACTCTCTTCCACTTAACCGAATGAAGCTGGAGTCAGAGATCTATCTGCTCCGGTAACCCCTGTAGTATGAGTGGTTAGTGGGCCCTATTTCATCGACATACGCGCTTATTTGAATATCTTCAAAAGTTTAAATGATCTACGGAAACAACAAAATAAAACCGTCAAGGCTTACTTCTTACTTACTCCTAAACTCTCTACCGCCACTTTGCGGATGATCCGCTGGCTGAGAAATTAATGAGATTTTAACAAATACTTGAACGAATACTTGAATTATGCCTTTAATTTTCTATATAATTAGTTTTATAGGATTATTTTAAAAAGTTAACCGCAATAAAATAACAAAAACTTGAAAGATTATTTTATTTTTGTCATATTTTAGATTTTAGATAAATTTTTATATGAGTCGTAAACAAAAGTTAATTTTTCGATTGACGAGATGTGCAGTCTTATCGAAAAATGAAACTTACAAATTATGAATGTAAGTGAATTTTATCAAATGATCGAATTACAGTTACATCAATGGTAGTAATTATTGTTCGAATATCAACTTTGTGAGTTTTTGATTAATTTTTATTTTTGCGAGTTCATGTTTCAAATGTTTTATAAAAACAATTTAATGGTAGTCATTATTAAAAGTTTAAAATTGAGATATCACAGAAGTAAGAAGATTATAATTTTGTGAGAAATTTAAAAGTAATTGGTATTAATATCTAAAAGCTAAAAACCTGTCAGGTTGAAACAAATAAAAAGGACATTTTAAGGCAACTTTAAGTTTGAGTACCAACTGCTTTATAAAGTATGATAAGCACAATCTAAAGATTTAAGGCCTTCAACTTACTCGGATATAAATCATCCTTTTAAAGTCTCAAACTTCAAAAGGATACAATGTTATTTTGACTTTGTTTAACGCATGTAAAAACTTGTTAGATTCAAGTTGGCAAACTTTATTTGGTATTTCACAAATAAAACTATATAAAGTAATTATAACATTTCATGAAAAAGTTTGTAAAAGTAATTGACTTGTATGCTGATATTGCAAGATGATGCCAAAAGTGGCTATTGCCATTTTAAATTGAATTGATATAACCGGGTAGTATAAACTGTTGCAGTGACAAGAAAAAGTTTATTTGTTCATTTATATTATATTTGTATAATATAAATTGACTTAATCTTTGAATTAAACATTATTTTGAAAAGACATGATGTAATAGATTTTATTTGTACAGGTATATTATAAATGGGACTTAATAGTCGAAGGTACTAAAGACATTTCTAAAAAGCAACTATTAGTTAAACGTCTATCAATAAATGATTTTTGAAACTATTTAAATAAAATATCTACAAAATTAAACCTTTAAAACTTTTGAGAAAAAATTTTAAATAAAAAATCTTAAAAGTTAATCAATTTGTGACAATTGATCATTGAAATTCTCCTCTTAACTGAAATTTTCCTATACCCAGTTGATTTGCAAATATTTCCAACAATTTAACAAACACAAACATCATCTGAATTTTTCAATGAAACAGTTTTTATGAAATCAATTGATTTAATAAAAATTGATTTAATTATTTTATACTATTAGTTTATTGAGCATTCGATTTTATTAATTACAATTCTTACAACTAAAAACTTTTTAAACATTCAAATTAACATCACAACAAATCAAGTGAATTAAACTTTTATTAAAACAACAAAATAAACAATTTTAACAAATAAACAAAAAGTTGAATAAATAAAAGTTTCATAAAATTATTTGTGAGTTCTCAGATGCTTTCTTAAGGTAGTAGGACACATAAACCCTTTTTTACAAACGCTGCAGTTGTGTGGGAAATTTCTGGTGTGGTTGCTGACTTCGTGTTGTTTCAAGTTAGATGAGTCCGTAAAAGATTTTGCGCAAAACTTGCAATGATACAACTTCTCGCCTGTGTGGATTCGTTTGTGTCTTGTAAGATGCCATGATTCACCAAATGACTTTCTACATTCGTGACAAACAAAAGCGTTTTGCTTCTCGTGAGTAGTACGAATGTGTCTTTGTTTGCTACCTTTATGATTAAACGATTTTTCGCAAATCTCACATTGATAAGCCTTCTTTAAGTGAACTGACTCATTATGCTTGTTGAGGTTACTTTTTATTCCAAAGCTTTTTCCACACAAGCGACAAACAAATGCTTTTTGTTTACTGTGAGTCAATTGATGTCGTTTGAGAAAACTTTCATAATCAGCAGAAAAATCACAGAGATTGCATGGATACTTTTTATCAGTTGGATGTTTTCCCTTAAATTGAAATTCAAAAACTTTCTTATCAGCAAAAATGTCTTCACAAAACTCGCAGTGATTAGGATCACCTGCAAAAAAAGTTTTTATTACAAAATTAATTTTATTCTAGTACTAGAAACATTAATAAGATATTTTTATGCAATTACTTAAAAATTTTTAATTTACTTCTTTTGAGTACTTCAGGATTCCTTTTCAGTTTCTTTTTTTCTTTTTGATGCTATAATATATCTTAATTGATAACAAGATCAAAAATTTTTAATAATCTAACATCACTATCGATAGGAGTACATTTAGATTTTAACTTTTATGAAATGAATTTAATCTGAAAAAAATATTTTTTTCTGAACTAAATAAAATTTGTGAGATTAATCAATAAATAAAATTGTCCAAAAATAATTGCTTGTTTATCAGGAAATAAATATCAAAAGTTATTTATAAAAAGTAAATATCTTAATTTTATCTCAAACTCATATTTGATCTAAACTGATTAACTAAAACTTTCTTCAGTTCATTTTGAAATACTTTCAAAATGTAAGTGGCAAAATCGAAGCTTTAATAGAAAGTTTCTCTGAAATACTTCTTTCAAATCAATAAAAAACTATTTTTAATACCAATAAACACTTCAGGTTTTAACTTAAAAGCATTTTACTGAGTTTTTTTTAACACTTTTAGTTTAACAAAAACTTTCATCTAATTTGTTTCTTGCAGAGAACTGGAGAGGCAAAGAGAAAGAGAAGATTTGTGGAAGAAATTATACGGTTTGAGTTTGAAGTCTGCTTCTGATGATTTGGATGTAAAACGCAACTGATTTGCATAAATGAACTCTTAAAGTAAACAACTTTCGTTAATGAACGTTTTTGTGTAACCATTTAAACTGATTTTTGATTGGGATATTTTTCGAAGAAAAACTGAATTCTCTATCATTTAAGATTTGTTCGTTGCAATTTCGATAATTACATAACAAGTAGCTAGTCAGTTGACTTTCTACCTGCGAAGCAGACTATCAGATTTAGTCAGAAGAAACCGTCATATTTTTATCTACGACTTGTCCATCTACAAGTACAAGTTGTTAGGGTGGTGATAGTGACGAAAATTTCGACTCACGTTTTCCCGTTGAAATGTAGCAGCTGGATTAGCATTAAATGCGTGACACGCGATTCTGTGTACTTGGTTGGCTACCACGGGGACCATATTAGAGTTTGCCATTCCATCAATAATTGCGCCAGTTGGCGAAACTACAAGAAAAATTAGATGAGACATCGTTGCTAGATGGAAGAACAAAACATCTGTTTGTCACAAATCCATTAAATAATTATTACGTAGTAATATAGTATATTCAGTAGATATATTTATAAAGTCTTTTAAGTTAACGTAATTGTTATGACCAACCGAAAAATCATTTGCTAATAACAATAAATTACTTGGCAATGACTTATTGTTTTATCTAAATTTTAAAATTGTATAACTGTAGTAAGCGACTTAAATAAAAATCCTTTCAGAAAAAATAATTTAAAGTGGAAAAGAAAATTATATTTTAATATTTAAAAAACAGTATAAAAAATTTACCGCCGCGATTTTTCTCCAAAAATATTTACACTTCTCCATCAATGGTTACAGCTTCTAACATTTTTGGCGAAAATTTTTAAACTAAATTAAACTTTTAATAAAACAACAAAATAAACAATTTTCACAAATAAACAAAAAGTTGAATAAATAAACGAAAGTTTAATAAAAATAATTATGAGTTCTCAGATGCTTTCTTAAGGTAGTAGGACACGTAAACCCTTTTTACAAACGCTGCAGTTGTATGGGAAATTTCTGGTGTGGTTACTGATTTCGTGTTGTTTCAAACTAGATGAATCTGTAAATGATTTGGAGCAAAACTTGCAATGAAACAACTTCTCGCATGTGTGGATTCGTTTGTGTTTTGTCAGACTACCTGATTCACCAAACGACTTTCCACAATCATTACAAACAAAAGTTTTTTCTTCTCGTGAGTAGTACGGGTGTGTTTTTGTTTGTTACTTTCCGTTTGTAGAAGTGAAAATCTTCTATAAATGAAATTGAAATGAAATCTGTTGTTTCATTTTGTTTTCTTTTCAAATTTTTTTGAAAGTTTTTAATTTTGAAGCAAATTTTTTGAACTTTTGGGTTTTAGTAATGAAGACAAAATTGAGAAAGCGAGATACGAATTCGGTTGGTAACGCGCGCGTCTTTCCGCCGCTTTTTTTTTCCATTTAGACCTTTTGTAACTTTATACATTTTGTTAATTAGACTAATGAAATCAAAATTAAAACTTTTGTTTAAACTTGCTTTTATTTTAGATATAAAGACGATGAAATATATTGTAATATTTAAAAAATACTTAAGAGATTATTTTATTCTAAATCTATTAAATTCTTTTGCTTCAATCTTACAGAAAATATCATCAAACTTTAATTTTTAATTTTATAACTTTTAATATCAGATTATTTTAGTTTTATTTTTAACCATTAAAGAACAGTCTTACATCATGTTAATTAATAAACAATATGTAAATTTTTGATTATAGATTATTATTGCAGTGATTTTCATTTTCATTATTTTTTAATAAGATTTAAAAAAAATTACTTCTACTTTGAAAGTTGTTTATAGATATTTTTACACATTTTTATATAAATTAAATAAATTAAATAATTTAAATTGTTTATAGAAGTTTCATATATTGAACTGCTTTTAATAATGTAACGGCCAGATTTGTCATTAAGTTTGATTTTTTAAATTGAACTTATTATATGTAATGAAATTATTTTTCTTTGTACTTTTATTTAATTATTACTAATATTTAATATAATAATATTCTTACATTAGAAGTAAAATAGGTTTAGCTCTTTCAATATAAATTCTATATACGATGTACTTTAATTTATAAGCAATTATATTTTATACTCATCACTTTATGATTAATTTACTTTATTAATTTTATTATTAATTTATCTTTATGATAATTTTTAAATCTATAAACCATACCTTGTACTAAAACAACCTTACAATGAAAATAAAATTATTTCAACAAATTTTCGTTCATTTAGTATGAATCAATTAAGATACATGAATTGATTAAGATACATTTGCATATATAGCTAAATATAGTTTATAAATAAAAAAAATATATATATTTATAGATAAATATAGTTTAAATATAAAGAGAAAGATGATTAATCTATCTACTGACGTAGAACATTTTTTGCCCAAAACGAAAGACAAATTTAAAAAGGTAATTTTTTGATGGTTGATTGTTTATAAACTATTCGAAAAATAGTCATAACTTTAAAATTAATAGGAAAACGCAGCTATAATCGGACAACTACATTCATATCCTCATGTGAAAATTTCATATGATAAAACTATTCTTCATAATTGTATGGAGTATTATAAGGTTAGTAAAAGGTTCTCTAAATAGTAAAAACAATTTTATTCTCAATTATCATTATTTTTAGAATCACATGAATAGTAAATGGAGTGATAAAGAGCACAGCATTTTTATTAAACATTTTCAAAGACATAAAAAGCAGTTTGACCGTATTGCTGAGAAAATCAAAGAAAAGGTCTGTTTCTAATGCTTTTTCTCAAAGTAGATTTCCAGTAATAATGAAATAAAGGTTAATCGTTTAATATAACTCAACAAATATTCTATATTGTTGAAATAAAAAAAAACTTGATCTACATATAACTTCTATTCTTTAAGTCTTCTTTGGGTTAGGTTGGTGTTTTTCTTTCTTCAGTTACTATTTGTTATTCGTTTCTAACAAAACATTTTGCATAGAAATGTAAAATCGAAATTTGGAAAAAAAATTTTTTTGATAATTGTAAGTAACTTGAAAATAAATAGATAGAAATTGATCAATAAAAAAAAGTCATCTTAAAAAGGCTCAAAAATTTTCTTTCAAAAATCTGTTCGAAAGAAATGCAAGATAATTTTTTCTATTTGTTTTTTTAGTTTTATGGCGACTGTGTTCTTCATTATTATTTAACAAAATCGGCAGAAAATACTTCTAAAAAGGCAGTGCGAAGGTCACAGGTATTAGAAAATTAGTATTTTAAATTTACAATTAGTTAGTTGTAGTTGCTAATTATTCCTAATTGTCTGTTTCCTGTTTTGAATAAAAGTTGCTCAAATTTGTTTGTGACTCTGTTAATATTAAAAAAGAGGTTTTCATCATTTCTAGAATTTAATCAAGTCTTTTGTATAAACAGAAAAAAAACGGAGTATCGAGAATGACTTCATTTGAAGAGTAAGATTTTTACTTTTTCATCTTTCAAACTTGTAGCAACTATTTCAAAATTTATGTTTTTATTATTTATTTTCTTTAGGAGGGTTTTGTAATGACAGCTCCGTTTGCTTATTCATTTTAATGGTCCAATTGAAGTTATTTTTTTATTATTCAATTTTTTACAGTTTTTTCATATTCTTATTATCTTATTATTGTTTCTATCATATTTTATTTAGTTTATTAATTAAATAGTTGAACAAGTTTTATAAACCGAAAGTTTTATTCAAATTTGAATAATTTGTGGTGAACAGAAACGTTAAGCAACTTTTTTTTATTTTTAAGGTTGAACTGTGGTAGCAGCCGGATACTGAATAGCATCATGAACTTAAAAAAAATAACTACAAGTGAGAAACTATCTATTTGCTACTTTAAGATTAGATATGAGTTCTTATAATATCTTTTTATAAAGCTTATCATAATCTATTGTATCCCTTTTTTTATTTTTTGAGTGTTCATATAAAACTTTTCTCAAAACTAAGAAGGAACAAAATTTAATTTCAGGAGCAAAATTAGAATTCAACAATTGTGAAAACGAAGGTAATGACGCATATCAAAAACTATCAAAGTAACATAAAATAGCTAAACAAATTTTACTACTTAGAAAATGAAAATAATCGCCATCTTGTAAACATAGAACCCTCAAAAAAACTGACCAAGTCTTCTAATAAGGTGAGTCAGGTTACATATAAGTGATATATGATGTCAGTTTGATCCTAATTGTGTGTTACTTGTCATAACAGTTATAGTTATCTGATATATATTTTAAAAAGTCTTAAAGACTCTTTTGGTTTGTTTTTAGACTGTAAAGAGAAAATTAGCCTCAAAAGATTCTTCAGTTTCAGCTAGAAAAAGAAAAACTTTAACAAGTTTCAAAGATAACAACAGGAAGGTTTGAGTTTTGACATCAGCTTAGTTGCAAGCTCTCATATTTTTTTAACAGCAGAAGGTTTCAAATATTGAAGTCATTGATAAAGAAAACGGCGAAAAATTAATCCTATCAAGTTAGATATTGTTTATTATGTTAGTTGTGTTAGAAATCACTTTTCTTGATTTATTTTAGGTAATTCTAAGGATTCAATTGAACAGCAAAATGATCCTACTCTAACAGATCAACAAGCTACTCAATGGAATCTCAGGGTAAGCTATAATTCATAATAATTATTTGTTATATTCAAAGGTCTAACTCTAATTTTTCAGAGTATTTTGGATAGTCTAATTGATGATATAAGTAAGTATGTTTTTACTTTAGTTTATATTTTTAATAATATTTTTATCCTGTTGTTTTTAAATTTTTTAAAATGGGTTAATAAAAAATTGACATTGAAATTTTATTTTCATTATTTTTATTTCAAACAGATGGTAATAGTTTAACAATGGTTGGTTTTGTAGCTGCTCTCACTTTCAATATAACTTTTTTATGATTGTAACTTTTTAACTCTTTTCAAAATCATACATATTCGAGTTTTAACACATTAAAATGCGGATAAATGAATTATCACAAATGTTACTTTTTAAATAACAAGCTTGCAGCCGAACAAAGATTTTGAAATGCGTTACATCTAAGACACTAAAAAATCTCTCTTTATTTTTTAACATCAAAGAATTATCATTAGGCAACATCTATATCCAACATTTTTGCATGATTCAACTACTGAATTAGTTGTTACTATTCTATCGTTAACTAGAATCACAAATTTGCATTTTTTGTATATATATATTTCCAACTCTTTTTCCTTATTTATACTTGGTCCTTTATTTCCAATACTTTACAAACATCTTTGGTCAACTTGGTTTGATTGTCGAAGGTTACTCTATCTGATTTATTATCGTCTGATCCGTTTCTTTCTTTATTAGTCTTTTTGCTTGAGTAAAAAAAATTGTGATAGAACTATATATTCTACAAAATGTTTAAATTTAAACAACAAATTAGATTTCAAAGAATCAAGAACTGGTAATGAAGATTGTGGTGGATGTGAAAGTTGTTTTAATCAACCAGAGGCTACAAGAAGAAAGTTGGAAAGTAAATCTTTTTAAGTACAACTTCTATACTACAGTTATAATGTTTCTAGTGTTATAAGTAATCACATTCAAGAAAATGTTTATGACCAATAGTAACCCATTTAAATTTTAGATAATATATCATAATCATATAAGGTATTTATTATATATATCTGCTTTGATCAATAATAGCTCTAAAAGCCTTAACATGACCAATACAAGTTGTACTGGAGGTTTTTAATTGATCTTATTGTTACAGAATGTTCTGAAGCTATTCAAGAACAACTTCAATTGACCGATAAAGCTAACAATCAAAATAAATTGGATGATGATGCTGTTGATAAAGATTCTGTTAAAGATGTTGTTAAATTTGATGATTATGAAAATTTTGATGGGAATGTTCTTGACAATGTAGACCTAAATGATGTTAATAATAGCGATTTTGAAAATGGAAATGAAGATCAAATCAAAAATGTTCTTGATAGTTGTGATGATGAAGATCAAATGAAGAATGTTCTTGGTGATTGTGATAAAGATGACAATGAAGATTCGACGAATAATGAAGAAATGCTTGATAATGAAAATAAAGAAGATTTTGAAGATGCTCTAAATAAAGAAGATACAAATGATAATGGTGAGAAGATATTTATTTAGTAATAGAAAATTAAATAATTTTAATAACTTTATTTAAAAAATCGAAAAATTTAAGTCATCTAATTAGTTATAAAAACAATTTTATGAATAACTACAAGTAACGTTTTCCAGCTAAAAGTCCTCAAAAAGAAATAAAGAAATTGAAAACGAATCATGAATTACTCAAAACAAGTAAATTAAACTTTTTCAATTATTCGCATAAAAATATCTTATTAATGTTTCTAGTACTAGAATAAAATTAATTTTGTAATAAAAACTTTTTTTGCAGCTGATCTTTATCACTGCGAGTTTTGTGAAGACATTTTTGCTGATAAGAAAGTTTCTGAATTTCATCTTAAGAGAAAACATTCAACTGATAAAAAATATCCATGTAATCTCTGTGACTATTCTACTGATCTAAAAGGAAATCTCAAGCAGCACCAATTGACTCACAGTAAACAGAAAGCATTTGTTTGTCGCTTGTGTGGAAAACGCTTTGGAATAAAAAGTAACCTCAACAAGCATAATGAGTCAGTTCACTTAAAGAAGACGTATCAATGTGAGATTTGCGAAAAATCGTTTAGTCATAAAGGTAGCAAACAAAGACACATTCGTACTACTCACGAGAAGCAAAACGCTTTTGTTTGTCACGAATGTGGAAAGTCATTTGGGCAATCGTGTAATCTTACAATACATAAGCGAATCCACACAGGCAAGAAGTTGTTTCATTGCAAGTTTTGCTCAAAATCATTTTTGCAATTACCTAATTTGAAGCAACACGAAATCAGTATCCACACCAGAAATTTCCAATACAACTGCAGCGTTTGTAAAAAAGGATTTATTTGTCCTTCTCGTTTAAAAAATCATCTGATAACTCACAAATAAATTTATGAAACTTTTGTTTGTTCAACTTTTTGTTTATTTGTTAAAATTGTTTATTTTGTTGTTTTAATAAAAGTTTAATTCACTTGATTTGTTGTGATGTTAATTTGAATGATTGAAAAGTTTTTAGTTGTAAGAATTGTAATTAATAAAATCGAATGCTTATTAAAACAACAGTTTAAAATAGTTAAATTGATTTTTATTGAATCTATTAGTTACTTGCTAAACCTTTTAAGATGTCTACTTCTATCGCAACCTTCTATGTTAACAAGATCCTTTTCAATTATCTTTATCATTTTCTCGCTAAAATTGGATCCCCAATTAGAAATAAGTTGGAATTTATGCAAGATCGCCCTCTATTGGCAGCTTAGCAACAATCGTCGACTTCTTTAATGACGTAAAATCCGGTTTACGTGACGCAAAAAGAAATGAACATTGGTTACAAAGTTTGAAGGAAGGATTAAGATGCATTAAAGTAGAAGCTTGATGAAGAACCGGCTGTGGATTGAGAAGCACATGAGGAGCGCTTTGAACAACGTGACCGCGACGTAGGGCTCCTTCTACGTGCTTCTGATGACGTAAATGAATGTTGCGACCTTGTAGTGATAGCCAGGGTGCGTTGAAGTGACGGAGGTAGCTCAGTGAATGACTAGTTAGAATTGAACAGAGTTAGGCGCGTGCCTATGAGGAACCCCGTGAGTCGTACAAACCCAAAGACGCGAGACTTTAATTAATTCCAAGGTTCTATTGTACCCAGATTCAACTACTAATCTGGCACATCTCCGCCAGATGAGAAACAGGATTCATCTGTTCACCATAAATTACTAGTAATCGTATGATGAGGTCATACGCAGTCTAGTTTTTATTTATTTTTGTTCGACGTTTTGAATAACGTCGCCGGAAACGAGCTCCTCTGCTCAGCAAACCGGCCGCTTCTCCGATCTTGTAGATGGAGTAAGGGGTCTTGGCTTGCAGCCTAGGATTATCAGCTGCAATTACCAACTTTCGCCACTAAGAAGCGTTCCCTCAAGAGAGTCATAGTTACTCCCGCCGTTAACCCGCGCTTATTTGAATATCTTCACGTTGACATTCAGAGAACTGGGCAGAAATCACATTGCGTCAACACCAGGTGACGACCATCGCAAAGCTTCTGGGATTTTATACTTTTCTTGCTTGTCTCGTTCGGCTTTCTCCAAATCACAACCACCTGCAACAATCGATGGATCTGCTATTAGAATCTTGTTGGTTTCCCTGTTAAACGTCACGATGTCTCGCTTTACAAAGCTTCCTTTGACGGGATCCATGCCTCCGTTTTGTCGTGGAAGACAAGTTTCTGCAGTTTGTTGATGATTCCAACGACATTATGGTGAAATATTTTATGGTTCTTCGATCTTCTTCATACTTAAAGTATGTGGGCCAGACTCTCACGTTTGTCTGGGCATCCTGGGCAGTTCCGCCCCTTAGGTGAAATTCGACCTCTAGTTGCGCGCTCTAGCGTGTATATTCAGTCTCACGTGCCCGAGAAACTCTCTTCTACTTAACCGAATGAAGCTGGAGTCAGAGATCTATCTGCTCCGGTAACCCCTGTTGTATGAGTGGTTAGTGGGCCCTATTTCATCGACATACGCGCTTATTTGAATATCTTCAAAAGTTTAAATGATCTACGGAAACAACAAAATAAAACCGTCAAGGCTTACTTCTTACTTACTCCTAAACTCTCTACCGCCACTTTGCGGATGATCCGCTGGCTGAGAAATTAATGAGATTTTAACAAATACTTGAACGAATACTTGAATTATACCTTTAATTTTCTATATAATTAGTTTTATAGGATTATTTTAAAAAGTTAACCGCAATAAAATAACAAAAACTTGAAAGATTATTTTATTTTTGTCATATTTTAGATTTTAAATAAATTTTTATATGAGTCATAAATAAAAGTTAATTTTTCGATTGACGAGATGTGCAGTCTTATCGAAAAATGAAACTTACAAATTATGAATGTAAGTGAATTTTATCAAATGATCGAATTACAGTTACATTAATGGTAGTAATTATTGTTCGAATATCAACTTTGTGAGTTTTTGATTAATTTTTATTTTTGCGAGTTCATGTTTCAAATGTTTTATAAAAACAATTTAATGGTAGTCATTATTAAAAGTTTAAAATTGAGATATCACAGAAGTAAGAAGATTATAATTTTGTGAGAAATTTAAAAGTAATTGGTATTAATATCTAAAAGCTAATTTTGTGGATACTTTACAAGAAAAGGCATCTTCTGATTTTGTGGATACTTTACAAGAAAAGGCATCTTCTGATTTTGTGGATACTTTACAAGAAAAGGCATCTTCTGATTTTGTGGATACTTTACAAGAAAAGGCATCTTCTGGTCTTGTGAATACTTTACAAGAAAAGGCATCTTCTGGTGTTGTGGATACTTTACAAGAAAAGGCATCTTCTGGTGTTGTGGATACTTTACAAGAAAAGGCATCTTCTGGTGTTGTGGATACTTTACAAGAAAAGGCATCTTCTGATTTTGTGGATACTTTACAAGAAAAGGCATCTTTCTGGTCTTGTGGATTTTTTACAAGAAAAGACATCTTCTGATTTTGTGGATACTTTACAAGAAAAGGCATCTTCTGGTGTTGTGGATACTTTACAAGAAAAGGCATCTTCTGGTGTTGTGGATACTTTACAAGAAAAGGCATCTTCTGGTCTTGTGGATACTTTACAAGAAAAGGCATCTTCTGATTTTGTGGATACTTTACAAGAAAAGGCATCTTCTGATTTTGTGGATACTTTACAAGAAAAGGCATCTTCTGGTCTTGTGAATACTTTACAAGAAAAGGCATCTTCTGGTGTTGTGGATACTTTACAAGAAAAGGCATCTTCTGGTGTTGTGGATACTTTACAAGAAAAGGCATCTTCTGATTTTGTGGATACTTTACAAGAAAAGGCATCTTCTGATTTTGTGGATACTTTACAAGAAAAGGCATCTTCTGGTCTTGTGAATACTTTACAAGAAAAGGCATCTTCTGGTCTTGTGGATACTTTACAAGAAAAGGCATCTTC